>JAEUYN010001001.1:0-131563 GCA_018257835.1 Euura lappo | reverse complement strand
ATTCCAGCCAGTCAGAAATCTTGGACATGAAATTTCTGTGAAAGACGGGAAAAGTCACTCTTCTGTGTGTATACTCAATACTTTTGGTATTTAGTCACTGTTTTGAAATATTTTATATTATTATAATACTTTTATGTAATCCTTCGCTCGAGAGGTTAGGATACTTAATTGTCGGTGGGTGAACTGGAACGTCGTCCTCGGACACAACCTGGATGCGGTATGCGCGGAGAAAATACGTGCGACGAGAACTCAGGCGTGTTAAGTTATGATAATATAACGAGAACGTTTAGCGGTAACCGTGGTAGATTTAGGTTAGAAGTGAAATCCGAGAGTGAAAATCACGGTCAGGCACCGCGCGAAGTTTTACGTTAGTCGAATCGAGTGGCGCCTAGCGAATTAGCAAACAGCAATTTTTATCGTCGGGCTTTTATCAGCCTCCGTCGTCAACGCTCCACGCTCTGACCAGGTCTGACGCTCTTCACAAACTAATCGTAAACCCAACCAAAGTCTGGCGGGTCGTTCTCATACCCTCCCATCGGGCATCGGCCATCTCTACTATCCTGACTCTTCGCTCTTCGATCTCTTCGGAACTGTTCGGGCGGAAGCGGGGGGGACATGCTTCCAAGTTCAAACTCCGCAATCACTGGACCCGCTAGGTCTGTGTCCGATATCACAGACCCGATGCCCGCCGACCCTGGTGGAAATAATAAATAAATTTAATCAACAACTTTGAAAAACTATAAGTCGATCATGGAATTTTTTTATTTTTTTTTGTAGAATGTCATAGACTTTCATAAAGTACGAATTTCTAAAAAACTTAATGCAACTTTACGATTTCTAATGACAAACTATTTCAGTTAACGAATGCGAATTAACTACATCTTTCTGAAATACAACTATTGACGAAAAACAACGAAAATCTACAGTTGTGTATTTGAATAAATGAAATCTACGGCACGATGAGGTAGAATTTTTTTCGGCCTGAAATTTCGTAAACTTTCGTACAAAACTACGAACTTCTATAACAAATTATGAAAATCAACGTCTTTCTTCATGAGAATATAATATATCTTTCATTTTCGACACCACCTTTTATTTCGTGTCGATTCTCGTAGATATTCGTAGAATCTACGTGAATTTTTCCGATATCCACAAAAAAGTACGAACAAAGTACTGACATTTATTGGCCCAAAGCCAATAATCGTCATACATGATACAGTTACACAAGCTATCAGCTTACAGCTGTTTTGTAATAATAATAATAATAACAATAATAATAGTAATTTATGACTCGAACGAACGTCAACCGTTTGTTGCCTACATTAGCGTAAAATTCTGCGACAAACTATAAAAATATATGACATTTGAAGAAATCGAAATAAAATATACAACTCCTACGAAGCACATTTTTTGTATTTTTTTTTCTAAGAATTGAGGATTTTCTGGAATTTTTTAGGATTGTATAATAAACTGTAGTCTACAATGTTGGAATAATTAGAAAAAATAAAAAATAAAAAATTTAGGCTCATCAAATTTCGTAGAATGTTGTGTAATTGCGTACCATTCTACAATGAATTCCAATTATTCCCGATTTTTCAAGAAATATGAAGAAGTATAAAGAAAAAATATTCAATTCAAAATAAGAAAATTCAAGCTCGTAGAATTTCATATAAGCATGTTGTATAATTTCGTAGTTCTGCAACGAACTCCAATTATTTTCGAATTTCGAAGCAGTCGTAAAAATAAAAAAATATTCAATTCAAAATGACAAAATCCAAGCTCGTTGAGTCTCACAGGATGTCGTACAATTTTGTAGAATCCTACAACAAACTCCAATAATTATTCACAATTTTCCATGAATTATCTGAAAATAAATTGTATTCAAAATGATAAAACTTCTACGTCAAATTTCGATCAAATTCAAGCCTAAAAATGTGCAGAAAATCGTGATTTTCGTACTGATTCAAAATTCCGTGTAGTTTTCCGTAATTTTTCATGATTATCCGTAGTTTTTCACTTCCAAGATTACGAAAAATTATTCAGCTTTACATCGATTGTCGATCTTCGTAGATATTCGTAGAACTGATATTCTATTGTTTGAAGACTACGATTTTAGCGGTAGAAAACTACTAATTTTTATGAGAATTTTCGAAATTCTACTTTCTTCAAGCAACGGAATATTAGCGGAACGGATTATTATTAAAAATCTACAAATGGAATAAGGCTAAATGTTCTTTCGTGGAGAATCGTTAGTATTCTCCGAAAAATTGTGTTAATTTACATTTTTCTACTACAGAAGTGAAAAGCCCAATAGCGATAAAAAAATGTATCACACTTATTCGTCATCTCCGTGCAATAGTACGATCTTTTACTACGTCATATTACGATAATGTATCGAAAAAGTTTTCAAGTTTCATGCATGTCAGTCGCTAATACCGAAGACCGTAACTCTGGTGATCAACGAGGTTAAGCAGGTTTGGACGCGGTCAGTACTTGGATGGGTGGCCCGGAGAAAGTGGGCTGAGTTCGAATCCCCCACTGGCAGGAATTTCTACGAAAATCTTCGAAAAAGGACTACATTCTACGAAAATTTCAACGCAGATACTACGAAATTGTTCCAAAACAGGCAGAAAATCGTAGAAGTTTTCGTAGATAATCATACAATTTTCGTACTTTGGCGTAGAATGGAAGGCCCGGTTAGAAATAGAATTAGAATTAGAATCAGAATTTATTCCTAGGTGTAAACAGTACAGCGCAAAGTTAAGTATTACAATAGTATTTTTTTTTAACAACACAGAGTACTGCAGAATTGTAGTGTACATGCGAAAACTATAGACAGAATACAAAAGGGTGAAATAATGAAATAATGAAGAGTTGCGGAGGGATCAGCCCGAGCGATGGAAAAACGGGGCGCTTCAATTGCGAAGATGTGACCACCACGTGGCAAATAGGATTTGTTCGAATGCCGTCGATTGTACGAGAGAGTGATAATTTTCGCCAGAGCCATTATCCACTATTGCGGCAAATCTCTGTTAATCAGTCTGCACAGGTGGACTGATTTCTGTTATCACCGCGATACGGAAATTAGAATGATTTCCGCCAATCAAATATCAGGATAGCCACACTCAAGTTAGTAACTAAATCCTGATATTTTTCCAATGCACACCTGTTTTCCGAAATTGTACTATAGGTAGCCGCGTCTCCCTCGAACATCGATGGGTAAACTCGAAAGTTTCTCTGACGTGGAATTGCTAACGGATTTCTCGTTTAATTTAAATAATTTGACCCATCGATCGCAAATTTCGAGTAGAAGTCGCTTGAAAAAAGTTGACATGATGAGGTTTTGAATTCATTCATTATATAGTTAGAGTCTGAGTATAAATTCCGATTTGACCACAGTCAGAATACGATTACATATTCCATTATAATGCAAATCATGTTCAACGATTCGCACTATTATCACCTGTTGACGAATAAGGTAAGAAGCAGTTTGTGAATATTATAATGTTGGCAATCAAACCATTACTGCATTGCGAAGGTAAGTGAGCAGATAACACGTCTGTGTACAATAGATCGGCCGATAAAACTTGCGGTTGATTATATCATTGGTGCAAAAAAATATCAGATTCGAAAGAATCGGGTCAAATTGATGACACAAAGAGCGAATTGAAATCGCATTTTATTATGAGGAACACTTTTTTTCCATTACTTCGTAATAAACAAAAGAAACTGGACGGATATTTCTTGTGTGTTGAATAACTGCCTGAACATTTGCGAAATCATACTTGCAAATGAAGAAATAAAAGGTCTTCACTTGGAAATGTACAAGTATATTACCTGTATCGCAGTGATCAGTGACAAGATCGGACGGATGTACGTACTGTCCATGTCCGTCCGATGCGCCCCTCTCCTGAGGTCAATGATTTAGGTCAAATTTTAGGCCACGGTATGTAGATTGTAGTATACGATTCACGGCACTTCCAAGGCCACTTCTACTTATTCGAGGCTTCAGAAATTCTTCGTCAACTATCCGTGTAGTTGATGGATTGAAATTAATTACGGGATAATAGATACGTTGATAGTTGTTGTGTACTTGGAAATGATTAAACAGCTTCTTGTCGACCTTAGATTACCGAAAATTTGTTGAAAAAAATGAATTCCAATTGCTGAAAGCGATCCAGTCGGCCCAGACGACGATAATCTTGGACTTATGTGAAAACGTAGAATCAGAAACGAGAGGGAAAAAAAAATAGTCACCTGGGAGCCAAGATGTTTCCACAGTGTCGAGTTATTTCCTATCTACTTCACAATCAGATTTTACCAACGATAACCGAACAAAAGCGCGTAATATTCGAATCGTTTGTACAGTGTTGATAACAGCTGTCGATCCTTGCACCCTGAAAAACTCTGCGTCGTATTCTAAATCCAGAGTCCGCCGAAGTATGTTGAGATGGTATGTGGTAGATACGACCAGGTAACATGGATTACAGGTGTGCGTGTGTATACGTACCGTAGAACGAATTCTTCACCCCTTGCGTCCTCCTCAGAAACGGGTCTGGGTACTTTCATTGATGACGCTCGGTGCCGTTATTCAAATTCTTGAATTCCTTGTTCCACGCGTTGACCAGTTTGTCCTAGAACTACGGTAGAAAATTCTTTCGAAAATCTCACAGTCGCATTGTTCACCAAGTTGATAAATGACTATGAATTGTGGTCAGAAAATCATCTGCAATATCGATCTATGAATACTCTCGTCACCTTGGCTAATATCATATTTCACCTGAAATTGGAATGTATCATTCATGTTAGTCGAATTAGTAAACGCGACATTGAGCAACCGATATTTTACGCTCAAATCTTACATAAATGAGGATAAAAGTCTTTTGAATTGGCCGGACTTGACGAAAAGTGGATGAATGAAAATAAATTTATAAATAATAAGTAGAGAATGAAAGGATGCGTCCGTGCCTATACAGAATTTTATTACCAACTTACGTGACTTCTTATGCGATCACTGATCATGAATTAGAAAAGTAATAATATAAATGAATGATAATAATACTTTAAATAAAAGAGATATAATGAAAAATCGTATGATTGTCTTTTTTTATACATAATTTACTTGATACATAATTATATAGTATTTTATTACTCTATCGTACAATTATGGATTTAATTGTTACAATTTCATCTATAAGTAGCGTCGGCAGCGTTCTTCCTTTCTGGCACGGCAAAATATATAATAACTATTCCTCTCTTGTATGGTAATAGTGGTAATAATAGTAATAATAATAATAATAATAATAATAATAATAATAATAATAAAAATAAACAGAATCGTTGAATTCATTGAAATATTGTTACATTTTACACATCGTGATATTATGAGTTATAATAACGAGTGGAAAGAAGCCTGGGCTGATGAAATGCACGTTTCAATTTGTTGCTGGGGGTTTTTCGACTCGATTAAACTTCTATAGCTTATGGACTCCGATAATGTGAATCGATCTTCCCGACCGCGAAATAAATTTCATACAATATGTATAACTAAACCCAAAAGCACCTTTGGTGCAAAAACCTTTCGCCAAGTACATTAATTACTGTGGTCTACCTACAAAGAAATCTATGAAGAAAAATTTGCCTTCAACAAAAAATATTTCTTCAAAAATACCTACCAACAAAAATTCGTCTTCAACAAAACTCGACCTTCAAAAATGTTTCCTACAAAAAGAATTGATATCAGATACAACTGCCAAGCACAACACATAAAAATTAAATTAAAATAAGTGGCATTGTGCTCGTTCGCTCGCTACGCTCGCTCACTCGGTTGGTTTCTCATAATTATTGTGAAACAAAATCCAAGGAAAAAAAATTTGGAGAAAAAAGTTTAAGGAGTGGTACTTGGCGGGCCAGGTTTAGGTAAGTGCAGGATTCTTCACTCAGGTCTTCACGTGAAATTTTTATACAATGCTATGATGGCCCGCCAAGTACCACTCCTTAAACTTTTTTCTCCAAATTTTTTTTCCTTGGATTTTGTTTCACAATAATTATGAGAAACCAACCGAGTGAGCGAGCGTAGCGAGCGAACGAGCACAATGCCACTTATTTTAATTTAATTTTTATGTGTTGTGCTTGGCAGTTGTATCTGATATCAATTCTTTTTGTAGGAAACATTTTTGAAGGTCGAGTTTTGTTGAAGACGAATTTTTGTTGGTAGGTATTTTTGAAGAAATATTTTTTGTTGAAGGCAAATTTTTCTTCATAGATTTCTTTGTAGGTAGACCACAGTAATTAATGTACTTGGCGAAAGGTTTTTGCACCAAAGGTGCTTTTTGGGGAGATATCACTACTTTTTGTAGACTTTAGATTCACTAGCTGTTAATTGGTCTCGTACGCTACGCTCACTCGATAGGGTTTCTGATGTTCCTCGCTCGCCACACTAATTCGGTTGTCAGTATTTTGACATTCATTCTTATGAATATCACGTGGCACGTAGTCGTTGCGCAGAATACTTGTATCAGTGTTTGATTTTGGGTGTACTATGGAAAATATGTACTGAGAATGCGATATTAAGGGAGGTAATACTGAAGGTTCTCGTTTTTAAGGGGAGACTTCGATGAAATTTTGGGCAGAGATAGGTTTTTTAGTTTTTAGAATATTAAAAAGAGGTGCATAAACAATTCCGTTCAGTAATTTTGAAATTATGGCAGTATAGAGTGCGGGAAAAAAATTTAAGCCTCCTGCGGTGAAAGTGTAGACGCAGGGAATTTTGGTAGCAGTGGGCAAAATCTTGTTCGCAAGGTTCCTTGCGATAACACTTTCATCGCAGAAGGCTGGAATTTTTTTTCACAGTCTATACTACCACTACTCAAAAACTGCTGGAAGGATTTTTTTATATCACATCTGATAGCTATTTTCAAAATTTAACCGCAGTCTTCCCTTAACTGAATACGTTGGCCGGATGAATACTTTCAGAATTGTCTGACAATGAACTTCAGCATAAGTGGTAATCCGTATCCTGCCATGCTTCAGTATGATGTTTTTATGATCTCCTGCAAAAATAATAATAGTATGGAAATATCAAAATAAACGAATCACTATCGATATACACTCAATAAAGTCTTCCGAGATAGTACTTCTGTTATTAGATTGCATGGCAAGATTCGTCTGTTCCATCTGGTCCACCAAGGTATTCTTATCGTCAGAATCCGATGATTTGACGTCGTATTACACGAGTGCTCCAAGAGCTGTTCCGAACGCAACGTGAGAATTGAAAGTCATCGAAGAAAATCTTCGGAGCATACCGCAGCGTACACATTTTTCCTGTAGAGCTAGAAGTAGGCGTGCGAAAATATAACCAAAACAATTGAACGATTGTTCATATCGGAAAGTCCTGCGAAAACAGACGTATTCGGTAGACACTTTAAAACTGAAATGTAACCGATGAAACCGTGTAGGGAATGTGTACGGAGCTCTATAATCGCCTCAAAGCGTCTTCTGATTGACGTCTGCTCTAAAGTGTCCTCCGGGATATACGTCTGTTATTTCTTAGGACTCGTCGCATATCAATAAATCGCTCGTCCGAACGAATATTCTTTCACAAGACAGCATGACGCGAACGTTCAACATCGTAGAGTATTATTTCATTTCAATAAAAATATAGCACGATCAATCTCATAGGTTACGTACTACCAAATGTCGATTGAATTTAACACATTCTTTTAGAAATCACCAATCGACTGCAATAGAGAATCATAAATCATTGTTTCTTGTCCTCTTCCTATTATCAATATCGTTACATGATACATCGTCATACGTCGAGCGGGAATATTTATAAATGAAACCTTTTGTTGACCGTGCCATCAACCTAGCAGAACCTAACCTCATTTAACCTAGCAGCTGACATAGACGACGGCTAACTTGTAAGCCTCTATCTAGCAGCCGACAACGACGACGGAACGACGGCCAATGACGGCTAAGTTGACGGTCATAGACAATGTTGCTTCGTCTGTTTGCATCTATTATACTAGATAGATCGGAAACTCTGTGATATTTCAGCACCATGTAACTTCCCTATTACTCGAACGATCCCTTCTATAGTTTATATATTCAGAATTTGAAACGACCTTGAAACGACTGGAGGAGGAAATGAAATTGGCGATGAAACGGGGTATCAGAAATCTATAATTAATCATATCTAAGCTCTCAGTCAACTGACTACGGTCAAATTGGGCTTAAATGAGAGCTTTTCGAATCCAGATTCAGAATCTTGCATGCCCAAAGCGATATTTGTCACGAAAGACGGAATAAACACGACTTAAAAATTGCCGTTCGGCCGAAACAGTGGTCGCTCGGGTATATAGAGTCGTTGAGTCTCGCGCCTGAAAAATTTTTTTTTTTCAATGTACTTGGCGCGAGACTCTACCGAGTCTCTTGATAATTGGTATTTCCTTTGTTAGATGTAAAATAAATCGCATTAGGCAAGTTCGAAGAACTTTGTACGTTTTCAATTTTCATTTGTATTTACTTTGTATACATAATATATTTATTTATATATTTCGTTTGTCTTTCCCCTCAAATGATTCAATCGCGTCGGGAGGAGAATTAATTTCGAATTAGAAGAATCGAATTATAAATTGCGGAGAACAAATTCTTATAGGCTCGATACTACTAGGGACTTCAAATTTTTGTTAAATCGGTTACCTTTTTCACTCAAATTTCATTGAAATTCGCGTCTCTCAACGATGAGATTATATATTTTTTTGTCAAATAGTGATAGTTTGGTCAATTTCAGAAAATTAATTCTACGGTATCAGAGACGTCTTTTGGATTAATATTCCTTTCTTTTTTTTTTTTTTTTGATACAGTAGTTAAAATATTATCACGGAATTAGATGGCATCGATTCGATGGAAATTGGCAATTGCTAAAAAATGCGTACAAAATAGGAATGTAGCGCGCCGTTTTTTCTGTCAAATAAATTATGAATTTCATGTGTGGAAATTTCATGACTTGATTGACAAATGTTGAAAAACCGCTCGCTTGCGTTACAAAATTCTTATTTTCATCTTCATCTTTTTTTTGTCGTTTTCCTTCATTTTCATATATTGGCACAAAAGTAGCTTAATTATTTTTAACTAGGTACAATTGACGTTTTAAGCAGTGTGCGAGGCTTGAATGCAAACTCTTTAAACTTGTTTAACTGCAGATACAAATTTACTGTCCCGTTACGAAAATGAAACAATGGGAAGGAAGTTTCTCCTCGTGTAACATAGATCTACGTATCGAGGGTCGTGATATAGAGAGAGAGAGATAGGGAAGAAAAAAAATGTCAGGAAATATTAATTAAGTACATCATTTTCTTAACATGACAGTAAATTATAATATACGGAATGAACACACTGTCCGAAAACGTGAAATCCTAAGACTAAATTTATTACATAGGTATTTCCAACTCATCTGACTCTCTTTGATATAATATCTTAAGTATATACGATTAGATTTGTATCATTTATACATAAATATAGGTAGTATATGGCCACTACGGTTTTGGCTGCGAAGATTCAAATCAAATTGTACAATTTATTATTTCGTCATTATTATTCGTGTTTCTTCGTCAAAAAATGAAACTGACCCGCGAATGAATGACTACCCGAAGCCGGTGGTGATTCGTGTCGTCGCGATACATATAATCCATCAAGTCTACGCGCGTAGACTCGTACTTTGTACAAATGCAGAATAATCGACTTTGTAATATGCAGGTGAGATAGAAAAAGAAAAAAGATAAATCAATTGGTAGCGTTCGATCCGAATTTCCATCTGCATGTTTTCTTTTTTGTTTTCGTAATAAAATATTTTAACGCACAGCAATACTGAATATTTCTTGTCACGCTTCTACGATCATAAGTAGGAGACAAATGTCTACTTCTTTGAAATAAGTTTAGGTGTTATTAAAACTTACATAAAAAGTCGAACGTATTTAAGAAGTGACGATTAATTATACTTTTAGACTCCTGTACATCAAAGATACAAAATTATGGTCTTCGCTTGTACGATATTCTGGCTGAATAATAATAATAATAATAACACACAGTAAGAATAAAAAACGCAATTGTTAGCGAGTCCGTCAGACCGTGAAGCCTGTCACGTTACAATATGAATTTGAGCCTCGCGATGAAAAGAATTTATTCATTTCTCCTCTGTCCAAGTAGAAACGAACGAAGGAACGTAAAATGTTGGAAGACTCGCGAGATTGTATCTAAGAGGTACGGGATTCATGTTCACTATTTACTTAAGCATAAGGTTTCTATGTCTGAGGTGGTATGATTAGAAGAGGCCTTTCTTCTTGTTCTTTTTGTCCTTGCCGTCGACGGCCCTGAAAGATAACAACATGTAAAAGGCGTCCGATTGATAAATTTCAAGTGTATCAAATTCACAGTGGTCATCGTGTGTTTGAATATGTGTCAATCGTGGCTGTGATTGTTGAATGCTCCGGATGACATTGAAGCCTCCCCATATGTACGATGATTTTATCCAGTGTCAAAGTATTTTCATAGCAATAATTCAAACGGCGAAGCTTGTTGACCATATTTTCCCAATTTATGACGCATAACGAACCCATGCAAATTTTTATCAGACACTCTCACATGCTTCGACAATTGAGTATCCGAGGTAACGTGTACGAATGTCATTCGAATCGACGAGTTACCCGGGATGCAAAATGGTTGGTTTGTCCACGAAAATGACGACACATATCATACATTGATCATGCTACAATAAAAGCGCCAAAGACTTGTACTCAAAGAAAAAATATTCAATTGTCAGTGTAACTGATTTATTATCCAAGCCAATGTATTGTATGTAACGAAGAACAAAGTAAATGTGGAAATACATCTGCAGACAAGAAGTAAAGATATTACATATCGGTAGGTAATCGTGTATACCGTAACGAAAGAAGAGATCTGTTATTTAGATTTACAGCCAACTGAAAATATGCAATGGGACGATCGGTTAGTAAAATGAGGTAACGAAGCATTATGTTTGCTGGCGAACAAAGCTTTAATGACGAAATTAACATTGTATAATCAATTATCATTACCATTAAGTAATTAGTAAATGTTACGAAATTATAAGCCCCTGTCAAGCTGTCTCAAATGCTACGGATTTCCAATGAACGATAGATACCTCGATTCTATGAAAGATATTTTGTAACGCAACGGGTTTGAAATTTTACAAGAACAACGGAGTAGACAGCTTGTTCAGTTCACAAAAACGAAGAGGTAACTGTGTTATAAGTATTTTAATATGCATCAGACGTACGATCTGTTCTAAACTATTTATGTCGATATGGTATTGTACATGATAAGAGAAAATAGCGAATCAAGAGTGTATCAACTGTTTCCGGCTAATCTAATCAGTGTGTCACAATTCTATATCCGACTTTTCTAAAGTGACATTAACTCTTCGGAGTCTCTCTAAATTGTTTTCGATTATTTACTACGCTTCTGCACACAAGGTGCGCGTCAGGTCCGTATATCATTGTCAACAGATTAATTTTATTCTCTCAAAAAAGTATACATTTCTATTTGTGTATTATTCTTAGTTTTGGTATTAAAAAAGACGAAAAATATACTTGTAAGAATTTCAAAGATAGCTCTGTACGTGGGAGACGTAATTCTAATAGCGGCAAGTCAAGCTCTGTCGATAACTGAAATTTCAAGTTTCGTTTGATAAGGCAATTTGCGTATCGAAAGAAATAGTCTTGATGCAAATATAGTCAAGTCTAAAGCTCGACGATCTCCCATCTACAGAATGATACGTAGGATCCCTGCAGCTCGTGAGAAATGACTCGGTTTATCAGGGGTGTTCGGGATGTTGTATGACAAGATGAATCTGTGTGGGACTCTCTTGAGGTGATTTGAAACTGGTGTGACGACGTAGAAGACTTCCTATTCCTCGGGACCCTCGCAAAGTACCCCCTCCACCTCCGGACCCCTCCGAAGACACGGATCCCGTCCTAAATCAGGGACACCCCGACATCGTATACACACATGACACAAGCGCAAGCAGGGCACGCGCGGCTAATTTTCATCTTCACCGTTAATACCAGAGCAATCATCTTGTCTCGTCGTACGACCTGACCGAGCGGCATTAACAAATGAAAAATGCACAAAGAATATGGAGCGACAAAAAAAGCATAGCCGAGCAAACTGGTATTAAAGTTGTTAATTGAGCACAATTTGTGATATTTTTTTTGTTTCATTCAGGTAACTACTCTGGCATTAAGAGTCCGATTAGATAATGTATCAATTATTGCAAGTAATTGCTGTTATTGGAATCTAGAGTTTTGTGGTATTCCTCATTGATTTGAATATATTGAAGCATCAGAGAAATACGTCAGGAGGCATTTTGTAACCGATATTATATTATACTACACGTCACGTTGCCCGTACAAGATTGTAAGCTGTTCTTAAATCGCTGAATTGAGTTTTGGTCCAGATGTCTTAACCAGTGTTCGTGAAACTTGCCTTTTGAGGAACCAAAAATAACTGCAGCATGCGTTAGAAATATATTCGAGTTATAGTCAGTATTAACAAGTACACAAATTCGTTCTACCCATGTAAAATAATTCTGCCTCAGATTCTCTGAGCTTACTTTCGTCTTGACGTCAAACTTCTAATTTGCCCGCCAATGACAACAATGTGAATTGAGCAAATAAAATCTACCTGTTATGCTTACATGGTGAAATGGTTTCGAAAATTCAACAGCCAATCTTTTACAATCTTGTATCCAAGCTGTGGTTCAAGTTAAGCCTTTCGACGGTGTAATGAGCGCATAATGATTCGTCGTTACACATGTATGAGCATCGCTTGATGTGTTGGAACGATAATGGATCACACATACTTTACAATACAATGTACAATATATCATTCAATCAATTTGGTATGCAGCTATATGCGTTAAGGGTGAAATGCTTGTTTTATTTACTCAATGATGATTATGAGCAGCTCATGCATATATAGAGGAGGCAACTTGACGGCACAATTGACATATTGCTAGTTGATAGTGAAAATAATAGATAGATATGAAATGTTATAAATCGTAACGAGGCAATTATTAAAGATGAGCTACATGTTATAGGAAATTGGACCCGACTGACAAAAATAATCAACGGTACAAGTTCTTCGAGTGGTTCGGTGATATACAATGAAAATGTACCCTAGGTGTATAGTAGAACTAACTTGAGTAATTGAATGGATTATATTATTTTATAGCTGCCGTTAACTACCGCATTCTAGCTTCATAAGCCGTTATCAACGACTTTTATTGCGGTATGAAAGATGATAATTAATATACAAAAGACTGGGAACTAGTTAATTACCGCTCATTAGCAATTTCCTGTAAATGTTTAGGTATATTCATATCTACTCTGTGGTAAGCCAATCCAGATACTGCAGAATGAATTTTGATCTACAAGATTATGCGAGTCCGCGAAAGGATGTCTGTGAAACAATACTTTGCAATGGACAAGGGAAAATGTACCCTGAAGCAATGTTCATTGATTATAATGGACGAGTAATGTCTGAACTTCCAAAGTCTTTTATTTTCGGTATCTGCTCTTTCCCGACTTGATATTATTCTCTTCGAGTAACTAGAGCACTTTGAAGGTTCCAGAAATTCCCCAAAATGTCTAGTTGGTGAAGTAAGTTAAGGGACTCGTAGCAATGACGTGTTCAACCGTACTTTTTTGTTTTTCCAATCAAATCGACAAATTTTGTGCTACGATATAAAGTAATAACAAAAGATGAAAAAAAAAAACAAAAAAAAAAACCAAGCAATGGAATGTCTTCTTGTTTATGTGATACAAAAATGTTGATATGGATGTGTGTAACATTAGATATCGATATTTATAGAAGAACAGTACTTACTCTTTGGAGTTAGCCTCTAAACTGCGTCTGCGTAATTCTTCGATGCTGTGTCCAGTCTGTTGCTCCCAAGTTATTCTCTCAGACTCGAAAGCTCTTCTCTTTTCTTCAAGTTCTCGAACCTGCTGCTCTAACGAACGTCGCATTTGTTCGTGTCGTCGTTGCAACTGTATTTAGAAACAAGGAAACAAGAGATTTGTAAAAAAAAAATAAAATAGTTCAGAAAGCCACTTCGAGCCATTCATCTTCAATCTACGCTATTCTTTTCAACTATAGCTGCCTTTTTTTCGGAGAACCAATCTAATTCTCTATTAAGACGGTGATGATAATCCTTGTAACAATGGCTTACGTCTGTCTCTGATTCCTTGAGCTTTTGTTTCTTCTCGCGTACTTTCATCTCAAACACCTGTTCCATCTCGGTTTCCATTTTCTTCATTTTGTTGTCATGTTCTCGCTTTTCTTCTTCCATTTGAGCCAACGGATTCCTAGAAAGAAAAGTAACGTTAAAGGAAATAACTGACATCGTTCGCCGCGAAATGAAATTCAAAGAGTTCCATACAGCATCAGTTATTTACTCCGTCGCATGTATGAGTGTGAACCTAGTATATCGAAAGGCTGATTTAAAGACTTGTGCACACAAAACGGTATTACATAAGTTTGAGCCTTAGTTAAGGACTTACCACACCGTCATGAAACTGTTCATCACTCCTTGTGGGCACAAACTGACCAATAAGAAACCATCATTAAAAATTTTGTCAACGATACTGATAGACAGAAAGAATATATTTCGAAGAAAATCTCCGAAACTCCGAATAATTCTTCTTGGTCCGAAATTCAATTCGTCGTTTAAACTACAAAATTATTCTCTACATAGATTTATCATCACAGTTTGCATGCACAAGCTTTTTCTCAAAGACTTTTGACAAGTAGACCCGAGGTTTCATCGATATTCGTCTTCATTTCGTTGTTAAGAGAGATTGGAACAGATTTGTCGCAATAATGTTGTCCGTTGTGGTTTTGATAGAGTGTTTCGTCGATTGTGAGTGATCATATTTTCGTTTCTATTGCAAAAAACAGTCAGACTTACTTGTTCGAAATCCTCGTCGGTTTGCCATCGACGCCGAGACCAGCCAGAGTTCGACACCTAAAGTTCTCGTAGTGAACGTTATTTGTCACATCCTTGAGATCCTGAAGATGTGTTCGTATGACCATATTCCGCAAGGCTATGAAGTCGCAGTGTTCGAGATTCTCGACTGTAAATGGTTTGGAAAAAAAAAAATTACGTTATGTATTCAAACTAGAGAAATTCTTGAAGATTTACGAAGATCAAGGAGGAAGGAAGTTTGACAAAAGTACCTTCGGCAACTCCCCAGGGATACTTTCGTCCTCGAACCTTCTTCCCATCTTGTTCAACGACCGTGTTTGCCCCGACAACGGCGAATGGTACCCTGTCCCTCAATACTTTGTGCAATTTGCTCTCTTCTTCCTCCTCGTCTTCCGGGAACTCGTAGATTTTTATCTTATGCTGAGCAATTTCATTCAATATCTGTAAAAGAGAGTCATTTATAGATACCGAATATTGTATATTCCCATAATCGAAATAATATGTCAAATTTATCGACATCGACGACTAACTTGTTTCTTGAAATGTGCACATTCGTCCGGTGTCATAGTGTCCGCCTTGGCGATAACAGGAATGATGTTAACTTTGTCATGTAAGCGTTGCATAAATTCAACGTCCAGCGGTTTCAGTCCGTGCCCTGACGGTGCGACGAAGTAAAGACAGCAGTGGACTCTGCTATCGGCAATTTGTTTCCTAGTAACGCGAGACTCGGCATTCAGAAATTCCTCGTACTTGGACTCGATGTACTCAATAACGGGTACCCAGCAATTGCTGTTGTCCACAGCGTCGCCGAACCCTGGAGTATCCACTACGGTCAGGGTGAGGTTCACGCCGTTCTCCTTGAGTAGGACCTTACTCGTTTCCACAGCAACGGTCTTTTTCACTCTGAGACTTGGCCCAGGATACTCGGAGCTGTATATATCGGCCAGAAACATCGAGTTTATAAGTGTTGATTTTCCCAGTCCAGATTCACCTGTGTAAAGAAAATAAGTGATATAATTTGCACGCTCCCGATGGAATGCATACGTATACGGGTATGCACGGTACTTGGAGTTCTCCGGCGTCGTAGATCTCTCAAGTTTTTAGCTCAGTTGACCTTGAGCGACGAGTGCAGGGAGGAAGGGAGGGCAAACAGCTTCAATTATTCTATTTACGGCGCACAGATAGAGAAAGCGAGAGAGAGAGAGAGAAACTCGGCGGGTGTGTATTTCACCTAAATATCGTTCGTTTGCGACCGTCTTAGAGCGTGCAATTAGATCGTCGCATTAATCACAAGTCTGTGAATTATCCGGTGTGCAGACTCGATTAAAATTACGAGATACGTGTCCATCGCGATTAATTAGAGCGTTGACGACCATTTTTCGTCGAATTAACGATCGAGAACTTACGGACGAGTATCGAATGTAATGCGTGACTAAATGATTGACTGATAAACTCACCGACAACCATGAGCGTGAAGTCGAAACCCTTTTTGACGGCTTTGCGGTAAACTTGATTGGGAAGATTGGCGAATCCTACGTATCCGTCGAGTTCCTTGGGTTTGGTGGTCGGCGCGGACCTCGTCTCCTTGCCATCGGACCTGTTGTTAGAGGCCGATTCCCGTTTGTTGCTATCCTCGGCGTCATTTTGATTCTGAACAACGGCGGTCTGCGGTAGCCGAGATTTTACCGGTGCGGCGAGCGGCGCTCCGCCGGGTGGTAAGGTCGACGTCAACGTTGCACCGGTTGACGCGGCTGTGGGGGGTTGGGGCGGCGGTACCGACGGTGACGACGGTATGCTACCGCTCTCCGCTTTGAAGAACAGCTCGCGTTTCGTTTGAATCTGTAACAAACGGAATTCATCATACATACGTGGAAAATAAGTCTGTGAGGTTCAAGAAAAAAAAAAGGGGGGTGGACGGCCTATAAACGTCCGACACGGTGGTACGAGAGTCCGAAATTCCCGTTCTCCGGGTCTCGGAACTTGTAATCGGATACGCGTGACCGGGTGAGCGTAGAAGGCGGTCGAGGTATACGAAAGAATAAAGGATCGGGCATATAGCTATAGATATCCTGTCGAGTGTGTACATCGTCTTGGGCAGGGAGCGGAGGAACCGGTCTATCGCATGTGCCCATACGTTCAACGCTGTCCGTCTGTTTCTCGAGGGTCGCGGTCATATAGGACCGGGGCACTTTTACATCTACTTGTCCTTCGCCCGCTCGCGCTATAACACTTATAATACGAGTTGTTTGCGTATCCCCGGTGGGTCCACGGTCCACGATACGAACGCCCGCGCCCTTCCAGCAGCGGCATCGCGCCCTGATGCAGCCGTATCGCATTTCCCTGCCCTATATCGTAATATAAATGGCTATGTGACCTTATAACGTGTCTCGATCTTGTAACGAGAGCCAACAAGAAAAATTTACTTTTGCCTTCTACATTTTATTGATGGGCAATTTTCCAGCTGTTCTAGCTGGACATTGATTCTCGCGGGCGGGGCCTTTTCAATTGTCTCCTTTCCGTTAGTCATTCTCGGCTTATTTGTTCAACGGTGCGATGAATAAAGGAAATACGTAGTATTTAGATGTGTCATTTATTTGTTCCGGAACAAATTTTGCGGTTGAAGGGACAATCTATGCAATATCGGGACTGGCACGTTTCGGGGTCTATTAATAGCACCGTACCAGCGACACTATTCCAGATAATAGAAAAATGAATGCTATTAAAGTATACCTATATACATGTATAGTCGGTATCGGGGCACGAGAGAGATAAAGCGGTGGATTAAAGCAGAAAGAGTATAATACCTACACGGCTACTTATCTTGTTTTCCGATAACGAAACCTTCTACGGTAAACTCTTCGGAAATAATACACCAGAGAGTTCCAGTTTCAAACTTGTTTATATAATGAGCTTTGAAAATATCGTGTAGATTATTCAACGTCGAGGAATTCGCCGTATGAAAAAAAAAAAAAAAAATTACACACGCTGGCGTTCGAGCGTAGCGAATATACGTCGACGTTCGGGATGATAGCGTATTGTACGCGTATCGCTTCATAGATGTATCGTAAATCTGCAGAGTATCGCACATTTTTACTCACCACTACGATCGGCCATATAGACCCGCGGTTTTATCTGTGTCATCGGCGATTGCGATACATCGAGTTCTCGGAACTTGTATGACTACACCTTTTGCTGCGACCGACCATCGAGTGACGAGACGTCACGTCAACGGTAAAATAAGAAAGTCACGTCGTCGCTCCAGATTTTCCGAATATGGATCATCACAGGATCATGCTCATAGCCGAAGGCCCCGATTTTACCTCCAGATTTGCAAAACATTTTTCTCCCACCATTTTTGTCGATATTCAAATGACCCGAACCCTAGATACTCGATACTCTGACGTCGTCGTTCGCTTGCGGCTCTTCGTTCGAAGAAGTCCCTAGAGTCCCTTGAGCCCCGAGCTCGAAAGAGTATTGACCTATACGAGGCCAGCGCCGTGTCTTCGTCTCATCGTCAGTCTTCGCGTTTCATGGCGGGAAATCGAGCCGAATAACCGGGCGAAAAGATTTTTCAAAAATACACGCCAATACGCGTTTGACCGATAAGGTCGTAGGTAATTTCTAATTTTACACACAAAGCTGATGTCGATTTTCCATTTTACGATTAGAGGATTGGAAATCAAACCACGAGACATTCACGCTAGTGGTGTGTAAATTTGACAATCATATTGCTTTGGAGATTGAATGGAATAAGTGCAACCGCGAGAAAGAGAAACCGCCACAAGACCGAGTACAAGAAAAGAGAGGATCAATTATGAAGAACTGATCCTTCTTCACACTCGATTACTACATCCGATAGACTCTGGATAGAATACTGTCAGATAGACGGAATGAAACTCACAACCAAATCGTTGGCAGATATTCGTTTCGCCTCCCTAAATAGATTTGTTACGTCAAATATTCAAATTGCAACGGGAATATATTATTCCTCTGCGGATCGAAGGCAAGACTGAAGATGAGTTATACCCGCTGCCCTGGTTGCGCGAAGCTAGAGCTAGATTAAATTTTCATTCCAAGTTTGCGTATATATCCAGTCCAAAAATGCGTGTCCATCCAGTTTTGACATCGAGCACGAGATATTATACAGCTGAAATGTCTATAAATGGCAACCGAAGCTGACATGAGATATAAAATAATACTGCAGAGATTAGCGAGTTTTAAATTAGCTCGGGTCGTGATTCGCGAATATTATACGGGCGAGCACGTCGCCCCGCGATACGTCCATCCGATAACTCGAAACCTTATCGCGACCGAGGCGTTGCACCGCGCGAAAAACATTCACGATCCGTGCGTAAAACCAGACTTGACAACAACATACCGGATTGTTTTATGCGATTAGGTTAATCCTCGTCAACGTCGCGCTCATTGTTAGATGTATGAAACGCATTGTCTAGCGTAAAAGGTATAACACTATACCGCGCTATATTGGCAACAGTTGATCATATTCTCGATATATACGATTTAGCGGCAATTTATAACTGCAGTTCGACCGCATGGTGCAATTCTCGCGGGCATTGGCATCTGCGGTTCGTGGAAAATCGCCGCCGCGACCGCGAGGCAAACCAAATCTATACCGCGTTATACGTCAGCAATAATATACAACAGAGACAGACGCGCAAGAGTTCCGATCCCGTTTCTCTCCTCTCGAGTGTATATTTTTAAAACGCGTGCACGAAGAGAGTTGACGTGCAGTAAAAAATTTACGATCCTCGATCGTAACTGCATGCCAGCATTGAAAAAAGTATCCAATTCCAGAAAATTTGGAATACAGAAGCCAGTCAATCGGTCTGAACGTTTACTTCCTATTTCCGATGTTCTTGAAAATTCTCCGTCTTTATGTTCCACGACCTTGAAGTTGCAAACCTGCTTGAAAGTCTTTTCGGAAAGCTGGTAAGAGGGAACTCGACGTGACAGGCCGCCACGCGGTAATCAATAGCGAACTGGATGCCAGCGCCTAGGATATGGCGGCGTGGGTTGTGTACGCGCTATACGCACGCACGCACGCACGCACGCATCAACGTACGCGTAGTACTTGCATCATAGAGCGAAGCTTCCACAAATTATCGACGCAGATAATAAGTAGGTCCAGGAAGAAGATTTTTAAATGAAAACTTACAGACATAATTCGTACAGTGTACGTCTGATGAGTGATTTAACCTGAATTCAGAAAAAGCTCGCAAAGTGTTTAATCTATACGTATGCCTATAGGTACGAGGGATGGTTTCAAGACCCTGTAACCTAGTTTGGGCGCGTATATACTCCTCTCTTCCTGCGCGTATATAGGATGTGGGAGGACGCGAAGTTTGTTCCCGCAGGCATCGGGACGGGACCCTCACCCAGACCCGGTCCTTTCACAATAATCGAATAACACGGTTCGATAAATAAACGGACGACTCGGTTGCCCGAGAGAAAATATATTCACTGGAACGGGGAGAGTAAAAAGGCACTGGACAATTTGAAAACGAGAGACATTGTCGAGAGATTGAAAAGTATAAAAAGAAGAATAATTTACCAAAGTTGAAACTTTGTAGGTAAAAAGTAAATAATGATAATAACACAACTACACGCCCTGAATCAGTGAAAGGGTGCCTTGTCGGGTTTCTCGGATCTGCAGCAGCAATGGGTTCTACGTATCGTATAATCGTGCGTGTATCAAGGGGGAGGGTACAACGCTTCTATGCATATTCATAAAATCAAGTAACCGCGGCACGACGACCCGGAGGAGTAGAGATGAATCTTCAATCTCCAACAGATTTTAAGGACAGGATGAGCACCCCTGTTAAAAACACATGGCCGACGTCGGGCAGCGAGGCAGGGTCCACCCCTGCGTCTGTGTACGCGGTGCGTTACGCTTGCGAGAGATAATATGCCGGGGTGCGCCCCTGTGCCCTGCGTCCACACAGACACGCCGCTTACTTTTTCCTTCACAAGGGTCTCTCCGCCCTCCCTCTTACGCTCTAACTCTGCGTCACGGACCATCGAAAGATCATATACAGTTGCGTTTGCTCTAGGTGTAAGCCGGTGTAAGATGACTCATAGAGAGCATGCTGCGGGTCGCGCGTGTGTGTCTATGCATGCGTGTGTTACGCGCACGCAACGCGATCGCTGATCCTGCTCGCCACGGCGACATTGCGATACTATGTACTTACGATTAGATAGACTCGGGCCTTTTGTTTGTATTTTTTAACCAGCTTACCGTCGAGGCAGCGTCGCCGTTCGGTTTACTCTCGCCCTCCAATATCCTTTGTCTGAGTGCCAACCGGTCCAAACTAGCGAGGCGATAGCTACCTCCGGACTCGCGTTCTCTCGCCAATCTTTCGGCATTGCCGTTGGTCCCGGCGTTGAAGCTCGAGGTGTACTTTGGTAGCGTGGGTGGCGCCTGGCGTGTTTTTTCACGATTCAATACGGAGCTTGTACTGTACAGGTAAGACGAGTTGTTCGGTATTGTACGACCGACCGACGCCACCGACGAACTAGTCGATATGCTCGTTATGGACGATTTAATCCCGTTAGTTTGGGCAGGGACCGTCGCTGTCCCGTTCTGGTTTTCCATCGACATTTTGATTCTGATTGTTTGTTTTTTTAATAAAATAAAATTTTTGCTTCTATTTCCTTCAGACTTGTTGTAAGATTCCGTGGTTCCGGTTATTTACTTTCCCTCTCTTCTCAGTTTCGTCGCACTTGGTCAAATATTGTTGAAACGTCGTCGCTTCTGACTATGTCCTCACAATATGCACCATCTCGTTGTTGTTGTCGTTCGCTTCGCCGCTTCCTCGTCGAATTGGTAAGAAAATAACTTTGGTAAGTCTACCTAACCTCAAAGTGACGCGCGGTTTTATTTCCAGAACAGAATATTTATCGACGCACGATTATGTAGAATGAAATATACACGAGCGGAAGATTAAAGATTAAAGAAGCACGGAACACCGAAATTCACAATTGACAAGAGATACCGTCGAGCGCGTCTGTATATATTTGACCAGTGTCTACACTCCTCTCCGTATATGAAAGTCTTGGGGGTCGTGGGGCGATAAAGTTGTACCGGGGAGATCGTTACGCGTAATTTACGAACGCCGGGTGATTCACGCTTACGAACCGGCTGCCGAACGCAACCCAGACAACGATACCACTCTCACTTTTCGTTCCATTGTTAATCGCACGTAGTAGGTATGTACCGCCCGCGCCAGAGTTGTATCGAGGGATCGGTTATCTTCTCCCTTTCCGAAACGGCGTTGCTGCCGCTCGTGACACGCTCTGCAGCGAAAAGAATCGCGTCGGAATCACCGATCGTCTTTCACACGCGCGCTACTCGGGACAACGACAACGTTGCAGCGTGCCTTTCGGATTAACACCGTGAACCGAACCGTGATTGGTTTTCCAGTAACGGACAACGGGAACGTCTCGGAAGCGTGAAATTGTTTAAAAATTGTTCGTCCCCTGACAGGAGACCAAGCGGCGACTCGAACAGTGCCGACTCACTCGCGAACACGACGACCACGCCTGACGCAGCTGCTGCGCGCGGTGGGGGCAAAACTATGAAACCCCCCACCACGACCCTCCGCACCCCTCGGCACCCCTGCGCGTTGTACCCCATAGGCGCAGGACCAACGACTGCCACAGTGCCACCGAGTAACACGGACGCCCGCGTTATTATCCTTATGTGCCTCTGTCTTGGCGTTGGCACACTCTGTATGAATTAGTTATGTGCAGATGCGTGCATCCACCGTACGAGGGTACGCGATGCTCTTGCTCTTGCCGCGGACCGAGCACCCTTTCGGAAAGTGTGATGAAGCACGGTATCCCTTCTGCGACCGCTCTCAAAGATGGACGGAAGGCCCCTATTTTCCTGATAGCGTCACCCACACACGCTCCTGTCGCTGACCTTACCTTCTATTATCTCACGAAGCTACGACACGAACCTATCTACCATTTTTCTGTTCATCGAGAGAGACACAAACATCGAAATTCAAGATCCCTAACAATTCGTGTTTTGTCTCTTACGTATTTTCCGTTGCTTTAGAATCAGAGTCTGTAGGTCTGTTAGTCTGTAGCTCGTGAGGAAGAAGAGCTACGTCTACACGTGAACCATGTGCGTGGATACGCGCAGCCGGATTGAAAATAAGTCAACTACTTCCATTGTCAGGTGTTGGCGCACACATACGGGCGTATCGGAAATGCGCACGGTACATATCAGAGTACACGGAGTGTACCTGCTGTGAGTTGTAGAGTCACTTGACGTACCGCTACAAGTCAACCTCGACAGGCTCAAGTATCACAGAATGTAGCAAAACAAAAGGGGGTTTCAATTCTCGCGTCTCAAAGATCACAAGACCGCGTTACCCGAAGCGGAAATAATTCTTCAATTAATTCTACACCCTGGAATAATTGCTCGACTTTGCTTTTACTCTTCCTATTGTTTTATCTTATCTAAGCGAGCAGATGGACCATGGGGGAAGTGGAAGAATCGGCAATGGAAAAAGTGAGCCGGAACCTGGCCAGCCTCAACTAGGATTCCGTCGTTATTGGTGGCACATCACGTGCGCGATTGGTTATAATACGCGTCAGGGATGTGTCGTACATACAAATGTGTGTTATCGAATGCAGGCGGTGTTTGAAAACGTAACAGTACATAGATAAAACCGCTGTATAGATATAACGTTCAATGGACAGCATCGGCACCAATTACGGTCGTCGTATGGTTCCAACGCATCGCATCGCATCGCATCGCACACTCCACTCCTCCTCCTCCCTCCGCTCAGCCCGACATTCTGTTAGATACTTCCTACTATCGTAGCTGGCATACCAATTAAAAGAGACACTCCATGCTTCACCAAAACTATGCGTCGCGTATTGTCCGTCCGCGGACCCCGCGTACAATTCGCGATCTTGATGGCATAATTGATCTGCTTCGTAAAATATTCTTCACACTCGTCGGTACGAACGATCGATCGTTCGTATCGCAACACTCGATCGGCACAAAAATACAACTCGAATCGGACGGTGGATTATTGCAAAACCAAAAACCAAAAGCACAGCAAAGATATAAGTTCTCAGTTTGCCATATGCGGGTGGTTCGAGTGACTTTTACCTTTCAATTGATTAGAGTGCGAAGGCAGATCCAAGATAAGACGGACCGTGAGCGGGAAAAAAATGTTATAGCTCAAGCTTGAAAAGCGAATCTTGATCGTTCGACTACCTGTTGAGAAGAAGGTGGATCCTGCCCTTGGTTGTACTTAGCGAGCATCGCAGGAGTCAAACGGCGTCTGGTTGCGGCGTTCGGTGTCAACATTTTGCGAAACTTTCTGAATTTTCCTCAAACTCCTTTGTCCTTATATTCGTCAACTTTATCTCACACTCGCCTTCGATTACTCACGTAAGTTCACTCGCGTCTAACCACGACTGCGCCGATATTCGTTTACTCGGTTGGGAAAGTAAAACGTATTAATGTCCCATAATTAGATTCACCGTACAAGTCTCACTGAATACTTGGTAATCCGTTTTTGGGCACGGTTGGTCCTTTCTTCTTTCGTTCTAGTCTCTGATTATACCCTTTTGCTCCGGTTCGGACAACCCTGAATTTACAAATGATCGTCGAACTGACGTGAGTCGCGTACGCGTGTACTATGACACACAACGTGGCCGCGACTTCCTCAGTCCAGTTTCTGAATGTGGTTTCACTACAAATCTGTCACTCTCCGCGTATCCTGCAGCTCTGACAAGGGGAAGATAAATGAGAAAAGTTCCCGGTTTAATTTCTTTCGCCCTGCGACAGTTGACACTAGAATAAACGTTATAGTGACATTTCTATAACAACATTTGTAATTTCCTGTGGTGGAGAATCCGTAGGAAAAAGATGGATAAATCGTGAAAACGAGGAGAAAACGAGCCCCGCCCTCGACTTGACGGATTAAATATGATGCAGAATCGTTGAATGTTGTAAAAAAATAGTAAATTCGAACGGTACCTTCTCTGTTATCTAAATATCATCTGAACAGAATCCTCACAAAACGCGGATTCGCGAATATTTGAAAGAAGATTGTGCGGCATGGGAACAATTATACCTTCGGAGATACGCGAGAAAGGCGTGTCATTTGAAAATACGATATTTCACTCTCGACGATCAGGAAAATGAGGAAAGAGTCGAAGATGAACTTGCGAGCGTATTTTGTACCACGTGATTCGGTCCTATACCGTTAACTATAAATAACGATAAAATGGCAATAAGCTATAACCGCGAACAGTGGTGGGAACGTTGAACTAGTACTCGACTGTCGCTCGAGTTTATCGAGACTGAATTGTAAAATCGTATAGCTGGTGTAACGAGTCATGTAGTGTGTGTCTTATCAGTTGTTAGTGGTGAGCTGCTGGTGACTTACCGCTGCCGTGGTGACCGCGGTGACGTCGTCGGTGTCGTTGGTGTCGTCGGGTTGCCGGTCGGCCAACATCCGCGGAGAACCGGAAACAAAAAGGCAGAAAGAGGGGGCGGGACGGGCGGCGGAGGAGGAAAGAAAGCGCGGAACATCCGCAGATAATTGAGGCGATAGAGAAAAACGAGTGGGACGTATGATTGCGTCGAGGGGAAGAGAAAGGTGGGGATGGAAAGAGGCAGGAACGACGGGGTGTTCGGAAATGCGATTAATATAATTCATAAGCCTCGTCGGGCGCATTATGATTATAAATTACGTCAACAAGATTATTTCACCTATAAGATACAGTTTTGTACATCGGTGGTCGAATATTTTTACTTCCGAAACAGTTTTTCGGACATGATTGTTTGAGATAAGATTGCTTACGAGGATTTTGAGGCATTAGCACAACGGTCGTGGTTTCCATAATCTGTGTTGATATCCTTATCGTTAACGAGGAACTCCGGATTCTGGATTTATCGTATTCTGATCACTTCCTCGAATATCAGCACTGTTTAATATTTCTTTGGAACTCTTGTTGTACATCTGATATTTTTCCTACATATTTCGATCCACTATCCCGAGTTTTTGTCCCTTCGGAGGGACTATAAGCCGGCGCGCGAATGCGGGGACTGAAATAGATTTTCAAAAGAGTCAAAAACCACGAGATTCCGAACCGATCTGAACGACGGCAAGCCGCGAGACCAATGTCAGTTAGTTATATTTAGAGTTCAAACTGCAGTGCACCCCAATCTACCGCACGATGACAGGATTTTTCAATTAAAATTAACCGCTCTTTGAAACTATTCGAGCTTCGGTCGATCCGCTCGAAATTCTATTCGCACACTGTACGGTAGCCACTCGTCCGCTATCTGGATTTATTGCATGAGTCAAGATTCGCGATGTCAATCTTTCACCGTAAGGCGATCAAACACTCGACGTCGTTCCTAAAGCCCGACGAGCCAAGCACTGGATGAAATCGGTCAGCGTATTTTTTTTATTCTATTATTATTAATATCAGATTTCAAGAAATATTGAGGAAGCGAGGAGACTCGGATGGGTATTGAGTCGACCGCAGGTAGCGGAGCTCTATTGCTACGCCTAACGTAAGCCACACTGGTCGAGCTCGACTGAACGTGATCCACTGGAATTTATAAGGTTTCAGTTTATAAAGAAAAGTAACAAATAGAGTGGATTTCTCAAAATTGGATCATAGACGTCGACTCTGCGATTACGAATCAGGTTCCGATGAAAATTCACTCCTACACAAAGCATTTATGTATTTCTATTCAAAATCCAATCTTTCTCGTTAACCACGATAACTTCTCAACGATGTTTTTTTTTTCAATTAAAAAACCTTAAATCACGTATGTGATAAAACAACCGGGGGCTGAGATAACAATTGTTTTGTTTCAGGAAAGTTATCTGTCCAAACTTCCGATTAGGATTGAAAAAAATTCACCATTTTATCACAAAACACAGATGCAAGATTTCTGAATAGTCCTACGAGGTTTACGTCTCATTCAACACGATCGTCCATCAACCGTGTCGAATAGTCTCTATCGTTCGTTTCGCGTATCAATTTATTGCAATACGAAACAATCACGACACCAGCTGCTCTCGCCACGAATGATCTCGGACTAACTTTACGTACCGAATACAGAGGCTGTACTAAGGTTCGTCCTGCGGTACGTCATTGCGTATGTACGTACGTACATACGTGCTGCGAGCGAGTGACACACGACGCGGCAAACCACCGTCGAGTGAATACGTACACGGGGTCGGTATACTTTATACACAGTAATAGAATATATTCCTATATTCTATGTATTCACGTACGAATAGGTGGTGCCTGGATGTGTTGACGGAGATAGAGATACGCCACAGCGAAGAAGCGTGGAACGTGAACGTGCGGTATGCCCAGTAATTTTAAATACATACATACACGAGGTTTCAAGTGCGATACAATTAAAATTTCAGAGCTGCATCGCGTCTTGACTGACTCTCGACTTCTCTCAAGCGTTTCGGCCAAGTGTGCAGGCAGCGTGTAAGGCGTTTTCTTACCTCCTCGCAGCTTCGTAAACAGCGCGTAGTTTTGTTCACCGATACCTTATTCTCTCTCGACTGGGCATGGAAGTTGTTCGTAGATTTCAGGGGCTGCAGACCATTTATGAACTCAATTATTCTATCGTGGATGGAGAGTCCCGCACGAGAAACCAGTCGGTTTGTCAGTGAATTTCTACTGGCATCGAGATATACATAGAATACGTTGTTTCGACGTGGGACAAAGTTCTTAGATAATTGTTCAATATTGATGTACGGATTCGGACGTTGGGTTAAATATTTGAAATGAGGGCCTAAATAAGTACAGGGTTCAGAATATTCGTGACGACTTGGTATAATTTTCGAACAACAAATGTTCGCAGAAGAGAAAGGTAATCGTATTGGAGAGAGACAAACGAGACTAATTTCGACTGAAATTCCATCCACATGTATGCCCTGTGGTCTGTTTAGGTCTGGGGCATGTATATCTATATAACATAGTTGACGCGGGTCTCGAATCAGCGCTTAATCGTGCCGTAGATAGCGGAGATTTCGAGAAATGCGTGCCTGACATACGTCAACACGTGTCGGTATTTTGAAAACTTTAAGCACGACCGATATTGATAACTATATTTGCAACAACAACTGGCGAGTGCCTCATGAGTAAATTATTAAAGTAGGAACTAATTTTGTCATCCCGTTGAGTCACCCGGTTTCGGGTGTGATTTCGTAGCGAAACAACACGAGTGGGGTGCGGTTAACAATTTACGTTCGGTGGTTCTTCATTGGTCCAACTGCAACGACTGCAGCGGCTCGGAAACATAATTTCAAATCAACCGTCGATGACGTCTGGACAGGGTGACGTTTCGACTATAAAAATAGATCGAAGGTCGAGATTGGAACGTACCTACTCGGGTACTCGATAAAAGACGAGGAAGAGATGGAGAGTTGCCGACAGAGATAAAACTCGGTGTGCACGTACGGGAGAGGAATCGGTAACTAAGTGTGCATGTGCATCGATAAACTGAAGGCAGGCATACAACGATGCTCTATCTGTTCTTATCCCGCCCCGCATTCAACGGCGAAGCGAAGCTCTAGAGATGATAAGAGACTCATTCGAACAGTGCACACTCGGAGACGCATTCCGGCTTGATTTACATTTTTATGTAATGACAAATATTTGCTCACATCTTAAATATAATAGCTACGCATACAACGGAGAAAGCCCCTCGTCTCTCTAGATCGGTGTGATAAATTTCAATTGCCTAGATACGGACTGCTTACGATTATGAATGTGTAGACTAGGAAACAAAACTATCCATAACTCCTGTTTGACCAGACTCCAGACTCTAGATAATTATGATTTAGTACTCGTGTACCAGTGGTGCACTGGACCGTATGCGGAGTATAACGTTTCGCGGGCATCAAAGCATGACGGGGGAGACCAAGAACAATGTACGGGGTACCCGACTCGCGAGCACCACACAACAATCTCGAGTGTGAAAACAAACCTAGCATTAATTAAATGTGGAGCACGTGGTCAGTGCGTCTCATTCCGTACGGGCATTGGATGCAGAGTTAGGCCTCTTTCTGGGATTATCGGTTCGTTATCGCTCGGAACGTCGAGCGCATACGAAACCGAAGAAACTCAACATGAAATATAAACGGATCACAACCGGGTTGAGAGCCCCTGTAATCTATCGTCCTTCTTTTTTCTTGCCTCAAGTTTTTGCCCCAAAACGGATCTCACTGAATTCCATCCGAAGCTTGAACGCTCCGAGAGAGATGGGACGGGCAGGACAGACTCTTCAGAGTGGTTAAAATTAGAACGTCGAAACTCGGCCGAGACAATCATCGCTGCGCCGATGACGAGTGTCAAATTTCATATTTTAACCCAGTTTCAGTCTTTAAATGGCTCACACGACGACTCCTAATTGAATACCAGATATAGGTACACCCACAGGGTGCGGTGCACAACGGACTTGAAAAATGGTCCCTGCGAGTTTGTTTGCGGACTTATTTTCGGCCTTCCCGTGTTTACCTTGAGATAATACCGTGAAAGGTATGTCGCTTACACCGGCTCACTCGCCTCGGCATAAACAAAAGCGTGTTACTAACTATAAACAGATGGATTCGGCAGGGATGCGCTACGTGCGTGGGAAGAACTATTTATTTACTCAACCAAATGCATATTCAACATCTCCCCGTCCACCTCCCGATGAAATCAACTCGTTACACGCACGTCGGACCGCGTATTCGACGTCGATCCAGAATTATCCCGTTTCTCATTTTTATTCTTACGTGATTCTCATTTGTCTAGCCAACACAAACAGGTGTTCTTGCCAGCCTGAGTTAAACGGGTCTCACCTAACCTATTCGTCGTTGTGAGTGAGTCGTTGTTTATGGTGTCAGGTGAAACGCCGATATTTTAAGGAATTTCAAGGCCGACGTGTTGTTTCGGATTGGGAGAATAAACCCGTGTCCGGTCGATAACGATTATTCTACGAAGGTCGTGATTCCAGCATTCAGCAGCGAAAGAAAAATTCATTCTTCACCCAACCCGTGTGCATACGAATATAGCGATAAGATAGGATAGGTTAGGTCTGCGTGGTATTGACCGGTCGCAGATCGCGTAGCTGTGCTAGCTACGTATTGACGCAAATATTTGGCGCCCTCAAAATGGTCGTCGGTTGCATTGACGTGAGGCCGATGATATTCGCACGCTCCTCGCACTGGGTAACCGAATATTTAGTCAAACTGACGATACGTACCACTTCTCTGCATGTTTCACGATTTATCGGATATCAACGATTCTCAGTCATCACTTCACTCTGTCATAAAATGCACGATCGGGTATTCACAAAACGCGGAGACCCTACGAAACACCGACACATTAAACGCGAAACAGCGCGACGTAGCTCCCGGACGTCTGTTTTCAAATTTTCTCGAACCACAATCGAGAACTGCGCGCGCATATCTGCAAGGGCGTAGAATACGCTCGATCTTTGAAAGAAAAGGAGCAGGCTACATATTCAGCGATTCGGATTATGAATACACACCGGAGTAAAGTCCAACGTGTGGGCTCCTCGAATTGTTCGAATATTTAGCTTAGAAAATCGACCGGAGATGTACCACAAACTTATACGCACAAATAAATCGTTTCCTCGGATGTCGGTAAAATTCGTTCGAACGCTGACCACCAGGTGGCGGGAGCCTACAGGGAGAGTGGAAAAAAACAGTAGAAAATCGACCGAGTGATATGTGTTCTCAACGATATTTCGCGCCAAAAGCTGATAGCCAATTGGGAGATCGATAGTTGTTTATAAATGGCGGTTCGCGCAAATAATATTGAAACACACATGACATAAAATACGGTGCATCGAAGGGACTGATAAGTTGAGATGGATACCAGAAAGTGGTTTTGCTTGAAAAAAATAGCCCACAGCTACACGCTGGATCCCTCAATCAACGACGTCGCGACGAAAGGCGGCGTCTGTCAGACGTCAAAGAGCCACCTGACTCAGCTTGCGTTTGATCAACCCGGGGAACGCCTGCTGGTCGCTGATTCCAAGGGATTCGTTACCCTCGTCGAACTGGGACAATGTTTACGATATTGTACAATCGGGAGGGTGAAATCTTGCACGTTCGTAGCTTTCAATCCCACTGATAAAGCCGAAATGCTTGTTGGCTCGATGGACGGCGACGTAAGGATCATTAAAATTTATGGAAGCGAGAAGGATCATTGCTCGCTGAAAGGTCACAAGTTCCCTGTCACTGATGTATCTAGTTACAAGAACTATACCTTGACTTCCTCCACGAAGGAAGTTATAATCTGGGATCTTTTGACCTGTACCAAGGTTCATCAATTGAGATTTACGACGATGAATGTGAGCTTGCGAAAAGCGGGTTTCTCGTCGACTGGATCTGTAGCCGCTCTATACCGTGACTCCACTCTCCAAGTTTGGAATTTTCAAAAGTTAGAGCGGGATGTTAAAATCGACCCCAAATCACTGGGGCTACAAGTTGTCAAAGACTATGAATTCACTAGAGATGGAAGAGCGATGATATTGGCAGGAATCCCCAACGTCATACTGATTTTAAACACTTTCAAGTGGGATTTGATCAAACGCCTCCAACTACCGGATACCGTCGCCTCTGTAAGGGAACTCGGCGTTCTCCCACAGCCCCTCGACGGAGGGGCGAACAAAATCTTAGCCATCCTAGCTTCGAAACTGAATTTGCATTTCTTGGATCTGAGCACTTCTCGCATTGTGCCACTGACCTCCGAGGAGCCCATTGTCGGGGTTACTCGAACCTGCATTTGTCCAAACGGACGATACGTGGCGTACATCGACGTCGCCGGAAGTCTGAGACTGGAAGTGGCTGACACACTCTTATCACTGGGACCTAATCCGAAAGAAAAGGTCGAGGTGCCGAGCCAGTCCCATCGGTCTCATGGCGCCGAGGATCATTTAAGATGCGTCAGGGAATATATAAAAGAGGAACTGAGCATGGAACGACTGACACCTATTCTGAGAGAGTTTGGAGAATATCCGAGCAAGCATCGCGCTCTGATTTGGACCTCGATCTTGGAATTGCCGAGGAATCGAAACGCCTACGCAGCTCTGGCCAATAAGAGTCCCCAGCTCGGGGTTATGGAAAGGATTCTCGAGGAATACCCCTTGGCGGACAAGAGCAAAGCCTTATTTTTGGCCACGATCGTCAATTGCTTGGTCCACTGGTGTCCCCTCCTGTCGGAGACTACTTTCTTGCCACGTTTCGTTTTTCCTTTTCTCATTGTGTTTCAGGTAGTCATTCTTCTCACTGGCGATCGGATAGATCAAATAATCGACAAGTTAGCGAAAATATGATAATTGCAACTATGTTTCCAGGGGAATCACGTGCTCGCTTTCGAAATAATAATTTTTCTACTGTCGAATTATTGCCAGAGATGGTTCGAATACCACCCTCTACCTCCGTTGAATGTTTTGGCTATGCTGGAGAACGTTTTGTCCGAAGCGGACCCTCAACTTCTTACCTTCTTCTGCGAAAAGGGTGTCACGTCGAGCGAATACGTCTGGCCATTGCTGCAAACTTTGATGAGCGAAGTACTCTCCGGAGATGAATGGCTGATTCTGTGGGATCACATTTTCTCGTCTGGTCGTCCGTTCCTTCTGCTCATGAGCTCACTGGCCTATAGCATTTGCTCCCGTCAAGCTATCATGTCTCGTTTGAAATCCGTCGACGATTTCACACGGTTTTACCACGCTCAGGGACATGTGAGAGCGGTTGATCTACTGAGAGTCGCCCGTCGGCTCGATCGCAACACACCGCATCATCTTCACCCCGCCAGATACTTCACGTAGGAGATTCGATCTCATAACTTCCCTTATGCATCGATAACGAGATATTCTCATGACCAAATTTATATTTGTTGATATTTTTTCAGAAGTACGACGTGTCCTCTTCCGAAAACTGGACCGTACCTCTCAATTCTACACGACCAGTATCCAAAGTTTATCGCCGAAGAGTCTCGGTCGAAGTTACAGCAAACGAATCAGGAGAAAGAGCAGGCAGAGATACTGAAGCGGCAGGAATGTCGCAAATTGAAACTTCTGGAAGAAAAGAGAGTACGTATGGAAAGGGAAAATTTCTTGAGAGAAGTCGATGCAACTAGAATGGACGGTGAGTAAACGTGGCAGTTATGAATTTTCTGAAATCTGAACTGTGCTTGTGTCTATTTCATAAAATGAGGCTTCATTCCTGTAAGTTACAGAGTTACGTCGATGTTACCGAGCTTCAAGTTCGAAGTACATGTACGCGCAGAAGGAGAATCAAGGGAATCGCGAAAAGGCTGAGAACTGCGAAAGATTAAAAGATCAAGTGCTCAAATTAGAATGCGAAGTTCAAGCGTTATTAGAAACGCCGGATTCCAGTGCTACCACACAGACTACCACCCGCAAATGACTGAAATCTATTGGCATTCTATTGCAAGGATTGTCAGACATGAGGGGAAAGATGCGTAATTTCGAATCATACAAACAAATCAGATCTGGAAATAATGTCGATATTCCTGGATTAGATTCGAGCCACGAGTCTTTGTGAAAAGCATCGGTCCTTTCTACACTAAAAACCGCATTCATGTGCCAATATCATGTTGTACATAATTGTAGATACATATTTCCTATTTTGAATAGCTCAACCGAGATTTAAATCATGTATTTTTGTAGGTATTTATTCAGAAAAAGATTTCATTGTGAAATTAAACGATAGTTTTGTACAAAGTCATTGGAATGATTCAGTAAACCGTCGTATCATCGTCATTGATTGTACGTCATGCGACTATTCGAACTGTACAACAGAGTGTACAGGGGCGGCCAACTTGCTGCGACCATTGAGTAAAGGCAACTCTATGACCACCAGACATTCGACAACTTCTGCTTCAGCTACCTTCAGCAGTTGAATAGCTGCCTCCATCGTTCCTGAAAATCGTATCAAAATTATAAATTAGAATTCAAATTTCGAAATAGCAGATTTTAATTGAGAAATTTAGTTTCAATATTAATATCATCGAACCTCCGGTAGCCAGGAGATCGTCGACAATCACCACCCGCTTTCCTCTGCTCGGATTGTTCTTCTGAATTTCCAGAGTGTCCTGATAACAGAGAGAGGTTTTTTTAATGACTATAGTTTTCGAATAATTGTAATCATTAGTTTTCAAGAGAGCTCGACGCTCACCTCTCCATACTCGAGTTGGTAAGTCCGAGATACAACTTGACCAGGCAACTTGCCCTTCTTCCTAATCGGAATAAATGGTTTTTCCAACTCGACCGCTATCAGCGGTCCGAGAAGAAACCCTCTGGCATCCAAACCAACAATCGCATCGACTCTCAGGGTCTGGACACGCTCGATCATGAGATCCCTCAGCGCCCTCGTGGCAGCGACGTCGCTAAACACTCCGAATACATCTCTGGAAGTGAAATAAGTCAACGATTATACGATACGCGACTTTGCGGGGTCAGAGGTTTACCTGAACACAATCCCCGGCTTTGGGAAGTCTGCATAACGGCCGATTGCATTTTTAACGATCTCTGTCTTCGCAGCTTCGTCCATTATGGGTATGCTCGCGGAAAATGACTCGACGTGACGTGCTCGCGTTGGTCCTCACGCGGGACAAGACACTTATCTAACCTACACACTGACGATAGCCAGCAGTTTGTGTAAATACTACACATCGTACTACACTGAGAAATCACTGAAAGCAAACGACACTGATGTTCGAAACTGGCTTGGTGAGCGTTGAACGCTAATTACAGATTACAGTTCCGAAATCGAACTCGTGACCCATGTGTCGTCCGTCGTATTAATCAAAAGAATGATGGCTGCGCTTGAATTTCGGAGGACGTGATAAGAAAGAACGGGGGCAGATAGGAGGAAACGGTGAATTAGTGTCCACGGTAGATCACAGCTTATCGGTAAACGGTTAAATCTCTGATTTCTATTCGATGCCCGATCAGCAATCGAGTGGCGTTAATCCCACGGCAATACGAATTTCGCGCCACGCACACTGAAAACGGAAATGTCCGAATGCGTTCGCACATTTGAAACTGGAACTTGGGGGCGTTTTCTGTTTCGAGTTTGGTCTCCCGACCGGAGCCTCGACATGGTTCGTAACTCCTGATGTGTGATCAGTTGAGCCACAACCGCGCGGGCTTGTCGATAACTGGTAAAGCGATGAAAGATGATTGACACGTCTCGAGTAGGCTCGGAAGTCGGCCATAAGGTGTTCAGCTCTGGACATCACGCGTGTGTCTTTCCCCCACTACCGATAATCGGGTGGTATGTCGAGATATAATAAAATGGCCGGCGGCACGCCGCGATAGTGTTGTCAGATAGCCCTGTCAATTCGATTGTGCTAACACAACAAGGAATACGGGATCATACTTTGACTCAAATGGAACGCGAAAGTGAAACTACCGTCTGGTACGTATCAGAATGCCGGAAATATCCTCGGCGATGATCCCAGTGGAAGTGAATAGCCTAAAACTGATTAACCTGTGGTACCCCCTGTCAATACGGCTTTCCCTGGCAACAGGACTGGAGCGGAGTCAGATGTCTTCGGTCCCCTTTGCGTATTTCTTACCGTCAACTTTCCCGAACACGCATTCCGAACGTATTCTCCTCTACGTACCCTGGGCACCGTCGACCTTGTTCGTAGACTCCGATCCCCGATTTTGCGACACCAGGATCTACAGATTCACTCCTTTCTGAATATTTCACGTCACTGTACCAACCATCCGCGCAATTGTTGCTCTTTACTTTCAAATCGATTTTTCTTCTCTCACTCCCATACACAATTTTTGGAGTTTCAACGGCCTACAAAAACCCAAGACTGCTTGATCAGGTTTTGAAAATCTTTTGGAAATTGTAGCATCAAAGAGATGGAAGGTTGGCAGGTGACACGGCGCAGGTGTTACAGCATTTATTAGCTTCTTTCTTTGACGTGTGGGCGGGTGGTATGTGCGATTACCGAACAAGTTCAAAAATCGTGACTTTAATTTGGTTTCAGATCGAAACCATTGCGCACTACCAACGACGGAAGCGGAGGGTGCAGCGATGGACAAACGGGCCGAGAACCCGCCTTTCTCCTCCGGTAAGTCGGTTTCTACCATTCCAACTTCGTCGAGAATTATTTGCTCCACACAGAAGTTATTTCCTATTTGAATTTTGTTTTCTTTAATTATATTGCAATACTGTGAAACATGTACTTTGAGTATGATCTCCAAAAAATGATCCTGCCGCACTTCAGAGTGGAAATACATTCGCCTTGATCTACTTTGTAAAACAGCGTATCCGATAAGTAATATTTCAAAAAGTATAGCAGCTTCCTCTTCGCCTGTGGTTTGCTGCCATCTTTGTTTGTCGACTTATTTATCCAGCTTGCAAGATCATCCTGTGGTTATCTTCTGCAATAACAGGCCCGACTGTTCGTTCCTAAAACCGTAAACATGAGCACAAGTAAAAATACTCCGAAGAATAGTTGATGACAGGTCGGAGCAAAAAGTGTAGGGGAGGGTCAGGCAAAGTGAACCTATTTAGGAAATAATGTTACGAGTTGGGATTCTGATCGTTGAATCTTTCGAATTTGACCAAAAAACGAAAACCTGACCAAAGATGAGTGTCTACAGCAAAGTTGGAAGATTGCGGACAAAGCAGGCCCCTGAAGATGTATCCAATTTTTTACAAATTAACAAACATGATGCATGAATTCGTTCACTTGTGTTGAAAAACTGAACCTCAAATCATCAATATTCTACGAGCGGTAGTGAAATACTGGCCAGCTTGAAATTTTGTCACGATAAACAATGGCCGAGGGATCGAAGTAATAATCATCTTGCATCTGTCAAACACTGTTTACTATTTAGAAAAATACGATAAATTTCCAAGTGTTGTTACAAGTCTCCCGACGCAAGTTAACAAATGAATATGTGAAGTTTGTTAATTTCGAAAACGTACGAAGAATTTTCAGGGGGATTTTCTATGTATTATATGTATTATACCTCTTCCTTGATGAAAATTGTTCAATAAGTTATTCAATTATTAGTCATGATTCGAATCAGTTGTTATCAGTACTCTTACAGTCACTGCAGGCTACCGCGGTCTACGTGGGCGAGGATAGGTGAAATTTGGTAAAAAAAAATACAAAATTTCTCCAAATCGACGATACACATCCTCTCCCCCTGCCCCTGCCCTTGCCCCTCTCTCCCCGCGCACTTTCGTCGGGGCGGGTGCGCACGGAGCGGAGATGAAGAGGGCAGAGCACGGAGATACATGTATTCGTTCTACACGTCGCGATATAGAGATAGGGGGAGGCTGGAAGAAGAGGGCCGGAGTCGCGAGGTGCGAGGGGTCGGGGAAAGGTGGTAAAAGGTGGGGTTGGTGTCGGGGTTGGTGGTGGTTGGTCGTTCGGGGCTCGAGGTTGCTCGAGCTCGCGGATCAATTCCCGCTGCAGGCAGGTTACGGGAAAAGCAACAGTCAGTCGGGTCAGTAATTCCGGAGGTTTTCGTAGACCGTTCTCGTTCCCGAGAAAAGCCACCAGTTCGGCCCGCGTTTTACCACCCTTGCGTAGTCGCGACCTCACGACCGATAGTCCGGGATAAGCGTGTCGATGGCAAAGTGAGGCTGATATCCCGCGCCCGGGACTGTCAACGCGAACGCGAGTCATTCCTCGACGTCGCAGAATTTCGCGCAGCGATTGGCAATGCCGGTGCGTCAGTTTCCTCTTTACGTCTTCTATCACATGCTCCACTCAAAATTGATCGCATATCACACTCTGAGCGAATGTTCTTATGCGAATGACCGGGCGATGTTTGTTGAGATTCGGCGTAATCGCTGTTTCTGTGATTATTTTGATCGCTACCCTTGGATGGCTTCGTAATTCCAGATCAGACTTTTTACGACTTCTCGCCGAGGATTTCCCTACATTCGCGCCCGTATACGTGTCACGTTACGTACTTTGTTATATCGGCATTACAGAAATTCGCGAGTTTTTTCAAGCAGGCGAAACGCCTCGATTTACGCGCAAGTTCGATAACAATAAGCCGTGTGATGATCGTTGATCGTTGATTCGCGCGGTCTGGCGATGATGGATCTTCGCTACTGGTGAGAAGAGAAAGGAAGTATCACCGGACGGATGGAGGAAGGAGGATCGTCGACGGTAGAAAAATCCGACGATTGCCTCCCACGTTCCTCTTTTGCCGTCCGATCGGGGATTTCGCCGCGGTTTCACGATATTCCGAATACCGCAGCGTGCTTGTAGCACGAAGGCTGCGTGTTACTCCGGAACAATTCCCATGCTTCGGCAATCTTTCGTTCTTTACGGATGTGGATATCAATATGAATGATATGACAGACTCATTTCCTATCTTCGTGTACCCCGGGTGACGTAACTCATGTTTATTTATAACGCTGAACATGCCTATAAAGAATGTTTAGGCAAATCGTTTCGTAATTCGATTGCTGGCAAGAATCTGTCGGATATGCTGACTAAAAAACGGTCGAAGCTCAAGCGGGTGTTTGATGCGATGGGCTCTGTTAGACGATTCAATAAACCAGGTAAAATAATAAAGACGGGAAGTTCACAGACACGCGTACGTACGCAATATACGTGCCCCGCGATGCCTGGGAAACTCCTTACGCCTATCTGCGTCATTCTTCGCGGCTTTCGATTCGACGCGAGACGCCCGCGGGCCAGGTGAGGGCAGAGTACGGGCGGATTGCGAAAATACAAAATTATCGACTATTGTAGCCGAATTCAGAAACGGAGTCGTTTAACGAGTCGAAAAAAGCTTCCGAAGCGTGAATGTACGTCTGTAACGAGATTTCATCCGCTTACATTTTCATTTTCATTTTCACTTTCACTTTCACTTTCCGTAATACCGAATGGCTTTGCTACCCCGTCGTATTGTAGGCGACCCAGCGTGGAAAAACCACTCAGATTATAATGGGATGGGTTCTGCTCGCGCCACGTGCCGTCCACTCTCCGGAATAATCGTATGCGACGCGAAAACAGGGGCGCTGAAGGAGAAAAAGATCGGGAATCTCTGCAATGTGAAAAGTTTTCCCGATTTGTCCGCGCGAGCATCGATAGGATCGAGCAATTGTCTCGCGTATCTTACTCGAGAAAATGATTTGACCTGGTTCCTATTGAATGTGCATGCCATTATTGTATCACACGTTCGAATTCGCGTCTCTACCACTTTGGACCACGGAACCGTTGCGCGGCAGGGGCTGGAGGGGGAGAAACTCATTTGTTCCCATTGTTCTCCGTGTTCTCATCGTTATCAGGTTTCCTATATCACATGCCGCGGGAGAACCGCGTTTCTATGCATTGTGCTACCTGCCGATCATTGTACCACCTTTCAAGCGTGGCCAACTTGTTTTTAGCTCAAGTCGCGATTCTCGAATGCTACTAGAAATTTAGTTTCCAATTGATTCAGAACAATTTACATGCCTTTCTAATGAATTATTTAGTTTTTTCGTCATTCGTCAATCCCCTAATTACAGACGAGTGCCCGAACAGCGGGGAGGATAGCGACGAGGATGTAATAACTGATTACCTGAGCTCTGCGCACCCCGACTGCATCCGCGTAGCCAGACGAGCAACCGAGGCGCTGGACGGTCTCACGCTAGACGGAGCCTCCGAGTCCGACTACTCAAAGGACGGATCTTCGGTTATCGTCATGTCAGACAGAGGTCTCGACCAGCTCAAACAACAGCCTGCGGGCGTTGGGTCCCAGCTACATTCGACCGGGCCCCTGGTGCCCATTATTAGTGTCACTCCGCATTCCCCAGGATTTGCCAAACATTATCCTATTCTTGGTGAGTGAAAACGTCCACGATACAACAACAAAAGTAAAACGAACGAAAGAAACCTCTCACTCATCAATTGCCGATGTATTTCAGATGACAACTTGCGCCAGTTGCACGAAATACATGAAACTATTCAGCGGATGCGAGAATTGACGCTGACCACTCCGGGCCACGGCGCTCGATCGCGTCTCCACCGAAATCATATTCAGAGGCTGAGTTCTTCCTGCCCTTCGCTCTGCCCTCTGGACTCCACTGCCTTCAATAACCATGAGAATCCAGACGCTGGATCCGACCCGGATCTCCTCGTCGATTGCTCAGCAAATAGCTCACCGACTCATTTTCCTCCGACTAGTCGACATTTACCGCATGTTATCCAAGGGGTTGACAGAAGACGGAGCTGGACGGACCTCGAAGACTCGAGAAGAGGCTCCAGGCAGTCCGGGCAAGACCACCACCTTCATCTACAGGCCCGATCGATGGTTTGTCAGATTTGTATTATCTCTCGTTTATCTTGATCATACGAGTCACGCAACTCAACGAATTTCAGCATGGTCATCATTTTGTGACCACGAAGACGAACGAAAGTTATGTGTCTCTCAATACGTATCATTTCAGCGTCAACGAAGCATCAGTCTAAGCAGCCTGGACAGTGAATGCGACTTAGAATTGGACAACAAGCCTCATCCCGCAGGAACGGGAGTTGGAAGCAAGGCTTCTAGAGCACAAGCCAGTACTCATTCGCTCAACGAAGCTGATCTTATTCAGGTTGTTATCTATCCGGCTGGAAAATGCTCATTGAATTTACTACGATAGTGTATAAAAAAACAAAGAAAAAAAACGATTATATTCCCAGGGTGACTTCCAGAAAATTGTAACAAAAAGAGAGAGGCTCGGGGAGAGTGCCGGCCTGATGCCCGGAGTGACTGGCTCCCGTTTACCCCTACAAAAGTCCATTTCGACCCCGTCAATCGTCACACCTCCGGTCCACACGCATCTTGTAGACTCTGGGACTCGTACCGCTCCATTACTTACTGTGTGAGTAATCTTTGGCACAGGGCTGCAGGGCACTGTAAAGCTCGATCGTTGATCATTCGTCGTGAATGTGCTTGCAAAATTCACAGTTCATTCTGTTGCAATAATAAGCTGGCATATTCATTGAATTCTGGCTCACGATCTGGCTTTCAGCTCAAATCTGCAATCTCAAAGTTATAATCGAAGATGTGTGTAGTTTATTCACTAGATGCGAAATTCTTGATCTAACTCGGACAGATGATAAAGTTTTACCGTTGCGGGGACACTTCTATGATATTTTTGTATCGTGCGCGTATGCCCACTGCATCCATGTTTTAAAACACTGGACGCACAACTCTGTTCAGTGGTGTCAGCGTATACGCGCTTCACTTCCACTAAATGATCGTTGCGTCAGGTTTTTTCCATACTTTTTCGTGCTAGAACCCGAATTTGTGCGTCGGTGTCACCGATATAGAAATTGCATTTAAAACAAGAAGTTCTGGCCTCGGTCGGATGACGAGGGTAACACTATCACGAGTTACATCTTGAACGCTTTTACCTCGTCATTACGCTCTTTTCCATAAATGCATGGCTGACATTTTTATAAACACCATTGATTCAATATATTCTGAATATTTGGCACAATTTTATCAAGTTTTAGTACAGTCATTCGATGCAACGGTACCACACAAATGGTAGGTCTTCCGAATCTAAAGCTTCTTCTCTATCTTGTTGAGAACTTGTGAAAGAAAAACAATCATAAGTACTCTAGACAGAATTAGCCAAAGTATATTTTTTCCACTTTTTTGCTTTGCCGTTTGTTTTGTTGTGCTTGAATATTAAACTGCAAATGCAGTATCCGGCACGGAAGCAATCGTCACGAAAGAGGAAGCGGGAGCGAGACTGAAACCGAAGACCTCATTCCCCCCAGAATCCACGGATTTCACGGAGATCTGGCCAGAGAAGGTACACCTAATGCCCAAGCCTCCCTCGACGAACTACTCGCCGAGTAAGTATTTTACTCATTCTCGTCTCGCATCCTGTTGCTCTTTTATTATTTGCTGGTATTCGCAAACCCTTTTTTGACTCATTTTAACTTTTATGCCTCTAAATATACTGTGTGTATTTTATAATCTCGTAATTTCATAGTTCACGATGAGAAGATAAAATGAATCATTCCTTCCTATATATACGTCATGCAAGTACATTGAAACGACCAGTCTATGATTCTATGAATTTTCCGTATTTAAATGTCAGAGTCTTCCATACTACAAATTATAGTCATTGTCTGTTATTTGATACCATATATCTCATCGTCTCACGCCTTATTTACTTGGTCCATTCCAGCGGGGTCCCATACGAGGATAGTCATTCGGAGAAAACACGCCGAAAGAGGGGCTCCCTGTTCTTCCGTAAGAAGAAGGTGAGTCTTTGACCAGAGCCAGAATTGTGCTACAACGATGCCTACGGAAGAATCCAGAATTTATGACTGATTTTGTTTGATGACATTGTTCAAGGACAAAAGTGGCAAGAAGTCGAGCCAAAGTCAACAGCACCAATGGGTGACGGTGGCTGCAGCTAGTCACCAGGCCGACGCAAAGTGCGACTTTTGCACCAAGCAACTGGCCAACAAACCGGCTTTACATTGCGAAAGTGGGTCCTTGCATTGCTCATACTTAAATTTGTTGCTTTCCACAGTCTTCATTCTCTGCCTTTGGTTCAATTTCCAAAGTTGGTCAAATTGAACCATCCACACTCATCTGTGAACTTGATAAATTTCAGCTTGCGGAGCAACGGTACATCAGAGTCAAGGATGCAAGGATCAGTTGATAGGTGAATGCGTCAAGCACAAGCAGCATCAATCCAAATCACTTACCAAGTCTGTCTCTGGTGCTCCACCGACGAATACCACTGCCAAAAGAGGCTCGACGTCCTCGCTGCCTCCTCCATTATCCACCAGCAGCGGGAGGTACGTCCAAGTATTGATTACTCCATTTTTCTTTCACGATTCACCGTTAGCTGCTGCATTGGTTCTGGTTCTACAGCTTCACAGATTAGGCCGCACGTCAGTACAATCCCAGGCTTTAAATATTTCGCAGGCATGATTTTCACAGCCTCGCGCTTAAGGTTCGACTAGCGTAAAATTTCAGCTTGCTCCGCGGGCAAAAAACGAGTCGCACCAAATGCGTTGGAGTATTCATCTCGAAAAAAAAGATGACTGAGATACTCTGCCAGCGATAAAATTGCACAAATCCTTCGTAAATTATTACCAGCAACGCTAAGAACTCGTCAGACGCTCGCAAATGATGCTTGAATTTTTGTCAAACTCATTCTACGTCGGTAGGTCTCATAGTTGGCAAAGAGGCTTATGATACTTCCTTGTTTACCAAGCGCTTCACTCGAATCGAATAAAAGGCAAGTATTTGGCATGCCTGGGCTCAGGATTGAGGATGTCATGGCTATTATACCTATTTGTACATAATTCAGTGTTCGTTGAATAGAGGAGCAGATTTTTTGCGTGGAGCATGTTCATTAATTCAATCACCTTTTGGCTTATGGTACATGGAAACGATTTACCTCTGCCAGGCGAGAACGTACCCCGATGTGCGGGTATACTTACTATAATAACGCGTTACGAGATAGACTTGATTCACTTGCGTTTGGAGAACGCTTGCTAGCTACTTGTGCTACAGATCCGCCATTCTCGCGAATACCGGGGTTAACCCTGGAGATAATATCTTTTGTTATTGATAAGCGAGGAAAAAGAATCTGAAACAGAAAGAAAAGATGGAGAAGAAAGAGATAACGAAAAATGAATTGGCGTTCAAATTGTAGCGAATGGTGGAGAAATTAAAAAGGGAGGGGGAGTAGGAGAAACGGCGTGAATTTTAAATGGCGCTAATGCAGTGTGTGCTTTTTCCTTCCCCCGTGCATTCCTTCCCGTGCAACCGCAACAAACCATAATCGGAATTAAATGGTACCGATTGATTGGCGATAAAAGGGAGATTAGCAACAAGAAAACTGCAACGGGATACAGTCCTTGGCGGCGAGTCGCCACCAAGCTAGGAGTCAAGTAAGTCTCGGTTATCTGATATGTATCCTCATCCCGAACCAGAATCGTCGTCACTTTTCTTCCTTCTTGCCTCTGTCCCTCCTCATCATTGGTTACTCGTTGTTCTTCATTTTGTTCATCTTCGTCTTTTTGGTGTCGCACCTCCATTTCAACATCGTTTACCATCATCGTTTCAACCTATTTTATCCATCTGCCAAGGATTCGTTGCTCCGCACTCTTTGCATGAACGTTCTTTTCGATGGCTAAGTCAAACCATAGTCCCGAGCCATGGTGCTTGGTCGACCATCTTCATCTCCTCTTCTTGAAGATATTTCATCCCAAAAATTACGGGACTTGTTCCGTGTGATTATTTTGGTTTCAGGATATTATTCATTGCCCCAATCTCTCTGAAACCGATTGCTACTCCCATCATTTCCATTTGTTTACTGTTTGTGAATCACATCTCCGTACGTACTCTCATGTGTGAGTAAGTAGTAGTGGCGTTTTCTCTTTCCGGAATCGCAGCTACAAATTTAGACCCCACATATCAATATGTTTACCTGCGTCGCACGTCTGTTCTTTCTCTCTCTCTCTTGGACTCCTTTCAATATGTGTTGTTAGGTAAGAAGGAATTGTCAGATTCCACCAGCTCCGTCATACGCCGAATCCAATGTTAATTATAAGATTGAAATCGATTCTGAAGATGCTCTGACCGCGCCAAGTTGCGGTCCACCCTGTATCCGATACTCGATCAGAAGTGAAGAGAAACAAGATTCAAAGACGAATAAAATTGAATTCGTAGTTAAGAATTACAATATGACAAAGAATATCGATATAAATGGACGGTTTTGTTCAACAATCTTACTGTATTACGCCTGCGAGACAATATGGCTTGCAAACTTTGCTGGGATTTCATGCGACGGCAAGATGATAGTTAGTATGACGAAATATCCATCTGCGTCTGTGTGTTCTGCGCAATAGACAAGTAAGGAATTTTTATAGGGAAACGAGTATTTTTTTGTGAGCTTCATAGAACTCTAACTCTTTTTATTTCAGTCAAACCATCAACGAGGAAAGAGACGGGGATGGCGGTGGACATCATCGTGAAACGCCGAGGTAAGTTGAATTGCAGAAAAGGTACCGCTAGTCGTGCACAAAACCCGAGCTTCATGCAACTGCGAATGGCCACGTTCTGTCAAACCTTGCGCCGTATCTCACTCCAAATTCACGATCGAAGACGGATTCGATTTTTTTTTCCTCAAATAATTCACGTTCCGTGCTGCAAGGATAACAAGGATACCGCCAGTCAGTCGAGTTCTACCGTACCGTTATTCCCAAACACTCCGCAGCATGAAAAAAGTCGCTACGAGTATATCTGAATTTTCTGCTTATCGAATGCTAGTTTTAGAATATTGCTTCATTTTGATCTAGTCCTCTCTGTGTCACGTTGCCCTCATACTTGTTTTTGCTGATACGAATTATCTACAATTTCGTACTCGTATGAATTTATTATATTATTATATTAATATTATGTATTGAGAAACGAACCTTCCAAGTACGAAAATTTGACGTACCTATACTTGTATATTGTCGCATTGTTATTACGTTTGAAAAATTTCTTCTGCAGGTGATAGAGTATGCGATGAAATTGTTAATTGAATTTTGATTCGCAACTATGATACTTGACCAAACAGAATTCGTAATTATCTCCAAGAGTTGAAAACGAAGATGAGCGTATATCATAAGAGAAATCCTCGTTATTAACGGAAGTTTTAATCATTCCATCCGCAGTGGCTGGGAAGAGCACGAGTTTGGGGAGGAAGGTCATCAGTTCAATATCGCCGACGTAGAAGAGCTGGACCCGGAGCTGGGCCTGGGAAAGGATGAGCCGGACTCCTGGACGGCAGCTGTGGGACGGAATATCGCTCGTGGTCTCGTTAACAGCTGCGAGCGCGAAGTCAAGCGCCAGGAACACATATACGAGTTTGTCTTGACAGAGAAACACCACTGTCTCGTACTACTGGCCATGGAGCGAATATTCGCGGACGGACTGAGGCGCCACTTTGGTCTGCCAGCTCCTGAGCTGGAAAGAATGTTTCCACGCCTGAGAGATCTTACAGACATTCATCTAAGGTTTTTGTTAAAATTGAGGAGACGCCAACAGTCAAACTTGGTCGTACCAACCATCGTGGATATTTTGATCGAACAATTTTCAGGGACTAACGCCGCATCCATGAAAAGTGCTTACGGTGATTTTTGTAGTCGACATAGAGAAGCGGTTAATGCCTACAAGTTCTATTACCGCAGCGAGCCAAGATTCGTACGCTTTGTCAGACATTGCCAGGTACGTCCGGACTGTAGAATTCTACACAATATTGAGTAACGAACATTCAGACTTCCTTTTCGTTGCTCTTGCATCGAACCTGCAGAAAGTAACAAAGACGTTGACGGGAGATTGAAAGAGTAAAATTATATAATATTGATCAACAGTCGAACCCGCTCTTGAAAAAGAAAGGCATACCTGAGTGCATTCTCTTCGTGACTCAACGTCTGACCAAGTACCCACTGCTCGTAGAGCCGCTCATCAAGACCGGGGTCGCACCCCATGAGGTGGAGGATCTGCGTCAGGCTCTTCTCCTCGTTAAGCAGATCTTGGGAGATGTCGATGCCCAAGTGGCTGACAAGGAGCGAGCGGATCGCAAGCTGGAGATTTATCACAGGTACGCAATACCTGGAAACACTAGACCCTTTTTTGCAATCGACTCGGCAAACCGACTTTCAATAATCGAATTGTAAAAATGATTGTCAATTCATGTTATCATAATGTTGTCCAATTGTATTCAACAGGATTGAGGCAAAGTCATTCGCAACACATCGAGGATCCAAGTTCAAGAAGTCAGATGTGCTAGGAGGCAACCGTGCCCTTAAGTTTGAAGGCACGGCGTTCCTGATGCAAGGCCGTAGCAAGATGGCACCGGTGGTGGTCGTCGTTCTCTCGGACGTCTTGTTCTTCCTCGCCGAAACTAGGGATCAAAAGTATGCGTTCTTTGCACCCGATAACAAGGCCGGAGTGGTATCCCTTCAGAAACTACTCGTCAGGGAGAAAGCGGGACAGGAATCCAGAGGTGATTACCAATCCAAACGGCGTTAACTGCCATCGAGGAAAACAGCGTGTGGATTGGAAAGTGATAATCATTACATATTGAATTTTTCAGGAATTTATTTGATATCCAGTAATCCTTCGGATCCGGAGATGTTCGAGTTAAAAGTTCAAAAACCCAAGGACAAGCAGTTGTGGATACAGGCGATAAGAGCGGCGGTTGAGACGTGTCCGCAGGACCTGGAAAATGACACCGACGATCCCATAGGGAATAACGGCGAGAACGAACAGCGTGACCATCGCTCGTCCTCCCTCTCAACAATATCTGCCGAAGAGAGACAACGCATTGTAGACGCGAAACAGTCGCACATTCGCGATATCGTTGACGAATTGCGTAAAAAAGACGCGCAGCAAGCGACTTTGCTGGAAGAGAAGATGGGACTTCAGCTCAGACTTCGATCTGCCACCGGTGTTTGGAATACCAATGAGAGTGACAACGAACGTGAGATCAGAGAGGACAAGGAGCTGCCCGATTACAGTCGACTAGTTCCCGATTACAGGCGGTTAGTTCACGCAGACATTGGGTTGGTCTGGAGCGAGGTAAGTGAAATAGCCATTTGGTGCCAATAGCAAACAAATTATGTACCCAGACACTGTACCGATGAAAACGTACGTTACAATAGGCGGTGGTCGCGGTTCAGAAGGCAACACGACTCGCGAGCTCTCTTTCATTCAGTACGGGAAGCGCTACTCTCTCGCGCAGTTTAAGTTCGGCCGGTGAGAGGCACAGCGACGCTTACATTCCACCCGCTCTCTGCGTACCAAGACGTGCGGAAACTTTTGCTGGATTTGATCACAACAAGGTGGGTGTGAAATGAGTGAAACAATTGGGCATAAAATTTCCCAAATTCTCAGGTCTAACTGTCCATTACATTTTACAGGAGCGTTCTCCCTGGCGCGACAACGCGACTTTAAATTCTGTCCACCCCTCAACGAAGATTGGTAATTTATTGAGCGAGCTAGGCGAAGGAAAGGAGGATCCAGAGACGGATGCCGAGTCTGACGGAAGTCGGGACCAGCAGCTGGCCGCCGTTCAATTATCTCACTATGTTTACAGGCTGTTTTGCATAGTGGCTATTCAAATGACCACTATCAACAGCTTGCAAGCACAGCTTGCAGCTTACAAAGACGGAGGGGGAGGAGGCAAGACTACGAATAATCGGCCAAATCCGAACCGGCAACTGGAAGAACTTCGGAATCTGCAGGATCAGCTCAGCAGAGAGAAAGCTGCGTGGCGTGCATCCACTCAACAAGAAAGAACCCAACTGGATGAGCAGCGGGCCCAACTTTCTAGACTCAGAGATCAGCTTACAGCCGAACAACGCGACGTCACCCAGCAACGCGACCAGCTGTATCGTCGGTTGGAGGCACTGGAGAGGCAAGGGGTCTCCCTGGTAGCTCCAGCCACAACCGGATCTGCGCCCGCTCACGGGAGCCAGAGCACGGATACCTTGCCGCTCCGGAAATCTCAGGACAGTAAACGGATACCTTTGAATTTGATCAGCGCCACTAATCAACAAAAAGTACAGAGCAGCCTTCCACCGGTCAAGCAGCAGCTACCCCTGAAGCTGGCCAGCGGCAGCAACAACAACATTTCCAGGTAATTTGACCAGGAGATGAACATTTTTCTATCGCCTGATCGTATTCACTGTTTTCGTTTCTTCCATAGCATAGAGCTCTCCTCGTTTCTTACTTTACATGTATAATATTTCCTCGAATTAAGGTTCTCAGTTGAGCCTCTGTGTACATGGTAACATTTTTGCCAGAGGGTCGAGCATGATCAGCAACAACAGTCCGGATCGACATTCAAGAACTGGCAGTAGCCCAGCCATTGTGACAAGCTCATCTTTCTCTTCACCCGACTTGAGTAGCAGTAACAGTTCCACCAACACACAGAATCGATTAAGAGCGACTCGTTCACCTCCTGACCCGGTGCACCAGCATCAGCAACACCCGCAACACCATCAACAACAACAACATCAACAACAACAACAACAGCAACAGCCAAGGACCGAGCCACCTTTGGAAGGAGATGTTATATTTTTCTGACGGCTCTTTAGATTCGGGCGTAAACATCATCGACCTCCACGTGCTTCGGCCTCACCCCCTGCCATTATACCGATAACCCCGGCGAGCACACCGACGCCTTCGCGCAGCCAGCAGAGGCAATCCCAATCCACCAGAAGCAGAGTCAAGTCATTTTGACTCTTGAGTTGAGACACCCTTTCCTCGTACATTTCTCAATTTTTCTCGAGGTAAACCCAATACTTGATCGACGGGTGTCCCAATTATGTTCCGATACCTCCCTGGGATTTTTTATCCAGGCGTTACACTAGCTGCAAGTTTTATACATTGGTATGTTTGTTGAAAGAGAAACTGTCTTGTCGAATAGGGGATGTCGTTGGTGAGCAAAATAGAACCGTGATTCAGGTTTGTTGCAACCAACATGATTTCGGTCAAGATTGAAACAATAGATTTTCGGCCCGTTGATGTCTCGTTAACGTGTAAAGTGTGATTATACTTATGGCAAGGCCGGAGTTTCGCGAAAACGATCGGATCTTTGAGGTAATAGGAGCAGGGGGTTTTGCGACGGAGCGAAACCACCGATCGTTGTATTCTTCCAGAAAATAAGTATTACAGGTCGAATAAATTGTAAATTATCGGCCCATCTTGTTAACTCTTCGTTCGTTATAAATATTATTATGTCGACTGACGGATTCTAGACAAGGTTTTAGACGAATCTTTTAAGCAAATACCTGTTGTCGTTTGCTAGTATTAGACAAATATTATAACATATTAACGACTATATATATATATACATATATATATATATTCTTATGGTAGGTATTCTTATACCGTAACGTTTAAATATTTTAATAGATGATTAGACTTCCAGAGGCAGATTTTTGTTAAGCCTCTAACATTGGTCCGCGTTTCTTCAGTGAACATTCTAAAAGCCAAGAATTTGCAACGCGAGTGCCAATCCATGGTAGCATACCAATTTCTAACTATTAAACAAACTCTTATTTCTATACTAATTGTAAAATTAATTAACAATCGTATCTTTCTTTGCATTAGCATATTTTCTTGCATTTTATATTTTATACATATATATTTTACATTTTATACACGAATAACACAAGTATTACCGTACACAACGTGCATAGCGCATCAATTATTTTCAAAATAACTATTTACATCGTCGTCGTACATGAACATTCCCTTTTTGCCAATTTGGCAAGTCTCATACACATTATCTCGCTTCTATCTCTCTGTCGTTGCTTATTTCGTGCATTCTTGAATTCACATTTCCGACCCTACGACCATTGGTATAATTGTTATTGTAAAAATATTCCATCATTCCCATCGCCACTAGTTTTCTTATCCAAAATTGATTATGTAAATCAAATTGCGAAACTAAGGTTCGATGAAACGATTCGTGGTAAGTTACGTCTTGTTAATATTCTCTCAGGCTTATTTGCCGGAGAGAATAGGTTTTTCGCTAGTGATATAAACGAAAAAAAAAACGTGTTGTTCAATTAATCAATTCCAGACAGGTGAGTTAACGATTTCTCTATAGATAAATGACAATATATTGTTAATCGAGCGAGGTCTCTTTGAATAATCTTGACGCTGAAAATAATCGGCGGATATTCCTTATACAAACATTTGATACTCGTTGAAAAAATACGTTAACCATCTTCCTGGAATACGTGCGAAACACTCGATCGAGGTGGTTCAATAATATTCTCAAACTACTGCTACCGTTAATCGATCGATCTGTGTCGCAGCATCTAATAAGTATGATTATTAATAGGATAAGGAAAATATGAAACTTAAGTAAGACTAGCAACTACCTTTTCTCAATCAATCGTGGTGACAATAGAGACTGTAAAGGTATGATTGGATCGCATCGCGTGCAAGATTGTCGAGTGCCCCGAGTACGAGTATCAGGGGTCTTACTCGAGCTGTTGATATAACTAATAATTGTTAGCGAGTAGCAACTTCCATGCGCGGTCTTTGCCCATTCCCGTTGTGCAAAGCTCAAATTTATAGTACAGCTTTGGGCAAGTTTGTTCGAAGCTGTCGTCCATCCAAAGCTTTCATTCCCATTTCATTCAGACTTGAATCTATGGTACAGCCAAAGTGCAATAAAAACGGGTGTTGAGGTTGTTTTTCGAACAAATCTAATACTCCTATTTTTTCGATTTCATCGATTTATGATATTTATTTGAGCATATCAAGCGTATCTCGAGAAAAAGTAGATGTAGATATTAGCACGCACCCGTTGTCTCCCCGATTCATCTTGCGTTTTGGTGTGGAATCTCGCTACAGTTGAACAGTGAAAGAAATTAGCGAAATTGAGAGCAACTCGAGTGAATGATAAACTCAGGATCAGCGAGTCGAACGTGGAAAACTCAATTTCAATAATAGATTTTAGCAACTTTTTGTCGAGGTTCGTGGCAATAATGTGAGGAATTTAAAAATCCGCCCTCAGACTAGCAACCGAGTCATCTTTCAATTCCATTTGCACTCGTGAATAATTCCAAACTCCTTTTGCTAACGCAACATGTGCACAGTTATTGTTTGAAATTGTGAGTCCTCCCTTGTTAGTTGTGTTGAAGAAAACTGTTACGCGATTAGTTATGACGTGTTATTGTAATTGGCGTTTGAAGGTCATTGCAAGCACAAGAAAACTCTCGTGCAGTAAAAATACAGACCGAAATTTCTTTCTTCATTTCTTCTTCATCAAAGAACTGACATTCCTCTCCACGTGCACACATACTCTCTGCGTTATGCGTAAGCTTGCCAAAGTTCAGAGGGCAGGGAGGCATGCACGTTTCGGTTATCAACACAAAGAGCTAATACTTGATGTAATAATCTAGAAGGAGATTAGTTTTTTAAAAGGACAATTTGTTTTTCATACAGAATATAATATAAAACTGAAATTGACTGCTGTGAATATACATATTATCGAATAGATCCGCGCAATTCACAGTTATTACCTCGGCACAACAGGGGCTGCAACATTTGGAAAGTATTAAACTTACGTCAGCGACTAGGTAGTGCCGTACTTGAATAGCACCACCCCTCCATCTTTATGTTTTGCAGAATCAATCGTTAATTCCATTATCGCTGTACCGTTGGGCATAGCACCGCGGCCTATTTTAATTTCCTGTTTTTGTTCAGTTGTTTCAGATCTCTTTGAAAAGTTGGCATCCTTTAAAATACAGTTCTGGTATTATCGACTCGTTACAATTTACATTATGCTAAACTTTTTCCATTTCCTCATAGAGGAGAGTATGTATAAGTATTTTTGTACGTTTAATCTTCACTAATTTACTCTAAATCTGCATTTAACTATTTACTGTTATTATTGTGATACTTGCTGTATTAATCGGCGCCACTATACTGATTAATAATTATATTTTATTATCGTATTTACATACTATACACATACAATATACATACTATAGGTATTTGTCTCTATTTTATAAACACAACTTCTTAATAATTTATGTAATCTTGATTGATATTTCAAGCTATTCAACCAGATGATGGAGATGATGATGATGATGATGATGATTTTGTAGAAAGTGTAAACCGTTATAGTATCGTCGGGCTTTCTAAAGGAAAAAGAAAACTATAAGAAGAACATGAAGAATGATTAATATTGTAACGATAAAATATGACTACTACTAAATTTCAACAGAACAAACTGTTTGCGCGAGATGTTAATGTTTACTCGCGACACGCAGATATTTGTTTTTTTGTACCGAATCTACATTTATTAATTAGGTATATACCTGTTATTACAAGACCGTTTTTAAAACTTTATCCTTGTTGAATTATGTATAAATAAAAATAAAATAATAGTGGCTAGTAAGGTAATTCAGTATCAAAGATACCAGAGAGTATAAAAATAATACCTATAACGTTAGGGAAGAGTGCTGAATACCAAAATGATTACGGGTCAAGCAAGTATGTAAAATTATTGAAAAATCATTCGTGTTTGCGTCGATATACAATGCTGGGTTTTTTAAACTCGAGCTTTTATACTGCTGTTACCCCTTTTTCACTGCTGTTCAGTTTGGAACGCTCTGTTTTACCTATTTAGCGCGACACTCAAAGAATAAAGGAAAGACTACAAATCGAGCCTACGCTAATAGTTATCGCTCGTAGCGGAAAGCCCATTGCCGAATGGCGATCGGTTTGTTAACCTACCATCGATCACCCGTCGTCTCATGCGCCTTAACTCATTTGCATTTTCTCACTATACTATATAGCTAATATTACTCAACTTACTGACTACGCTGCGCTATCGAAGAATCATCCACCATCGAATAAAACAGCCAACTAAGGAAATCATACCTATTTATTGTAAATGTACATACAATTGTTATTGTAATAAAGGAGAACGTGAGGATAATAAATAATAATAAGCATACGTAAAAAGTACAAGTTGTCATTTTCCTACTCGTAGGTGGAGGTGTGGGCATGCGCACAAAAATGGTAACAATTAAGAGAAATTCTTCATTCATTTATTAAACGTTTAAATATTACAAAAATAAAACGACAAAGTGCAAAATCTAATCATTCCGAGACATTGACACCTCGTTCCTCTCATTATACACAATTTATTACTCGTAGCTGATCATCGTTTCAGAAAATATTATTAATTTAATACGGTTTTGCCTTGTGCGGCTTGTCTCGTCCTTTCAACCTATTCATCTTGGGATGCAATCTGCTGTTTGCATTTGATCGCGAGGACGTAGATTCCTCTCTTCTCCAAATGCTGACTATACCACTTTCTCCTCCGGTCACGAGGCACTCGTTCTGTTCAAATTGAGAAATGAAATTTTCATTCTAGACTTTCTTGCGTTCATATATCAACGAATCCAGCTTATCCATAAAGTGTTACCTTTTCATGAAACCAGCTGTCTCGAACAACTTGTTTGTTTTCGGACAGCGCACAGCTCACATCGAGCTTGTTATCTCTCGACGTCAGGCATCTCAGACTCTCTCTGTAAATCAATTAGAAAATAAAACGGAATTCACATCTATCCATTTCTTACAAGAAGACCAATCGATTGGAGTGTATAAATTTCAGTTCTTACCTTTTACCGGTACTGCAGCCAGCAAGGAGGAAACTATTCTCCGTTGAAGCTTCGCTGTGCATTTTCACCAAGTAACAATCCTCTGGATCCTCGTTCTGTAACAAATCACAGCATACATTTTGTTATACATCTTTTGCTGTTGTATCTTAAAATACATTTCAAATAGTCATTGATTTCGGTGGTCATAGTCTGGGCCTCACTTGGGAACTTGCCAGCGCCTCACGGTCAAATTTCGCATAAGGTTCTGCTCCTTCGCACTCCCAAAGCTGCAGGGCATTGCTGTGCGTTCCACACCATAGTTTTTCTTGGCCAAGCCAGCCCAGCCTATCCTTTGTTCGAAATAAGAGAGAAGAAGATCGTCATTATTTTTTATCGGTCGTGGGCAAGATTCTGATAGTTGCAATTTGCGGGGCATCGCAACTCACCACCGTCGATTCTGTATTGAGAGAATGCATGAGCGCAGAGTCCTCGTCGGGTTGACTCAGGTCAAAAATATTAACGAGACCGTCCGTACTACCCGAAGCGAGTATATCTCTCCTCGTAGGATGAAACGCCAGGGCTGTCACGTCGTCCGTGTGAGACTCCCAGTAACCACCGAGCAACGTTTTCCTCGACTGCGTTTTGCTCGTCGGGTACCTCGTGTCCCAAAACAATATAAACGAGTCCCCGTCTATAAACTCTGTTCCTCCAGCCATGGCTCGCTCGTCCGATCCGATGTCGAAACTGCACAGACTCTTCATTTTCCCATTCTCCGCCGGATCGTCGGCTAGATTTGAGCGAAAAACGGTATAATTTCTTGCATATACCCAAACAACTCCGATATCATGGTCGCGTTATCGATGTACCTCTGAATTGCGTCACAGTTCTTCCTTTGGCACGTAAGTCGTATAAAATGATGTGGCCGTCGCTCGAGGCGCAGTACAAAAGATTCTGATGAGTCGGACTGAACCTAACGCCGACTATCGGGGCTTGATTGTCCTTGAGAGTGGCGATTTTGCTCAGGGTTTCTCCGACGGTATAAACGTTACAGGAATAGTCGGAGAGCGCTGCTCCTATCCTGAATTCTGGATCGCTGTGTGTGAAAGAGGTGATATCGAGCATGGCTGAATAAGACTGTCTGTGTCAACATAACATGGCGTTGAAGTTGTGTCTACCTGGTGGCGCAGATGCCGAGGATGTAGTTCTTCTCCAGAGACACAGCCTCTTCGGCAGCCAGGACGAAGTTGAAGTTGTCTTTCCAACTCTTATCACCTTCGGTCACCGTTGATGTCCGATTCGACCCGTTGGTCGAATTTTCCTCGTTATTTTTCATGGTTAAATGTTCCAAGGACTCTATTACCTCGGACATAACGATCTCGGATCTATTTCAAGGGTATCGCGAGAGAGGGACTGCAGCATACGGATACGCGGAGTGTGACAAATACAGCAACGTTCCAAAGTTTCGGACACAATACGCGATTAGGTTAGGTTATGTCGGCGATCTTGGACAACCACTTTGAAACTCGAGACCACGTGCTTCGTGCGGTTTCGCGCACTTTTACTCTCGGGTTTCTTCGTCGGCGCCTGCGCCGAGATAAACAATCGAGAACCCGATAATAAATGTTTACCCAATTGTTGGGGGGTTTAGTGGGGTGTATTCTACAATTTTTCCGCTCATCTCTACAATAGACAACGAGCCAATATTTTTTCCCAAATTAGACAGAACCGGAGTTCGTGGGCCGCGGGCATGGCGGATAATCTGGCCGCTAAGCTTTGTTCATTCCTACAAGATAAGCCTGTCAAAGGTATGGAGATGTGATTAATTTTCATCGTCAACCCTTCCAAGGTTCTCTCATTAGGTCGACGACAAATGACAAGCTGTGGGAGATAGATTGCCAAATGATATTCCCATCGTATTTCTTTGCTCTCTCCTCTCCCCGGGGAGTCTGCGATAATATTCGACAAGAACACTTTGACAGTGGGTAAAAAACAGGTTCTCGACATATGTTTTTTTTTCTCTCGTCTCATTTGCAATCGCAGCGTCAAACACGTGACTCCTGTGATTCGCGGGTTTATTTACGAGTTTGACAGCTCTGTATATTAATATTTCCAGCCAGATAATTTTCTCTGACAATTCTTCGATAAAAACGAATTACAAAAAAATACGTCACTCGTAATAACTACGACCATCGTTTCAGCCGAACAATGGAAGCTGTTGGGACAGGAAAAAGACGGTTCGCTTCTGGTTGGCTGGATAGAAGAAAGTTATGCCGAAGACGAGCCGATGCGGTCGTATTCTGTGATTGGCCATTACGACCGGGTTTTGGATAACTTGCAGGTTGGATACGTGGCTGGATGACCGATTCCGTCCTTTTGACTCTGGATTGTGTTTTTCCAGGTCATCCACGAGTTTCCTCGAGTATTGAGCATCGTTCAAGCCACTATAAATCAGTCTCGCACCCTGCTTGGCTATGTCACCAAGTCTGACGTTCTAGTCGAGGATCGAGAGAGAACGGACCGCTCCGAAGGATCCCAGTTGGACGATACCTTGCAGGTCTATCGGGTCTATGTGATAGAACTTTTGACAAAAGATAAAAACATCCGCAATTTGGACCTGGAGAGAAGTAAACAGGCACGGATTCAATTCTTGTACAAACAACGACTCCAAACGGATTCGGACAAGTTTCTAGTCCTCATTCATCAAGAATGTAAGGCCCAGCTTTGAAAGATTCAATTAACAGTGGGAAATAAATCAAAGTAATACAACAGGAAAATGAACGTTTGTAAATAAAATTATTTGTTTCCTCGCACAGCTGTGATGTTGTACACGGTAGACTTTGAAAAATCTGACAAAGCGGCTGATACGATAAAGGAATTGAAGACCGAATCGTTGGTTCGGAGTTTTATCTGGGCTCAATGGGACTCGGTGAATCAGGTTCTGTATCACATACATCATCGCAGATCCCCGACAAGCTTGGTGACCGAAGAAGCTAGCGATAGTCAACCAAAAACACCCGGATCTTGCCCAACACTGAGCGGTCTGCAGTTCCACGACGATTTACCCCACGAAACAGTGGTTAGTCGATCTTTTGTTCAAACTCGTCTCCTATCACCTCCGGTCCTGACCCTGTAATGCTATTCAATTTGTCCCGTTACAGTTGAACATACCGTTGAACCTACCTCAGCTGCCCAGCACCGATCACTGTGGAACTTACGAGGACGATGTGATTCCGTTGCGAGTTCACGACTGCTCGTTGGACCTGATTGTGGTATCCGACCCAAAAGGGATGGTCTGTATATGCCATCATTATCTCTATCGTCCTGAAAGTAACTTGAACGGTGAGATTGAGGATGGTGGGTGTCTTTCGGACACAAATACGGTGCATTTTGCATATTCCGTTACTGTCCTGCACCACAGTTGCGTCATCCACTGCGTATTGCCGGGAGTGCCTTGGGCACGCGCCAAGCTAATGAGACCGACTTTTGCCATATACGGAGATAATCACATGGTCGTTTTTGTGCAAGGATCTTTCACCCACTTGTTGGAAATCGGTGTAACGCACGAACCGTGCTGCCATATCCTTGCGGGACCGCTTACTTGCGTGCCTCTGCACTCCTCCTATCTAGTTCCTTTGCTCGACCTGAGCCATAACAACGGTACGAGTAACGGTAAAAACGGTGTCAACGAAAAGTCGCGGAGTATGAGAACTAGCGAGAGTCGCAATGCCAAAGCAGAGAGCTCTGCTGCTTCGGCGACTACGAATGTTAATCCGTTGACCGTAGATCTTCCCACGCTGGACCTCGTGACCCTGACGATATCCGCTGATTTCTTGATTGACGTGTTTCGCAAAGAGACGTCGGTCGACGTCCGTCTCGGCATACTTCACTATTTCCTGATCCACAGAAATGATGCAGAAGTTGTTGCCGAACTAGTTTCTATAATAGCCGAAAAGCCCAGACTATTGAGCGTCGCGAGACTATTGGAGGAAATTCTCATTGCCGGTTCTTACTCGGCTGTGCAAAAAAATCTACCCCCAGACGCATTGCAGCTGGTATCCCTACTGCCTTTCACCAGCATGCAAAGTAGCCAGACTACCGAGGTGCAGGTGAACGAATTGATCGTCACGCTGAGTCACGAGAAATTATGGAATACCTCGGTCATGCTCTTGTCTCCTCAACAACGACTGGTTCCGTACCGTAGTGATCTTTGGACACGACTCTGGGATCAATTGGGCAGGTGTAACGGAGATAAACCAAGATTCAAGCCCAGTCAGGTGGCGGAGAAGCTTATGGTTTCTCTGGCCTGTTATCAGCCCGAAGCACTCTCCAGATCCAGCACACCCATGTCGCCTAGCGGAGGGTGAGTCCGATATACATTTGTGGACGTGATATGAAACAAACATTTTCTCTAATTATTAAATTGATACTCTTTGCAGATTGGCGGTGACTGCAGCATCCTTGGGGGAACTGATGGGATGTCGGGGAAATAACAAGATGTTGGACTCAAACCTGCCGTTTGTTGAGATGGAAAGTTGCACGGCTTCGAAACAAGAGCATGTTGTGTCGGTGAATCTGCGCGAACTCTCGATGCACCTTTTGAAGCACGGGACTCAGACATCGACGATGCGGTTGCAGGGAATCTGTACACCTTTGCATTTGCACGCGATGGCTACTAGACACGTAGCTGCTCAGTTGGAAACATCGCGTTTACTTTGTCAGATGCTTTGTCGAGCATCCAACGTTGACCCCAAGACTGAACAGGAACGCGGATTCATCCTCATGTAAGAAACATGAAAGAAAACTCGAACATTCTGTGTATCGAATTCAAACGAATTTTGTTGTTTGTTTCGTGGTTCAGTGACCAGCTAGATGAATCGAGGCGCTTTTTGCTCTTCACTTTACTGGAGCGTTATCGTTTTGCGATAGAAAGTACCGCATTCCCATTGCCCCAAGGGTTCACGTCCTTCTTCACCTACTTAGGATATCGGAGCCTCAAGTATCCAACATTCTTGCAGTACGTTCAACGAAATGTATTCGAACTTCAGGTGGATGTGATGAAAGTAATTATGGCTGGTAAGTTTATCACGATTATAACAATCGATCTAGGGTATTTAACAAAATAGTTTGAACGAATCTGTCTGCAGAGCGCTTACGATTGCTAGTGACTGCAAAGTTGACAGAGTTTGTAGAAGCCTCTCGTTGAGCTAAATTACCGACCATGAAATTAGTACTAATTGTGGGACTATTGTTCAATTATCTGTGGATGGTGGATTACTCGTTCTCTCTGTTACACGATACTAACTATAATAACGCAAAGAATACCTCAAGATTCAGGTGACACTAAAGATGGAGTCTGTAGAAAATTAGGCTTGCTATCGTTACTACCGAGATCTAGAGCGAAAAGACTGCTTAATCAGTGGCTACATCCTGTTAGTTTGATGTTACGAGCACGAGAACACGCTACTAACATATTATCTGGAGAACTGAGCCAATGTCGCGGAAGGATATCGCAGCATCACATCAATCACAATGGTGGGTACAAGAAACGTTGATGTTTTCTTGTTTGCCAGAACTCACTAGCGATAAAAGTATGCTCACTGAATTGTGCTGTTTCACTCAGCAAGTGAACTGCTTTGTACGCAGCACCGAATATGAAACGTAAAAAGTAAAATTCGACATGATTTATTTTCTAGGACTGGCAGCGTTTCCGTCCGCAGACCGTCTTTCGCCATTGGATACCTTTCTGGATTTGTTGACAGCGAAAGGTAAGAGCGAAATATCATTTCTAGCAGTAATTTGTATTTTGTAACAAGTCAGACAGGCGTTACAGATGTATTCTTCGGTGCAGGATTATGATCGAAAACGATCACGCAGGATATTGATATTTAAAAGAAAATTAGATCGTTGACAGTTGTTGATTGATCTTTCTTTTTGTCTTGTATATTTTCAGCTAGTCTAACAGAATTGGACTTTGGCTTGCTGATAGAGGCGACGGTAACGTCGACTGAAGACTTTCTATAATTGAAAAACATTCCACTGGGTGATGCTTGTGCAAATTATTGAAAATGATAGCGTAGACTCTGGTGACATGTATCGAGAAATAGTTTCTATCGAGCCATTTACGTTCCTTTCTTTCCTTGCCTAAAGGAATAGATAATATATCGGTGATTCCTAAAGGGATGTAACTCCATAATTGACCTCTGTATTTCTCCTCGTATTGCCATACAGTATTTTCACATACCAATATAAGTCCATATTACGTTACAATTTTTCAAGAAAGTGTAGGTGTTTAAGTGTAGGTTCTGTTTTTGTTACGATAAATACCTATTGTGTTCCTAAATAGAGATTTTATTTAGTCAAATATCACGAGTTGTGCTATGATATTAAAGGTTGTGATGGCCAATTTCGATGAGTTTGAGATAAACTCACCTTACATTATTCCAATTATATGGTACTGTTAGTTCATAAGTATGCTGTGATTGTGTTCTGAAAATGGGATAGCGTGCAATAAATTTTTACCACTCGGCAGCGCATATGTATCTGTGCAATTAGTATAATTCAAGACTTTTACTGTAGTACGAAATAAAAATTGAATCCAAACATGCAAGAATGATTCGTATGTAGATTACGATTCGGGGGCGTAACAACGCCTCTTGGGAAATCCAGAATCGGATTTAGAAACTTACCAAGCCATGGAAGAACATTTCGATTATCAATATGCCTCTAGTCTCTGACTGTGAGTTCAGTTTTCGTCAAAACCAAGTAGCAGCTATGAAGCATCGTAGGTATATCAAAAATACACTTTATTCAAGCTTTGTAATAATTTTTGTACATTAATAAATTGTACTCTAGAAATACTTGGTTTCATGTCATTCAATTGCATCAGGCGCGTTCACTGAAACACTATTCTCCATCGAGATACTGTATTCCTGATGGATGTCGAATCGGATGAAACAAGATTAACAAGTGCCCTCAGTTTCTGGACCAAACCAATTTTCAGGAACTTTGATATCTTTGCGCCACGACTCGCTGTACGTAGTACGCAAAGATCGAACAACCCAGTTGTGCCAGTGCAATGTTCTGCCAAAAAAATCGAAAGTATAGAGGATTGCGAGTAGTGTATGGGTAATTGATTTTACCTATTGCCGGGTATGTCCAAAATACGTTTCCGCGACATCGGAAGTCTCTCCCTGAAGAACGCGTACTTGTCTCCGTTAAAGGCCAGGAGATACGGCCTGATGGTACATTCGGGAAATTTGTGCATATCAATGTCTCTACGAACGATGTCGTAATTTTCGACCAGGCTCGACGCAGACTCGGTGGCATAATAGGCATCGTCGACAAATGCTCTGGTCCCTGGTGGAAAGGCAAAGGCTTGGTGCTCGTCCGTCAGCTTGTCCAGGTGCGTCTGAATCTCCTTCCTACGTTGCGATATCTACAGTGAAAAATGAACGTTGCTTCTATCATTATTCCGTAACAATAACGTTCTCCGTTCCATTTGCACCTGGAAGGGGTGCCCGATACCCTGCTTCAAGGTACACAGCATTTCCGGTGCTTCGCGTAGTCGGGGGCGACGATTTCGATTTGAAGAAGGGCAGGGCTGCACATACTCCGGCACACACGGTTCACCCGGACTTGGGTACTTGATTGGCGCTGCAAAGCCGGATCAGCGATCATTTCTTTTTTAATGCCATTTTTATCTGAGCTGATAATGTGGTTGTTTGATCCATAGCTGTGTTGCAGTTCACAAACAGCACGGAAAGAGTTTGGTTTATCAATCCACAGGAGTACTAACGGATGTCTGCATCATCGAAGCAACTATTCCTCTGACAATACGACTTGGACCCTTCGTGCGGTTGAATCTCAGACTTTTCCGGTCCAGTTCCTATCTTCGAGTTGTATTCAGATGGGGTAGGACAAGCTGTGCGAGGGCAACGCCGTACCGTTTCTCCTCTTCTTCTATCTTTGATATTATGTTGAGTCTGCAGTTTTGAATCAGCCTTGCTTGAATCCTCACAGCCTTCAACCTTGCCTATACATCGTGAAGTCTGAATGAAAATGTCTGACGGATCATGGGAGTATCTATTCAAGGATTGGCATAATGGAGCGTAGATCGAGTAACAGTCTGCGTTAACGAACCTTCAATTTTTGCATTTTCCGTCTGTGCCTGCGAAACAGAAGGTCCACCTTTGGATGTCGATTCTCTCCCGGTACAGATGCATTTTTTGATGCCATTTTCGCCATTCATACCGAAAAAAACAAATACTAGTAGGAAGACGAAAGAAAAGTTTTCTCAAAAATGTGTCCACAGTAATTGTAATTATAATTTTTCAATAACATATCTACAACCTATTTTGCAGAAGCTGAAACAAATATCTACGACAAAAGATTGTTTCAAAGAAAGGCAAAACATCTATAATTTCTTCGTGTAAGTCACTTCATAACTTCATAACGCAGAGCATGCTACAGTCATTTTTTACTCTTCTTTACCGACCGTACCCGGTTTTCACTGGTTTTCACTGATAGCAAAGCCTACGCGTCACAAGCGCGGAAAAGGAACCAACAGCGCAATTCTAGATGGAATTCCGAAGATATATATCGGAAAACTTCTTTGTTTCATGCAACAATGAAGACGTATTCTTGAAAACTGCACAAAATGGTAATTGTCGATGTCAAGCGGTGGTCGCGGCCATGGTTGTGAGTTTCGCCCGTTCATCATGGCCACCACCGCTTGACATCGGCAATTACCATTTTGTGCAGTTTTCAAGAATACGTCTTCATTGTTGCATGAAACAAAGAAGTTTTCCGATATACATCTTTGGAATTCCATCTAGAATTGCGCTGCTGGTCCCTTTTCCGCGCTCGTGACGCGTAGGCTTTGCTATCAGTGAAAACAAGTGAAAACTGGGTACGGTCGGTAAAGAAGAGTAAAGAATAACTGGAGCATGCTCTTAAGAAAGCGCGACCTTGTCAAGTTGGCGCTGCCGTCCGGATGTCGGATACTGCCTTACCGATTGTATATACCGCTCATGCTGGGATAGTTCAGACATTCAGAAACTTCATATATCTAACCTCAAATTTAATTGGTCTAAACACGGACTTATTGCCCTCTGTATCGGTATCGTGAGGTTTTTCGCGTGTATGAACGTTTAACATTTATATCTTCACATTTTCAGTTCTAAAATTATGAAGGTTATTATGTAATCATCGTTTAATACTTGTTGCAACTCTAAAAACTCGTCTTTCGAAAGTGGTAAAAACGTTCACCGCGATCAGTCATCAATATTGAAACTTATTTCATCATCCTGGGTAATCCTTCCTTGGTTATAAGACGTGAGAGATGTGTCGGTTTTTTTAAACATTGAGTGTTTAACATTTATCACCCAGACAACCAGGACGTCTTTGTCGATCACGAGTCTTCCGTGTTCTCTTCAATATCCGATATTATCTTATCCTAGAACCGAAACCTTAGATTCTTTGGCAGTTATGGCACGTCCATGGGGCTCGGACCTTCTCGGCGTTCTTCGAGGAGCTCAAACCGTAGTCAATGCGGCGCTAAAGATTCAAGAAGAGAGCATAAAACAAGCTGTCACTCACTCGAGTCTGAGAAACTTGGCCGAAGATGGCTGTAAATTGGTAGAAAAACAGTTGGGCAACGCAAATCCAAGTAAGGTTCCTGTAAGTTCCAAAAATAGTTTTCAAAATCAATTGCGATCCCCAAATTCTTCCCATTTTCATCTTCCAAAGTCGCACATTTCAGGCTTGTATGTCTCATGGATTGGCCTAATCATTGAATGCAGGTACATTCTCTGTAGTGTCAATGATAGTTGACCTTGTTATTAATTAATTCGACAGGTTGACGTGAGCGCAGCCCTCAAGGAGACCCTGGAACGTGTTTCTATGCTGGGCGCAGGCGTAACGCGATTCGTTTCGTTTAAAGCAAGCGAAGCTTCAGGATTCCGCGATGCTTTCGAGCAACGGCAGAGTTCACCGATCGTTTCAGAAACTGCCGCCGAGGTTGCCACCAAGAGCGAGGCGCGCATCGAGCGTCCTTCGGAAACTAAGAGGACGACGGAACCTAGAGCGCGGGTATTACCGACAAAATTTGCTAGTGTGAAGGAAAAAATTGAAACAATAGCTACTTCAGGTGATTCGATCCCGAAAATTGAACTTTCGAACAAGGATAAAGAGTTGTTGAGAAAACTTGAAATGGAACATGAAGAAAAAATCAAAAAACAGAGACTGGAGAAAAGTAAGAAAGGGGAAGAAAGATCGGACGTTAAAGCAAGTACCGAGGATAAGAAGCCTGAATCAAGTAGACCAGTTCGTCCGACGATACCCACCGTCAAGCCCAGACAGTCTGTGAGTTTGAACTCTGAGAAAATTACTCAGTAATCGAATGAAAGGGTTTTTGCTCTTTTACTACGAAATTTTCCTCACAGCTTTCGGCGAATGCGAGACAGCGAAAGGTTCCGTCTACGAGATTACAGCGTGTCGTCAGTTTTGGCACTCTGGGCATAGGCCTGGGAATCGGAACAATGGCTGAGTACACGCGACGCACCTTGGGATTCAAAGAACAGACTGTATCCAAGTCCTTGGACAGCATGTTCCTCACAAAAGCCAATACGGAGAGAATAGTGTCTACCTTGTGCAAAGTCAGAGGTGCGTCCGGACAACCCAAATCTCTAACATGGTAGCATATACGTACCATAAACGATTCCATTGGTACATGAAGAATAACCGTTCTATCCATAGGTGCTGGATTAAAGATTGGCCAGATATTGAGTATACAGGATAACAGCATCATAAGTCCCGAACTCCAGAAGGCTTTCGAAAGAGTCAGGCAAAGCGCAGACTTCATGCCAACCTGGCAAGTCGAGGTACGTCTCAGCTTTACAAATGGTTGCTCGTCTTCAATTCATTTTCCTAACATTGAATACTTAATATTTCAGAAAGTGCTGACTACCGAGCTTGGAGCTGATTGGAAGACTAAATTATCCAGTTTCGAAAGCAAACCATTCGCAGCAGCTTCTATTGGTAATGCGATAATGTTCGATTCAACTTGTTCTCAATTATGAAAAATTAACGACAGAAATTTCGCAGGTCAGGTTCATCTTGCCACGTTGTTGGATGGATCTCCGGTAGCCATGAAAATACAGTATCCAGGTGTAGCTGAGGGCATTCAAAGTGATATCGACAATTTAGTCAGCGTACTCAAGGTAAAGTAGCTGTCAGATCAAACAATGTGCTTCGGCAGTGCAAAACGATTTGCCAGAAAACTAAAGGTCAATTATTAACTTCAGATATGGAACATATTTCCCGAAGGAATGTTCATCGACAACGTGGTTGAGGTAGCAAAGAGAGAACTCTCCTGGGAAGTGGATTACATCAGGGAAGCTGAATGCACGAGAACGTACAGGGATCTAGTAGCTCCGCACGATGATTATTACGTTCCTAGAGTCATTGGTAAGGTCACTGGCTTTTGTTTATTTGACGAGATGAACAAAGACTATGGTCTGAATGTGTTGCCGCATAGGCCGAGACACTAAAAAGTGACAATTATCGCATTCATTTCTCAGACGAATTTTGCACGAAACAAATCTTCACAACGGAATTGATCGACGGTGTGCCGGTCGACAAATGCGCGGAAATGGACACGGAGACTAGGGAACATATTTGCAAGATGGTGATGCGCCTTTGCTTGTTGGAATTATTTGTATTCCGATACATGCAAACGGATCCAAACTGGGCAAATTTCTTCTACAATCCAGAGACTAGACAGGTATGCGCCTGAATCAAATCTCGTAGAGCGGGATGCTTGAGAAATATTTTGGCACCGTGTAGTCAACGTTACTCGATTTGTTTCAGCTCACGTTACTGGATTTCGGTGCCTGCAGATCTTACGATAAAGGATTTATGGACAAATACATTGAAATAATCAAGGGTGCGAGCGAAGGTGATCGTGGCAAGGTTTTGAAATTATCACGGGAAATGGGGTTCCTCACTGGATACGAATCCAAGGTATGACGGTAGTGATTTGTTTCACCGCGTGCGACTAAATTTCGCTCATACACCAATTTCAGGTCATGGATGACGCCCATGTAGATGCGGTGATGATTTTGGGTCAAGTTTTCGACAAAGATCACGAGTATTTCGATTTCGGCGGCCAAGACGTTACAAAAAGGTAGCTTATCCATTGTAAAGTAATATTGTTATTAGATTTCAGATCTCTCAATGCTGATCTCGTATACTTCAGCAAGCCAAGAGCTATTTAATTTCAGTGAAACACTTGTATTGCAGGATTCAAGCCCTGGTGCCTACGATACTGAATCACAGGCTATGCCCACCGCCGGAGGAAATATATAGTCTTCACAGAAAATTGTCGGGGGTATTTTTATTGTGCGCAAAGCTTAACGTGAAAATTAATTGCCGAGATATGTTCCATGAGATATACACAAATTATCAATTTGATTAATTCAAATGATTCTAGCAATGAGTGTTTTAGCAAAGAGAATTATGTATTCACAGATTCAATGTAATATAATTCGATATTAAATTATTTTCGTTCAACTTTGTTTGCAACAATAATCTTCATCGTTTCAAAGGTGAATAATGGATATAATCAAGTCACGCTCGGTATTGCTTTGGAATAATTTTACGGGGTTTTCCGTGTTCCATCACCTTTCCTCAGTACTTTCGGCCTCCCCTGAACACCAGATTCTCTAAACACGTTCAGCTCTTCACCTGTGATGGGCAAGCGCCCAACCCTGTCGTACTTTGGTCCAGTTTGCATTTTTTTTCTGAACTCGTTTTTTCCTTCATCAGGCTTGTATCTCAAATAATTTTTCCAGCGCCAGGATCTGTTATGGGTAGATATCCATTAATTGTAGCGAGAAAAGAGAAGCTGGTGAAAAAAATCTAGTCAAATTATAAAACATCGATTTGCATATTAAATTACGCACTTGTCATCTGGATAGGGTATGGTTTGAAATTCGCTGCCTGGTAAATTGTACAAGAAATCCTTCCACTTTTTTCTAATATTTTCATTCTCCATGGACAGGGCTTCCATTTCCTCATGTCCAAGTTTCTCCATAAAGGGCAGAGGTAGCAAATCGAAGGTGTAGCTCTTGCGTCTACTAGGATAATACTGATGAAACAGTGCTCTTGGGAATTCACCTGGAAAATACTTCTCACGTGAAATGAAGTTTGGCGAAAGATGGAACTCGCGTTGAAGCTAGTGCAATACAAACCAGTGTCCATTCCTTGTGGTGGTACCGAAGAGTCATCTTTCGGAGGGCATATATCATTCCGTGAACCAGTAAGATTTGCAGTAATACTTGACTCTGGATGATGGGAAAGGTGCGACTCGTTTGGGCAAACAGGTCTTTGATCATCCAGGCCTGTGCCGGGAACGCTGGATCTGTGAGGGCAAATAGTGAGACACAGTCGAGTAGACAGCCATATAGGAAATATTGATCGATCTTCACATATTCGGTGACTGAAATTTTTTTTAAGCTAGATGAAATAAACTGACGTTTTCAATGACACAGCGATACGTGTCGATGTAACAGAGTACTAAGTGACTAGAAACGATACAAATTAGAAGCTGTACTTGTGATATGGCAGAACTTTATCACAGTTGCATCCTCGTAACCCATTTGGCCGCACAAGATTGCTACCAATTTTTGGTAAGCGACACAGTCGGCATAATTGGTCATTGTACACTGAGGATTCCGAATCAGCTATACCATGGTCAGTAATTTCATTCGTGTCACCTTTGCTAACCGAATTTTGTGATACATGTCTATTTTCACACATATTTGTGAATGTAAGTGTCAAAAGCTCCCAGCACAAAAACTCAAAAACGTTATGAACTCAAAGGGATCACATACACGATTGATTGTGATGTGGAACTGAAATTTGTTGAAATTTACAGCTCCAACTTCACAGTGAACTGAAAAATTAGTTAATGTACATAGTTGTTGATATTATTTCTGAGGTGAAAGGAGCCAAGTTTACCAAATAACGACACTTGTACTCAATCATATGTAATATCTAATTTATTTGTATTATAATAATATGTACAGTAGTAAAGGCATAATGGTTTCACTATTACCATTAGTTACAATTTTATCGGTGACACTGAGAGCTGCCCTCAGTGTTTTAAATACTTTTCACCAAAAGGTTTATTTCATAAATTATAATTCTTCTCTACTATAAATAAAATCTAAGAATCTATTGTACATTAGTATTTACAGATCACTAGCTGTGTGATGCATTTCGGGGAGTAAAAAAATAATTGGCCTCGAATATTCGGTAGCATTGCTGATCAACCTTTTACTTGGAGAGAGCCACGGCCCGATGGCGCAAGACTCGAAAGGAATTTATCAAATTGGCATTGCATTACCGGTACATAAATATTGTACATAAATATACATAATCAACTGAAGGTAAATATGTACATTCATGACGGTGTGGTTCGCAATTAAAACAACGTAAGCAGGTTCCAGATCACGTTGTATAAACATAACACGTTCACGAATATGACGCTCCTCTTCTTTTTCATATCACAAAAAAAAAAAAAAAAAATACATTGAAATGTTTGGATAAGGTCACGATACGCTAGCTTAATACTTTTTCATGCCATCATTCATACGGACACATTTAACAACTGTAATAATAATATTAATAATAATTACAATAATTTACGATTATTTTTTGATCTAGATAGAACTCGGAAACCGAGAATCATTCTTTCCATGTCGTAACGACGTCTCCCATTTCTCGATTTTCTACACTCGTGTTGCTTAAAAGTTTTCTGACACTCTGATGCCTTCGACTGTCGTATCCGTGATTATTCCCGTTCTCGACAGGCTCTCCGGTCGTCCAGGTCGCTCCGTCGACATCTTTTAAAACGAATTCTCGACAATTTACTCTGATGCAGTAAATGGCAGTGAGGAGTCCCATAACGCTCCCGGCAAGAACATCCCACCAGTGATGCCTGTGGTCGGATATTCTGGTGAACGAACAGACCGCTGCCCAGCTCAAAATTGCCCACTGCAGCCACGGTTTCAGCAGGAAGGACGTTGTTCTTCGAGAAACGCGATTCTGGATGTAATACTGTAAAGAAAAAGTCGAGACGTCATTGGTGTATCTTCCGCGACAATTGAACTACAAACAGATGTCGCAACTTACCACGAGGAAAATTGACGTAAACGTCGAGATGGTCGCATGTCCCGAGGGAAACGACTTACTGGCATCCATCACGAACCAAAAACTCTGGTCCTCTCGTGTGCAGGTAAACGACCCAACATACCCCGAGTCTGTGCAATTTGTTGCTTCGCGTGGCAGACAAGTTTCGAGAAAGTGGGGTCTCGGGGAGCCGACAAGGATCTTGACGAGTTCGCACAGACAGAGCAGGGAGACCATAGAACTGATGTAGTGCCCGTACCATGTCCAAATCTGCCTGCCTCTGGTACCCGTACATCCGGGCCTGAGGTTTCTGTAGCTGTCAGACTTGTGGCAAAACCATTCCAATGGCCATATCTGAAAAGAAAGTTGACTCGTTAATTGCCTTTTGCCGAGACTCGTGCGGGAGTCGTGATGACCGTGAAATTGTGTTTTTTTGCCGACGACAAAACTTACCACCAGCAAAGGCAAGGCGAGAGTAGCTCCGATCAAAAGACCTGAACTTATCGTCTCTCCTTCGTACGGGAAAGATATCAAGGGGTCTTTGCACCAGAAACCCAACTGCCGGTGAGGTAAAAGTCCCATTTCCACCACAGCCAGGAATGTACCCACTGTAACGATGAGAGAAAAAGAGAAATTATTACAGAATTCTGCAGCTCGTGAACTTCTGGTGGGAATGTTTGAACGCATTCGTGCCAATTCACATATGGTATTCAAAATCTGAGAATTCGACGATCCTGATGAGCGGGCTAAACTTACGGCAGCTGTATTGGTGACGTCTGCGCAGATTTTTGAACGAGAACCTGTTCCCCGCTGTGAGGCTTTGAACTAGTTCGATTCCGTTCGGTTCACCCGTTACACCCATAATGAGTTTAGTTCTACGGTGCGTCTGATTCGAGCCAACGGGACGGGAATGATTCAGAAGTTAAGAAAAATGACTAATTTAAAGTTCCGCGATCTTGCGGGTTCGTACATTGCATAGCAAGTAATGACTAACTAGGCGAGTGCGGCGCGCGATATTGCGCGGTACAACAGCAGGTTATCCGAGAGTCGCGTGACAACTGTCGTTGGGCCGCGGTGGAAGGAACTACATACCATATGCATAGTCGCATTTTGTATGTAGCGTTGAGCGATTAGTGGCCATGGCCATTGCGCGTGCGCAACGGATCCGATTGATCTTTGAGCGAGGATTCGCAGCGCGCGTAAACTTTAGTGGTGTTCAAACCAGGGGCCGCGCTCGACAGACGTCAGACAGTTTGAATGCCACGATGCCGTCAGGATATTCGCTCCTCAATATTTTTTCAAGGTATTTTTAATTTTCAATCGACTCACGAGACTCGCAAGACCCACATGTGTCGAGAGCGAGCAGACACATGGGGGTTCTCGAGGCGGGCCCCCTCGCAAGGTTTCGACCGAAACGGTTGTGCTTCGTATACCAAAGTGTGTGAGTATGGAAAAGAATCTATGAGATGTTTCGTGACAAGTTCATTGCCAGGGCAGCCCCTGCGAGACTATAAATCTCTCAACTTTGGGCGTATCTACTCAGCCGTGGTTTTACAACGGTAAGGGCCCGTGATGTTTGGTTGCTTCGTTATACAATAGTAAACGCAAACTGTTTTACCGTGATCGAATTATGGGTGGACCTGTATCATGCAGACGGCATCATTCAGACCGCAATTTAATCAACGTCGATCGCGTAGGTATAGATGAGCATTTTATCGAAAGATAGGACGGACGCGGGACAAATAATAATGTGACCGCAGCGGAGATCATTGAATTACATGGCACAATTCTCAGCGGTTGTGCGGCTTTGCGTCAACTCGTCAAGTTTCATTATTTTTTACACGCGACCGCAGAGACGGGTTCTATGACCATGCCCATGCCGTTGGAGCCATTTCTATCTCCATCGCGAGCAATAAAGATCTCAAGTGTCGTTTTTGTGGTTTCGGTAGCCTGGCTGTGTATTGTAATGATCGAGATAAGCACTTGAGGTGGTACGCGTGGCAAATTGTTGATCCTCGCCTTCTAAACATCCCCGCTCTCGTCATAATTATCAATACTTGGTTGAGTGAAATTCAGATTACACCCCTGACGCCTCTGTTGAGCATATGATAATTAATGCCGTACGTAACGAGAGCTGAAAGACCAAAGAGGTTTAATCTAGAGCAACACAATTAGATTTAGCGGATGTCGGTCATTAATAAATTCGCGGTTGCTGCGCGACTTGTAAACTCTCGTTATTATTCTCTGGTGTTTCACGCACGCATTGTGTTACACTGGAGCATCATCGGCAATCCGTTGGCAGCGATACTGTTCTCTCTAAAATGATATTCGTTTTGTTTTGGTCAACGACCACGAGTGGCAGAAAAAAATTTAGAGAAATTGTAGAAACCGGCTCAAGTATGTAATTAGGTAATTAGTGACGGGTGTGTACAAATTTGGCCGTATAAACAGTCACGTCCTCCGTGCTTACCGAAGGCACGAGTTGCGGCCTTTGAGGAGCGTGCAGGCTCTCAACGAGTAAACACATTGTCACCACGTGGCCCTTCGACTGAATCATACCGAGCACCGCCTTAACTACTCGGCCTGCAAGACTCCAAGGTGTAACCTGATAAAGATCACTCCCTCGCAAAGCTTCGAGTGCGGCGTCAGAGTTGAAACCTCCTACGAATGGGTTATTCAAGCTTTTCGCAATACCTGCTATCGGTGAAATTGTTTGACTTTATCGAAAACATGATGACTAAGAAAGACTGCCACTGATGAGCAAGAATAAATTGCCGACATTGATATCGTGAATTCGCAATTCGCAATGGATTTTACAATTTCATCAACTGCAATTCTGAACAAAGAAAGTACTGCTGCAATCACGCTTTCCGCACGGTCAAGATCGCGAGTTTTTGTTTTGCAGTATCTACTACAGGGCTGCGAGGCTCATAAATCTTGATTGTACGGAGACAGCTGAATTTTAAAGACAGGGCCAGGATGGCTTTTGGCCTGTGTCGTTAACATAGCGACCAAGTCGAGCCAAGTTCCAAGTTCCTATTACGCGTTAGCCAAAAAGGAAAGTGTGCAGCGAGGAGACTGGTCGTCGGCAGCAGCAGCAGCCTGCGGGCATTTGTCGTCGAGCATTATTAAGTTACGCTTTTGACGGGGTCAATTGAATTCCGAGTTCCAGGGCTTGGGCCTGGGCTCGTACAAAACTGTATACTATAGGGTTACACGGGGTTAGAAGAGGTACTTGGAGTTTGCCAACGGTTAAACGAGATTCTTAAGAAACGTGTCATTACCACCACCATACCTCACCCTCGACCCTATTCACTCGATAATGTAGTACCTATGCACTCGGTCTACCTACCTTATACACGGTATTCGTATAATAAAAGGCATTATGCGTGTCCCACCAATCCTACCTACGATATTGTATTACCATATACAACGGCATGGCACATCGTACAAACCATTCTTTAATCGGAATGAAAGCTCATTTGTTTAGCCGTAGGCTAATTGCACCCGGGTAGACCCCAATGAAAGGCGAAACAATCGTTTCTATAGGCACATGCGTTACGTCACGTTAATGGCGAATCAACCACGTGTGCATCACGGTTTCGACTCGGGAAAGGAATAATAATGTATGGCAAATTGAAATAAGGTATTCGAAAATAATTGCCCAGAATGAATTCTCTACCTGCCTGGGGCAGCTAATGTTTTCTTTTTTCCGTACCAAAGGCGGCATAAATTCTTCGTGGCGCAGTTCAAGGTCGAGACAGGAGTTCAATCCGGTTGAACCGCAGCGAGCAAAGTATCTCTCTCGAGTTTTGAACCAGCAAACGCGGTGTACACAAATATTAACGAGTCATCACTGGCCGTTTGCCGCAGGGAGCGAGGTGACAAGTACATTTTGCGGTTCTTCGAGATAGTAAAACAACCCAATCCCTCGTTTTCCAGCACTCTAAAATCAACAGACAAGGCCTGTGTCATGTGCCATGTAACATGTGCCGTGTGCCACATGTGTGACCCGCGTCGTGTGCCGGTCGTATTTTTGCCGGCTTCAACGCGGTCCGCGTCTCCCCCCCAGGCGTGTTTACTAAACCTTCTGCACATACGGTTGCGTCAAGTGCAACCCTTTAATTGCGGTACACACGTTGCACTTTTTTTTTTTTCAATGTAAATATACAAACTCTGCCACGATGGTTGTGGAAGATGAGAGCTATCATTTTCCCATTTTCCATTTTAATGTTCTCGATCCGGATGGATGTGGATGCATAGACACAGCGGCTGGTAGTAGAACAGCTAGCGTAGCCAGAGTCACCTTGTCCCGCGTGAACGACATCTGGGTCAAACTGGACCACTAAATGACCGACTGTAATACTATATCGTATACGCAAACTAATTGTACACAAAGTTACACGGCGATGATCCTTCACGTCGTACAAGCATGAATGGAAAGTTTCCGAATGCAGCGAATCGATCCAAAGATGAATAAAATTTAACGACTCTCTATTTGCCTACCATACTGCTACCTTGGGGAGTTTGTGAACCCTGAATTACACGAGTTCAAAGACCCGAAACGGGCGACGCGCCGTAAGGCGGAGAGAACAGGACTCCACACCCTGAGGGGGTTAACGTAAATAAAATGTAATCACCCACGTGCTTCCGAATCTCAAAGAACCGGAGCTGGGCACTCTAAACGCAAGCAGCGGGTCTGGCGAATGCAGAGGTACTTGAAGCAAAACTTGAAGGGATCTCGAGTAGTGCGCCGGACTTATAAAATCGCAGGTTCAATTAAATGTATAACCATATCTTTATGCCGAATGCAACTTTACTTTATTTTTACACTCCAAGGAGACTATTATTGTAGTCTGTATCTTGATACGCGTACGATCTTCTTTGAAGCTCTTCATCACACATATACCGATCTCTCGAGATTCCCATCCTACCCACACGTATTTCCAATAACTCACGTCCGATTCCTGTTTGGCCTAAGTCGAGTTGCCGCGATCCCCAGGCATAATTATAGTCAAACGCTTGAGACCAGATGCAAGAAGTAAATTAACCGGTCCGGTCGACAATTACCTCGTAATGACTGAGCAATGACCATAAACTCCCGCGGGCCCTTGGTAGCCTCAGGTATACCTATGTACACATTTATTGTACCCTACGAAGCGCACAGCACGTGTCTTACGTCCTACGTCCTGCGTAGCAAAGTGCAGCCTGTGCCGTGTACTGCACCTGTAGCGTCGACCGACAGGTATACAAATACTCATTAAATCTGTTACAGAACTTTAGCGTCTACTGTACTTCCGCTACAACAGGCTCGTAACAGTCTCGTGGGAATTTGAATTTACTGGCAAACTCTAATCTACTCGATTGACTTGGGACACTTTGGGACCGTTTCGAGTGATTTATTCTCCTCCTCCGCCGTCCGTCCCTTGTTCACTCGGGCTTGATAAGATACACGTACCCGTATGTAGTACATCCGCATGTATAATATAGCTCCGTCGGAGGAATTTGACCATCTTCTTTCCCAAGATAGGTAAACCTGCGGGTTCACGAGGCTATAGCCCGATACATGAACGAGGAAGAAGAATTTCTCGTGGGGACCGGGCAATGACCTTGTCGTATTCCCATACGTTACGAACAAGATTTTATCGTCTAATTACTATTGTAACTTGACGTGCCTCTACGCCACATCTCGTAACTTTCATCTCTAAGTAATCAAAGAATCCGTTCAGTCGCCCGTACGCATAGCCATAGTCTGCAACCATCTTTCGTAGCTCTCGCTTCAGACCAGGCACAACGGACGAGGACCCACATAACTTGTCGCAACGATGCTTAAACCTATACCTCACAGAGTCTAGACTTGCTTATTAAAGATCGTGTTGTAATCCATCCAGTCAAATTGCTTCTTCAGCCAAGATCTGATAGCTTGTGAGCCGCAATGGAAAACGGAGAGCATCAGATTCGACTCACACGTCTCGGCTTATAGTTGAGCCTATTTCGACAAGTTGAGGTATAATGGAGAAGAAAAAAAATCAGACAAAGCGAATGTGACACCGCTCGGGTCGTTGCCTCCCGGGGGTGTAGTTGAAAATTTATATAGAATCGATCGAAGAGTGAGGCGCTTGCATGCAGAGGCCGTTTATATAGAAGGCGGATCCATTGGGTATAAGTGGATCGACACGCGAGGCTTCGAAACATGTCAAATAAAAAGAAGAATCAAAATTTCGTACGTGTGGCAACCAGCGGGTCGCAGTTCGTTACGGGTGAAAGAGCAAACTGGTTTTCGGACCATGAGAACTATGTGTATACGTGTGTTTACTGCCGCAACCTTACGAGTTTGGACACAACAGTCTATACCAATGCGTAGATGATTAGGTCCCCAAGAATTCCGGGTGATAAATTTTCTTTCGTATGAAGAAGCATTGGAAAGTGTAGGATAGAGGAGATTGTGGAATTATTGAAATTTTCAGCTAACCGAGGACAGAACTGTCACGGTGGACTATAACGTCACCGCGTTAAGATTAGAAGCAGCTGGGAGGGAAAAAAGTGTTTGAAATTTATGATCCTCGGGGGGCAGCGACCCTAAAACCTCGCCTTCCAGCGCGATCGCAACGAGTTAATTACTCCAAGACGAGGCTCTCGTGTAAAGACAACGTCGCGTCGGGCAACTTGCAGAAATTTGATCAAACAATCAGGCACCAGGGTTCAAGGTTCGAGTTTCAAAGTTCAAGGGTCCCGAATCTCAATTCTCATTCTCCATCTAATCATCATTTCACGGCTGATTAGTTCCTCCGAAGGATTATTCATTGTTGAATTATGACTTGGTAAAGTTTGTGGTAAGATATGCCTTCCTCGAAGCGCACGGCGCCGCAGCGGATATTATTCATTATCGAGGGTGTGTCTGAGAACAAAATTCAATCATCCGACAGGATATTACTTGGAATAACTGATTAGGATTCTCCATCCACGTTTATACGGTTCCGATAACTTCAACAACCTCAGTCTGAAGTGAAAATAGCTGTACCTCTTTTTTATGACGCAGTTAATTCTTGTCCGCCAACCTCCACTGACCCGAAGTCTAGTATTTTCGACCATAACCATCTGATTCACTGGATGTATATGCCCTGAATCACACAACTTTCCCTATACTAGTGCTGTGTGCCATGGCCGTTTAACGAGCCTCAACCGCTGCTATCAATCATACTTTTTGTTAATTTTCAGTTCCCCGTGTAGAGGAGAAGGAAAAACGGATCGGGACGCAAAAATACTGAAAGAAATCTGATCGCTATATGCATGGTAAAATATAACGAGGGAGTATCATGGCCAGAAAACCGAGGGCAGCGTTAAAAAGTTAGTATCCTACACGCTCGGTTATTATAATGAACACAGAGATTTCTCGTGATTGTCTGCACCCCGTGAAACGATAGTTTGTTGATTCAGAAACATCCGCAGCGAACCTCACCAGACAAAAAATTAAAACATTATAATATTTATATTACTCCTTTCTGGAGCCCGTATCCAGCCAATAGAAAGTCTACTTTAAATCCAGTTATCCAATGATACAGGTCCGCCTCCTCCGAGCGGCTGAACCCACGCATATCTACACGAGCCTTAAAGGGTGTCTTCCACCACCCCTCTCAATTTCCGTTATGGTTTCGACCTGGGAGCGGCCCGTTTCCGCTGCAGCAGTTCCACGCGGCAAGAAAATATCACGGGCACAAGTGCATTTCGCACCTTTTCGGGTCCTCATCCCACCCTCATCCTTTGCAGGTGGACAAATATTATACCTGCAGGCTAAAACAACAACTCCGCAGGGCGTCGCTGGCCTTTCGCTCCGAGGGTTCTCAAATTTTCATTTCACGCCCATAATTCTTCATTACATTTGTTCAAATTCCGTGAGCGCGAGTGTGCAACGCTGGCTTCAGCTGTGGTCGTGGGATTTGATCGTGGGCGGATGGCCGCGCCGTGAATCGTGCCGCAGATATCCCAATTGTCTCTGCACGGTGTCCCGATTCGCCACAAGAGTGCTACGGATAACGTTTTTCCAGTTCAAACGACTTGCATTCAAATCAATCGAGTAGACCCGGCTTCTAGAATCCCGGCCAGACCCTATAACAGCGGAATTTCTGTAGATTGCTACCTGTAGAGAGCCGAATCCAGTTCTAGTCCCTAAAAGCTTGTATAGTCATTCTCCAAAACGATAAACTGTAGCATCGGAATCTAATTCGCAGGCATTGGCATCATGGGGTGGAAAGGTACAAAAAGAGCCTGCGCGGTAGCTTTTGGGTCAGCCCATAGCTGCAGCTGGTTGTTCGGATACTGGCAACTGTTCGAGCCGATGCATCGTAACGAGGGTACGCGGCTCGCAACACAAAACCAATTGATTGAAACAAAAAACGTTGGAAACTCGGGTCAGAACTACCTCAGGCCGGACCCGAGCCCCTCCGCGGGTTGTCCTTCCCGATGATGGTTGCGGGTGGGCGGAACGGTGACTAAACATTTCTCGACCCAACGATCGATTACGGTGTAACTAAACCCTCCAGCAGAGTGCCAAACATTAGTTGCCCTTCGAGTCGTAAGGACGCTTTTATCAGGATGCAGATTTCATATCCTCGTTCCCGGTGATGTGGGGCGGGACCGATAGGAACTGACTGGGTTACCAAAAACAACACAAACCTTCTCATATCGCGGCGTGTTTGACTTTGTGGCTTATTTTTGACAATCTCTTGCTCCCAGTGAGCGATGGCTCAAAGTCAGACGACGAGCCCCCAAAATTCAGGTATACAGAGATATTGTGCTGTGCCCCACTTACTCGGCATTTCATGGTCACCGCGAATTAACACCCTCGCCAATGAATTATCGTCAAGTCCGCTGTCTTACCGTTTGTTAGCGGCTAATTACTTTTTCCATAACTAAATCCCACGATTGGAGGATGCAGAGACGCGATTACAAACAGATTTTTCCATTGACAAAGACGTAGACGTCGATAGGAAAGGCAGCGGCGTCATTGAGGATAATAGATTCAATTTGCACTCTGAATAGTTTCTTTTATCACGTACGGGATCCGTTCAAAGATCGCTTTCGTACGCATCACTATGTTATTTGAATATAAATGGCACCCACCGACTGCAATGACTTACATTCTGCTTACATTACAACTGCAGTATAGGGGAGGGGCGGGCAAAGCGGGCCTGAGGAAATAATTTCGCGAGTTGAGATTTGATCGGTTGAATCTTCTTATTTTGACCTAAAAACCGAGAACCTGATCAAAGACGAGCGTCTACCACAAAGTTGGAAAATTGCGGGCACTAAAGTTTTTTCGATTTTTTTTTTTCCAAAATTAGGACGACTTGTAAGAATAAATTGAATATATTTCGCGAGAAATAAGGGAAAATGCAGGCAAAGTGGGCCCCCCTTCACATTTTATTGAACTTTTCCAAAATTAACAAACATTATAAATTCATTTATTCACTTTTGTCACGACATATTTTACAACAAATGAACTATATATATATATAAAATCCACAAAGTTCGTCATTTTGAAAAAGTACGTAAAATTTTCAGGGGGCCCCCTTTTTGCCCGGGTCTCTCCTATCTGTTACGTACGGCGCCCGAGTAAATCCGCAATAACATGCTGTACATACATACATCGCTGCGTATCTAATCAACCGATCGAGATAATCTTATCCAAAGGCTAACGTCGACAATACCTCTCAGGTTAAATCTGTTGATCGGATAAATATGTATAACCGATGTACGCTATACACGGGCGTCTAGTCTAGTCTAGGTATCACAAAAATGCGCAATTAAAGTGCACGTGTTCTAGGACTCTGGGGAATCGGTCATTAAATGGACGGGACCAGTTCAAAACCAAGGCCAGACTCTGATCCACTTCCGCGCGGTTCTGTAAAATCGACATGAGCGTAATGTGCGAACCATCGTACCAATTATGAATTAAAAGAAAAATGAAAATACCTCTGACGCAGACAAGAAGGTATTCAAGACAATTCTAGCACGCTCCGAGTTCAGTGATTTTTTTTTTTTCAGACGGAGGCAAAAAAGTTGATAATTATTATCTGCCATCAAATGAAGCGAATCGTCGCAAAGAGACGTATACGAATACGCGCGTGATATACGTCAATCTCGAGCAAATCTCGCCATCTGGTTCCAGAGCGTGATACAGCCGAATAATTTCGGTGGCATAAAACCGAGGTCATCGTGATTAATTACGCGCGGAACAAACACACAAAAAATAATCATCCAGTGATTTAGTTCAATTGAGCGTCGATAACGCCGGTTTGGCCAATTTCGTATATCCATATTTTTTTTGTCGTGTTTTCTTCTACCGTATTCCGGTTCACCATCGACTCGAGATAAACGCTTACCAATTAATTTATGACACCCCTCGGCCGCCGTTATATTCAATAAGCCCAACGATATCATGTTTTTCACAATCTAATCTGGGGCCACTGGAATATTTTTTTTCTCTGAAACCAGCAAACAAAGAATCACTTTGGCCTCAGCCCACCCAAGTGTACTCGTTTTAACGATACACGATCGCTGAATCAACCTCGCCGTCTGGAATGTGCGATACAATTTGTTCGATAAGTTTACACGCGCACGTGGCATCGATTTCGACTCGTCAGAAGGCAGCCGCGATGAAATTCTCGACATTTTTCGCAACCGATTTGCCCGAGAGGTTTTCTTCTCGCACTCAAAGTGCTCGAGTATATATTTCTTCACCAACCATCAGAAGACCGACAAAAAAGTTGGGACAATCTAGATTTGGAAGAAAATCAAACCACGACTAAACTGCGACCGCGGGGTGACGATAAAACTAGCAATCGACTTTGACGAAAAATTCAGTCCAATTCTCCGTGTAAATTCCATCGTTGTTTCAAAGTGCATGTCGGTCAAGCGCTCGCTGCTGCTGCATATCTCCCCTGTTTTTTACCACTTCTAACGCGTTTAACGCGTGTCGGGCGGGAATGAGGCATCAGGTTGTCCCCCCAACATTCTCCCCACCTTCTCCGTCAGCGTTAACAGACCTACGTCTATCTTATACCGCAAGAGTTACATGTTTGTGTATCGTCGTGGACATGCGTACACACGTTGCAGCTGTAGTACACGCTACCTACACTATACCGCGGCTCTCGTCGCGTAACGTTCAAACTCTGCAGCGTCGTCCAACGGTTACGTAATCAGGAAATTACTGGCGAGCCGGTTAATTGAGAAAAGGGCGAAAGAGCGAAGGGTGAAGGGTGAAGGGACCCAAGAACCACACGGTTTCACGTATCCTACTGTAACCGCTGAGAGATCATCGGGCAACTTACTCAGCATGGTGATGAGCACGTTCACGAGGAACCGCCAGCTCCAAAATGTTCGGCAAGCGTTCATGATCTTTTCGCTGGCCGTCCGAGACCCCGCACTCGTCGCCATCGGATCCACGGTGCCGGCGACTCCCGATCCAAGGTTCAACCTCTCCGCGCTTTGGACCACTGTCAATAACTCTGTCGATTTCTGTAAACAGAGAAGACACCGCATTTTTATTTTACTCGAAAACAGTTTATTCGTCGCCGCTAAAAGCTTTTTTTTCCTTCATAAATCTTTCGCCGGCCACTCGACCTTTGAACGAATGGTCTTGAATTTCATCAATCAAAATTCATCAATCCTAGTTGTATTATAGGCACCTAGATACCTATTTCTATGAGATCTTTGCGTTGGCGGAACGGAACGTGTCACCGTCACCGTCACGATCGCCGACAGATCTAATTGATCAAGTTTGGCACGTCGAGTATATACAGTTTCAAAGTTTGCGTTACCATCACCTCTTGGTCAGCATGAAACGGCTACCGCAGGCCACGCTATGCGATATATTTGTCTTTTACCCGAGAGAGGCGTCGAGGGATACTGCAGGTTGTTTAAAGAGGTTCGTCGGCTCGGTTAGTAGGTATGTTCAAACCCCAGCGCTGACTCGTGTAATCTCCCAGGTGCGTCTCTTGGTTTGGGGTTCAAATTGCGATCCGGTACGACAAACGAGGAGTGCAAAGTGCTCGACAATGTAGGAAGGGTCGCGAATTGATGACTTTTATACTCTGCAGAGATTGCAAAGAATGGAAAGCAACGGAACCGCGTCCGATTGGGGTGCAGGGCTCGTTGCGAGGCACTCGGGCCAAGTACTGTCAAGACGACTTGGACGTCGTCGCTAATGACACCTCGCGAAGGGTGTAAGAATATATAATGGGAAGGCTGCCGGGAGGGCGAGACGCCCCTCTGGTGTAGACCGAGCTGCCTGCGGGGTGCATGAGGCCAGAGGTCGCGTCAAGATTTGAAAGGGAGCCACGTCCCCAAAGTAGCAGCCATCCCGTACCCGTCTCGGACAAACGTCACGAGTTCTTTGAACAGGCGCAACTCTCGCCTCGCCCCTGAATAGATATTAAAAATCTTATTCAAAGCCTCGCTATATAGCTGCGGAGCGAGGGAAAAACAAAACCCGGGGTCCAAGGCTGCGAGCTCAAAAAACTGACTCTGTAGAGTCTGAAGAAACGGGGGCGGGTACCCTGCCGTAACACTGGATGGAAAAGATTAAGAAGAAAGCTATTGTCTACTTTAGTCGCGTACCTTGATTGAACCGAATTGAAATTGAAATCTGTTTAAAGGTATTCAGCGAGTGTCAGACGGCCGCAGCGTCTGTTGTTCCCGATTAAATTCCGATCCCATTTTCGAGGCGAAGCGGGTCCTCGCTTGATTTTCATGTTTTTCGTTTAATCAACCCGCGATACAACGTTTGCAGAATATCTTCATCGCTATATCTGGGCATTTGCAAAAACAAGCCGAAACCTTTCGCACCTCATAGTTTTTCTGCAGAGACAAATTCTTTGAAGATTATTCAGAGATTAACAACAAGTGTATATGTACGCATTTTGCCACCTGGTCGATAAATGAGTACATCCTAGGCTGCATATGTACATATATGGAATTTCAATTATCCATCAACACTTGTGAAAATGATCAATGCATGATGTGCGTTGTCGTACCGTCCGACTGGGAAAGCTCCTATATATGGTTCTTTAAAATTCGCGCAAGACTTGACATATGTTTTTATTTGCCGTGTTAATTTGAAGATAGCAATGGAATTTCGCATCCACTGATACGAACGTGGGGCTACTATCTGCTGTCTGTGTCGTCGATAATATCTCGACAATTATTTAGACCCGATATCAAACAATCGACTTGCTCCCGTGCTTCGATCAGTATCCAATAGCCGTAGCTTGACGTGTACTCAACTGCAACTGGCAGAATTTTGGGTAATACGGCACACAAAAGACAAGAGAAATCATCCTTCGGGCATGACATTCTTTCAACAAACAGTCGGATATGTCGTGGCTACCGCAATAAAATAACGTGGATCCGAGGTATTTGCTCTTACCTTGACTTTGTGCTCTCAAATATACAAGATAACAAAAACTGCGGTAATCAATTCACAATAATCACCAAAATATTGACGCTTAAACTCCTAGAGACGACGTGAGTTTGAGAACCTAGACTTGCAGCACCGAGGTACGAATGGCTTGGTCGACGTCGTCGTGCTCCCCTTATATTGGAAATGCGACGCCGGTTCTATCGATGATAGACCTTACTGGCAATCGTATTCGTGGTCAGTTTTTTTTCTTATTTTCGCACGTATCGCTGATTGGCCGATTCACTATTCGACACCGCGAATCTGCGCGGGTTCTATGCTCGTACATTCCTCTAACACGTTATAGGGTGCGAGCTAGTGGAAGGGGATTTTCCGTGCGCCTAAACAGACACTCTCTTGTCGGCCCGGAGACTGGCTCTCCTTTGCTGTTTTTGACTACTTTGATTGTAGTCGAGTTATTGAAAATTCTCTCTACTTTCATCCAGAATCTGTATTTTCCGAGACTTCGTCGTCTGATTTTCACATTCAAACAGGTATGTAAAACTGCATGCTATTCTCTGTGTGCATGACCACGAACGAGAGCAGCGAGACATTGACGAAAAAATACACTCTACAAGGAAGAAAGCCTGCACGTCATACGTCATACAATTGTGGCACTGTTTGATTTCGCGCAGAGAGCCCGCCGAAAAGTCACTTCAAACACAGTAAACTTTGGGTGGCTGGTGTTTCGAAAGTCTTATAAGAATCGTATAAGAAAACTGACCCTGTCCCTTTTTTTCGCGACATTTCTGTACGCTTCGTCGATAATTGTATTATTCATTGCGGCGAACGTTGATATCGGTATCAGTTCAGTCACTGCGGATATGAATTCGTGACATGCTGCTTTTTGTTAACTGGAACAATAGCCTGGACATTCTATCATATTCTCTTTTACCACATATCTTCGAGTCGAATGGGGATAGTAATAATTTGCCCATATCACCATATGTATATCGATTGCCTGTGCAGAATACAAAGTATGACGTAGTCGATAATCTCAACAAAATAGCAAAATTAGCATCGGATGAAAGAACCAAAGGAGAACCACACCACAGACGTGTGGATCATTTGTTTGGTATATGGATTAGAATAAAGTATAGAATAACTGTCATTCGTCAGCCCCTGCTTCAATACTTGACTCTGAAGCTACGGAAATATACTTTTTTCAATACAAGCATAGTTGTGCATGGATTACGAGAGGGCACAGGTCATATGCTGTAATATAAAAGACTCACGCGTCAAGATGTCACATCATCGATTCCTGTACTTTTGCATATACGAGAAGAGACCTGCTCTTCTTTTGATCAGAGGAACTAAAAATGCATAATACTGGCAGAGTGAAAAGGTATTGTTGCCCGTCTGCCAAAGATGCTTCATAGTTATGAATGCACGATACTAAATCTTGCAAGCTCATCATAAATCCATCATAGCTTTGTATGTATCATGTTAATAAGATACATCGACGGATTCCATGTTCAACTACAGCTAGTAGCTGTCGGATCAGACAGACCAAAGGACGTCGGTCGAGCTCCACGGATAAAAGTTTATCAGCCTGCTTGTCGAAACTTGCTCCGGCGATCCAGCATCGATTAGTGATACCTGCATCGAAGGGAAACCTCATAATAGGCGTGCAAAACGCGAGCGAATGCTAATAGATTTGACGGGGCCGGGTGGTCAATAATTGCCAATTTCTTGACAAGATAGTTGGAATTTGGGTAATTCTCTTGACCAATAAATAAACAGTCTGAAGAGTACACTAGGTAAGTACTATTTCTAATCATACAATGTCCATATACGTATCTAAGCATTGGAATCTTATTCAAAATCAAACCTCGTGCGAGATGACTCAAAGTCTTAGCTGGGTATTGAAAGTATGAAACCAAAACTAACTTGAATGATTTTATGACAGGAAGGGCTGTGATTGTAACGACAAATGGTATGCTCGATTTTTTATTTAAACTTATATACTACCCAAGTCGAGATATTTAATGATTTTCTCTTTTATTTTACTTTGTTTTACTCGGAAAACGATTATGCTTCACCCAAGTGAGACCTCGAGTGGAACGGGGTTACAGGTGGAGAAGCGGTTGTTCACTTGAAATAACAAAGCATTGATATTGAACAACAGAATATTGACCCTGAATTTCAGTGTCTTTACCTGGACAAATATTAGTTCGGCCTACAAAATACATACATTCAACTATACATGTCTACAATGAGTATAGAATTTTTGTCAGTGTTCTGCCGTATGCCTCGAATACTTATTTTGTAACTTTTGATTCGCCAACAATTCTGTCCAATCAGAATCAGATTCTATGCAATACATTGTGGAATCGCAACGGGAATTTCACGAAGGTGGCTGAGGTAGCTGAATATTTTTTTCCACGACCTCGCGTCGGTTTACGATGGAACGGATAAAATTCATCAGATTTGATGCAGTCACTTGCCTCTCGAACCACAGCCAGAACCGCCAAAGTCGATATAGAAACCCTCGGTGTCTCCGCAGTAGCAAAGTTTGTCGCACAAAACTTCACAGGAATCACGATACGAGGCAGGGCAATTGAAACGGATAAACAAACAAATCTAACGAAAATCAGCAACGTTTTCAAACTTGTCCATAACGCTGCTCTACGACAAATGCGAGTAAACCCAGCGGTTTATCATCCGCTCGTAACCAGCCCCGATCTAGTACGCATGGGCGATGGGTAGGTGGATGTATACGTCCAGTTAATCAAACGGATATTGGATAAATTAAAAATTCACTCCAGGAAGAACGGACCCCACATATACGGGCAAACAAAAGGCTCGTTCGTCAGATCGATTTATATCGTTGTTGCGTACTCGGCGATTATAATATTCTATCCGTTCCGGGTAAAGACGGACGGGCAAAGTTCCTCCCTTGCGACGTTCCAACGATCCGTCGGCGTCGTCAATCCGCACCGAGTTATGTCAGACAAGTGCGTGTGCGGTACATTGGGCACGTAAAAAGTCGGCTATTAGCGTGATAAACAAGAGTCTGCCAGTCGGCGAACGCGTCGCACCGCATCGACCAGCTTAGCCGAGCGCTTAACGGCTACTAACCGTCGTCCTATCGGTGGCTGGCTGTCCCTCCGTGGTAAGCTCGACTTAACTACCCCCACCGCTACCTTCGCGGTGCAAGTACACCCACGGTACGTATACATACAATAGCCACCACCGGACGAACGGACCCTGTCTCATCCATAAACACGAATTACGCACACGGCGTGAGCGTAACCCCCACTAATCGACACTAATCGACGCCCCGGCGATTCGATACATTTTTACAAAAAACGGTCTCGCTGGCTTTGTGCAATCTTCATCCATCGAGCCGCAATATTGATTCGATCCGATTATCCGATTACACGATCGCCGACATACCAACGTTTTGAGGCATACGAACAACTATTCCGCGTAAAATGTGTGTCAAGATTCTCCGTGTGTATGGAGTACGCGACACTAATCCCAGTCAAATCCCGCGATTCGTTGTTTCTGAAAGGTATTGCTATACGGACATACGGTATGCAGCGCAAACCGTGCGGTACTGGAACCTGAGCCAGAAAGACCGAACGTCCTCGTCCACCCCTATATTTTAATTGCGATTTATGATCGAGCACTCGGGGGGACTCGGCAGAAGGCAGAAAGCAGAAGGTCGCACGAATCACGTTCACGATGGCACATCGGAGCGCTGCAGGGCGGCGGAATAATCGCGCCTGCATTCACGGCACCCATTTGATTTCCCGTTTTACGATCATTGCGTTTGATTGATCGGGCCTGACGCCGGAACACGTGGTGTCACAGCCAACAAGAACAAGGTGGAGAAGATTCAAATCAGAGAGTTTAACAACTTTTTCAAGAGTCTGCGTATGGAAGTGTGACAAAATGGATAGATGTTGGGATTGCGATACGAGAGAGCTTTGGAATGTGAATGATAGAGATACCGCGCGGAGCTAATTTGAAAGTGTCGTCAAGCGGGCCAATCGTTACCGGCCGAGTCGAGGTTTACTGACACCACTGATCTCGCAGACAGGCCTCATCACTTCTGAGTCAAAGAAATTGACACTCCTCACAAACATCGACAGTGTATGACGATTTATAAGATATTCCAAATGCCGATTTCTTTCCTTTATTTCAGGTTTCAGGATGTTCTTCCAGTCTCTGCGGGTTCATTTTTATAGCATTGAAAATGCTTCCATTTTCGGGGTAATAGTGAGGTATTGGAGATTGAATGTTAAAATTCCAACAAAATTCGTGCAAAACGGAAGTAACGACAATGCGGATGAAAAAAGTTTGAAAATTTTACTTTATTTTTGTTGTTTTTTATTTAAAAAAAAAAACTGGGAAGAATGACTCTGCGAAACTATGACATCTCACGATCATCGTTACAGACTTTGTACTCGATTAGAATTACTTCGTGTCAGAGTTGAAGTTTCGAAAACTCCACAAACCATTGTTAGTCAGTCAAACAAGTAACTGAGATAAACGCATGTAGGTATGTAAACTTTGAAGAATACGACTGCGCAGGTAGTCGTCAAATACGGGCACTACCTTTGCCACCACTGTTTCAACTTCGGGAGACCCGGATCGTCTCGGAGCGCGAGGACGATAGCATTTACGTAAATGTGTACCAACGGGTTATATTTTTTGAGCCGTGATTTCAGACGCAGTGGTTGCCACAAAATTGTTCAAATAATGAATATAATAATGTGCTATAATGAGTATAACTTGAAACCGTATTTACCTTAGATTAGAGGCACGTGGTAATGTGCTTCAACTGAATTATACGATGTAGGTATGATATGTATAGCGCAGTGGAGTTGAATCGTGTGGAAAACAAATAAACAATCAAATGATTACGGAATTATGATAAATTATAAATTCGATAAGGACCACTTTTCAAAAGCTAAGAAACAACAATGATGACAAAATATACTTTTCCCCAGTAATTACTACAATTACAAACTATTTCCACGATGTTCAAGATCTGATACACACACTGGGAACAGACGTCATTCAACTTGACCGCAATTTGGGTGATATCGCGGTGATTTTGTCAAATGCACAGCTGGCTAAATACTTGAGGTGATTATACTCCCTAGATCACTCGCGAGATACAAAGACCCGATATGAAACAGAGTCTATCCGTATCTTTGTTATCGCTGAAATTCTTCTCGTATGAAAAAATGTTCACAACAAGCTCGCACAACTCGCTATCGCGAATATCCAGGATGTGTGATAAACAATAACGGACCCACTGTACACGGCATCGAAATGAAAAATTCCCATTATCGTATTGACTTGTTTTTTGAAAGCTTCGAAATCGTATATCCTCTTCCACGTGTATCATAATATATAACTATCCATTTTAATCACAAGGGGCTTTGCCACATGGAAATAAATCTACTCTACACGGAACAGAACTTCTCAGCGGTCAATATATCATTGGTGTAAAAATTGTAGTGAATTTAACTAAATGTATCGCAACTTTTACAATCGGTTTTATACCTCGTTGATGAATTATTACCACAATTACCGCGTGGATTTGACTGTAAAAAATTGCTGTCCATATAGCCTATAACGTTAATCCTCACTGTGATCCTGTATCACTGTGCACCATAATCACTCACGATCAGATTAAACTGTTGATAGTACTCGTGATTTTGAAATTTATCGTTTCTATGTTGAGTTGAGACTCGCTCAGGGCTTCTCTAAGGATTTTAGATCAATTAAAACCTATGCTCGTGGTTTTCGTACAATGAGGTAACGAATTACCTCGAGGCGAGGGAAGGATTTCTCTACCTGAAATAATAACGAGAGGACTCGGTGTCGAAGTACTGCGTTGGTTAAATCCCTTTCTCGAAAGGCCGGGCGTTACTACTAACAGCAATCTTCACCGAGGACTGAACCAGTTTTTGAAGGAAAATTAAGAATTGGAACAGTTACCTGTGGAGTGAATGTTGTGTAGGTGTGAACGATTAGAAGGTTAGACAGATTTATCTTGATAGTGAAGATAAACAGAAGAATAGAAAAGAAAATTTGAGTATATGTCGTGTTTTGAAATAATGGAAGAATAACTTGTTTCTAAAGCGTTGATATTATACTGACGTATGAAATTTTGTTAAATAAATTTCATCCGTACTAGCAAGGCCGTAGCCTGAGATGGCAATTGCCCAAAAATTGTAAGTCAGAAAATCGACTCTAAATTTTAGCCAACTTTGTATTATCTCTACTAATCAATCAGACTTGTGAAATAAAACTCAGAAACTTTAATCAAAATTAATGAATAATTTATCAACTAACGAACGATCTTTGCACGAAACTATTATAACAAACAACTGAACTCCCATTTACTATGTTTCAATTTTTACTTTTACGGTAATAAATTTATTTTCATTTCATTTATTTTTTGTATTGATAATCTGTTTGGTTGTAAAAACGCGGGGTCTGAATTTTTTGCCCAGCACTCGTGTCTTGACAACTAAAAGACTGTGGACCTGGACACTGTGTTTCATTAATCTCCATGTACTCTACTTTACCTCCGTTTATATGGACCAGTATACACCGCAAAATTGCGTTTGATTGATGCGTTTTATTAATTCATTCCACGCTGGAGTGACTTATGATTAGCCAGCACGACGCCCGCTGCTAGGCAACCCTCTTAGCGCCATGTGCGACGTGGGTTGCCTGACGTTTGCGGGTTCTGAATCGGGCGATGATAACTTATTGTTAGCGCCGCTTGTCATTTCTGGCAAAACCAATTGAACGAACAGGCGGCTGCGCGGTAGTCGCAGGCGTGACTAACATTGCTTGAAAATTTCCAAGTAGTCTGTCGTACACAGTCACTTCCTGTCGCCAATTATTATATTACCCGTACTTGATCCTTATCACCGAGGAGATTAAAATCACGAATACATTGTGCAGGTATACCGTGGAGGATAATTCGTCAAAGTTGAAACACAATTCCGCATAATATTACATCACAGCTGCAGCATTTCCCCTTCTTTCTTAATGGTTGAGCGCATATCATCCATGGGATGATAAAATTCAAATCTAATCATTGTTAGACATTTAGAAGACCAACACACTCCCATATGGTCTATAATATTCTTTATTGTTTATTGTTGTACATATATCTATCCCAACTGGGGACTCAAAATATCACATTACAATGCATTTTCGGTAATTAAATTGCTGCTGGCCTTTAAACTATTTGAGAGGCCAGTTTTGTTCCAGCTGACTATAAGGTTCGTGGTTCGTGGCTAGGATACCTGGCTTTCACCCAGGAGGCTCGGGTTCGATTTCCTGTATGGGAATATTTTTTATTTTATAAATGTCCATTTTTAGTTTCCTGGAACCGGGAATTCGAAAAAATGTAATGATGCCCCATTCGTCCGACTTGCTACCTAAAGATCCTGGTTTCTATAAACCACTCTTTGTTCCACGGTCCAAAGGCCAACCATAAAAGACCAACTTCCCAGTTTCCGTTCAAATTTCCGCAATTTCTGCGATGTAATGTAACAACAGAAGGCATCCTGTTGACCTGAATCATATTCGGAATCCGGATGACGTGTCAAAATATATGAGCGATTTCAACGATGAGTGCTGACTAATAGTCGTTTGGGCTGTGCGGGTCGTGAAATCGGACATTTTTCGCTTTTCCAAAGATACAGTGCTTTGCGAAGTTTCACTCATACCGCAATTTGATCGGAACCGTGAGAAAAACGGTAGAAGAACGAAATACGGGGAAAAAACAACTTGAATTCCCAAAGATTTCGGGATTCCCGACCATTATGGCATTATCAGAGATATCCCGAAAATCACAATAAGTTGATTATGTATATAGTTTTCCATTCTTCACATCCTGTTGCGAGAAGGATAAAAAATCCATCCAATGATGGGCTAACGACAGCAAAGTCATTAGGCTATCGCTGCAGGTATAATTAGTTGTACGTGTACCGCAGTCAAATTGTTCCGGGACTAAAAATTTAGGGGCATCGCGGTCGTTAGTGAAATAGTGAATGTTACATGCGGTTTCTCACCGTGCCACTGTTTCTACCACTTCAACGGAATATACGTGTAGTATATAGCGCATACATGATAATGCACGGTGTATATTCATGGTAAACGATTGCCTCCGCTATCAGCGCACCGCAAACGTGGAACGAACGCGTCGCGGCAGCTGCCGCGAGAACACACGCTCCACGCTCCCGCTGCCACCTGGCTGGAGTGACTATAGGTAAGCAGAATTTGAGGTGAGTAACTTCGACCATCGTCGGCGTGGTATTCGATGACTCATGCCTTCGTTCAAGTGGGCAGTACTCACACCGCACACGTTACAAGTGTACGCAATGCAAACGACGATATCGACGTTTGCAGTCCTCGAGCTTTATTCAAGCTATACGTTGCATGTGTAGAGTACCTGCAGCGTACCTACATGCAGTTTTGACTCGCGGCCGGACATCGTGGCGTCCGCATTGCATAAACAAACGTGCCATGAAAGCTATGAAATTCCAAATGACTGCGAACAATGGCGCACTTTCCATTCTGCGGCGGGGGAATACTTTTAAGAGACAAGGAAATTCAAAAAATCAAACTCTACCAAAGGTTACACAGTCTTCATTTAGCAGATAAAAGTCTGTCCCGCGACAGGATAAGTAAGCATGCAATGGGCATTGCACTGATCGGTTAATTGGAATCCCAAAACCTATTTCACGTATTTCCCACGTTGTTGCAGTGTACAAGTTTTCTCCAAGAGGTGGTATTTTGTATACCATGTCTGCTGACAGCTGCAGCCCGGACGATTACCTTTGCAAGAAAAACCTGTTCTCGCGTAGTCATACCGACCAACCGACGTGTGGCGCGCTGTCAACAACGATGCAGATGAAAGGATAGTCTGTAATGAATGTGATCCATAAGAAGGTATATCTCGATCCCATGGCGTCAATCCAACTACGGTAATGTCCATGAGGACAGATAATACGTGGTCACATGTGTGTCGCATGAAATGATTTCTCCTGACACATTGCGGACACGGATTTACGATATTATACCGAGCACGTGTCCGTTGCGGAGGGTATTATCGGAAAGCAAGACCCGGAACCGGAGCGGTGCAGCTGGTTATCCCGTGAGTCAACATTGAGGAAACTTGATCAATGTCAAAATGTTTAATTCGAAACAAAACCGCAATACAGCATTGCGAGTCTCTTGGTTTCCATCCGCGTTACTTTATAACACGACATCGATGAATCCTGATAAACTGCTATTTTTATAACTGCAACTCAACGGCTAGTATAACAGGGCAGGACGAGTCGAAATGATCATGTCGTTGCCTTTATCAACGAACCGTGTTTATTCCAGTTTTCACCATGCACGCTCGAATTAGACCTTGTGCGAGAACGTTACCAGTTATATCACGAGTCGAGACGACGAGAAGCTACCTGTGAGACCCTACAGCCGTGGACCGGCTCTACGTCCTTGGAATTCCCCAAGTCAGGCTTCCTCGAAATGTGATACATAATCACACCTACATCATCCAGCAAAAAACCTTCGATCGCATAGTTTGAAAGCAGTGTATATGGTTTTACGAACAACGGTCGTCGTACGGGGGACGGTCAAGAGCGAAGCCCGCCAAAACAAGACGATATATACCTTATACTCGGAAGGCGATCACTTGTCTCAAACATTTCTCGACCAGTTTTTGGAATGCCATTAAGATGAGATGGGGATTTGTCAGTCGTATACTTACATGCATCGTCGTTGCACTGTTTCCGTTTTCTGTCACAATTAAACACGAACTGATTGAGCTCTATGTACGAGAAATGCCTGTACATCCGTCTTCTTAACCACAAGCGCATGTGTAAGCGACGGGGAAAAGGATTGGTTTTCCGTTGACGTGACCATATACATATTGTTTCTGTACGTTTAACCTGCTCTATATACGAGAAACATCACCGAGAAATGGTACGTATGTACGTGTACATCCGTCTTCTTAACCACAAGCGCGTGTGTAATCGATTGGGAAAAAGACTGGTTTTCCGTTGACGTGACCGTATATACTCGTTAAACACACCAATGTATGTGGTGTACTGTACAACGTTCAGAAATCAAGAAATCCCCATTTACAACAATGATTCCTGACGATTTGCAATCAGCAGCGTGTAATAACGGATAAACGTACCGTGGTTGTACGTATACATGGGGTAAATCCGCGGTTTCGTGTATCCGTAGCCGATTCTAAGGCTTCGCCTTCGACCGCACGTAGGTTTCAAACGCTCGAGCTTGTGTCCCAAATAAAAGTTTGATCATCAAAAGGTAATTCGCTCATACTCACGTTAGTAGGTGCACCGATTGATTGACAGTTTTGTCTCGGCCCGCAGCACCTTTCGTCGAGATCATCTTGACACGCTGGATTTCTTATGCCACCGTCAAGTTCCACGGTCACGGCGATGCTCGGCGAGGGTATGGACCGCTGTAATCGTTAAAAATCAAATCTTTCTGCTGACTGTGTGCGTATTAGGAACTGGAACATTCTCGATTTACATATACAGTCGAAGAAATTTTTCTTGAATTGATGAGAAGAAGTGTTATTCGAAAGACAACTAACTATAACCTTAGCTGACGGAGAATCTAGATAATTCCAAAATCGAAACCGAGTAATCTTGTTCAACCTAGTCGTGCAGGAAAAGAAGAAACGAGATATACAACGCCTCGCCCACTGCACGTGTCACCTGAATGTACCACGCATTCCACTATTTACAATCGCAATTACGATGATATAGACAGATTACGCCGATAAGATCAACAGGTGCCGCAGTACTCGCGAGTTTCTGCCATGCTCTGTCATTACGTCTAGTCAGAATTCTCTGCGAAGTAACCAACATTGCAATAAAATCTTCGCCTTGTAATTATTTGAGAGTTCTATCGAAGGCCCGTTACTACCACAGATCTTTGTTGCGATTGAACATCATTCAAGGAGATTAAGTATTCACGCAAGTGTATCTTAACGCAACTCGAAGCCACCCCCCACACATCCGCGGGATATAGGTACATACTATCACTGAACCATGAAACACGCGATACTGATGTGGTAATTATAGGCATTGTCATCTCCGCGGCCGGAAACAAATCCGTAAATACGTTCCGCTACGAACGAGCGGCGGATGGGTCGAGGGAAACGATCGCCCGAATGAACCACGCAGATGATAACAAGTCATTTAGATCGAATAGCGAACGAATCGACACGTGTGTTGAATCGGGAATTTCAAGCATAAGGAACTGGTGCGTGTATACCCACCATTCGAACCATCTTTCAGCAGCGTATTTGGTGTGGGAGTAAATTTCACAAACAAATAAATGAAACTGATTCGATTCACGAGCGCGCACCACACACGGTTTAAACTCGGCGTGAAAGGACCACTGTTTGTTATTTATCAAACACCACGCCAAGAAGCAGCTTCCCACACATTGTGTGGAATACCGTGTCACGGTTGTCAGCGCACCAATGTACCGGGTATGAACAGCTGCGATCAACTGAAACAGTCACTAAATTCTAAGGCGTCTAAAGCAAACTCCGAGGTGGATGCCGTACGCGCAGCCAGCCGGTTGTAGTGGGTGCAGTGCGGAGACCGGCCGTGGGCCAACAGGTTGTTCGATCTTCCCGACACGGCGACGGTACTGTGTCCCCACTGCCGCGTAGAGACGACACGAGAGGGGCGAGTTGCTTCGACCACACCGAATCAATAACATATTATATTGGTTAACAATAAGTCGAGCGGTGAACACCGTAAGAATTTCTGCCCAATTTAACATCTTTGACAAAAATTTAACATCCATTATATGAAAGGGTTTGAATCGCCAGTAGCTTTTTGAGCATCGACTTGTATTGTACTTGATTGTCGAGGTGATGATGTCCTAAACAAAAAAATCTAAGCTGGAATGATAGTGAATAAGAAGAGCAAATGACCTCGTTTATGCCTGGCGGGTTCGTTTCTGTTCTTCAGTCTGCGGCTCAATGGAGGAACTTTTCTTTTGTGTACAGTACATGCCACGGATCTTCATTGATGTATGTAAATTATAGGCTGAATATCTGAATAAGACATGAGGATAAATCATTATACCAACTATTTGGTATTCTATTTGGAAAAGAATTCACTTGCCCTGACAGTTGCTGTACGTCGATCATTTCTCCATTTATAAAATTGCATACAAAATATTTCCCTTTACTTTTCGTGCGAAATTACAGCATGCAGCTACGCGTTTGTTTATTACGTTCGACTCGAAAACAACCGCCAAATAATGCACAAGTATCGTACGGGGATCACCGAGGGGTCGGTATAGAAGTTGGCGCCAGCTCCGCATTACCAATCGGACAGTTCTGCGAGCGGGATTCGAGTGCATTTGAATCTAAAGTCATATGAATGAAGCTGACATTAAATTGGACCGAATAATTACACCGATATATACCACACAGAGATGCTTGTCATTTATTCCGCCGTATCACGCATACTCAGATTATCCTGGATTAGTTAATGAATTTTGAGTATTTGCGACGCTAAATAGAGAAAATGATCGCCGGAACAACTTGACTAATCGTCTCTTATCTCTTCCGTCGTGATCGTTTAATCTTTGTCGTCTCCATCGAGTTTTGAGAAGCGCTTCGAACAGCTGGTGGCTACAATTCCGTATCAACATCAAACTCGGTTCGCGGTTTATTGCGGGCGACTCTAACAATAACACGTGTTGAAGGTTATGTTGATAAGATCTCGAAATAGGAGATAGCGGGGGAATCGAAGCGAAGAATCGTCAAACATATTGCTAGCTTCTTGTCACAAAGAACAGAGGGAACCGAGCAGACATGGGAAAATATCAGATCAAGGTGCGTATTTCAATAATTTCAATGTACATTTTCAACACTGTCTCCGACTGACTGATTACCCGCGTGTTACGCAGCAGCAAAATCTACCTGTCTAATTGCCATTCATTTGTCTGGCAATGACGATATTAATGTCTGGTGTCTACAGGCAATTGTTATCTCCAATTACTGAATCAATCAACGAATAAGGATATTCACGTGATATTCGTGTGTACGTATTTAGGTGGGGATAATCGGTGGATCAGGCCTTGACGATCCAGCCAATCGAATACTGAAAAACAGGGTCGAAGTATCGCAGGAAGATGCTAAAACCGAATTCGGTCTTCCCTCGAGTAGTCTTTACCATGGAGAAATTGACGGCGTAGACGTCGTGCTGCTCTCGCGGTAAACGATATTCTCGTCAATCTCCGCTGAAACAATTGAGCCACTCCTTACCAAGTAATTTTGAGAAATTTCTGCAGGCACGGGGTAGGCCACAAGATAAATCCGACCAATGTCAACTATCGTGCAAACATAGAAGCTCTCCGGCTGGCCGGCTGCACTCACATATTGGCCTCGACTGCTTGCGGCTCGTTGCAAGAATCGATCCGACCTGGCGATCTTGTTATACCGGACAGTTTCTTGGACAGAACTACCAAGAGGGTGGGCACCTTCTTCGACGGTACATCGCAAGTTTACCAAGGTAGAGATGAGACCAATGCGTGACGATATACCCAATTGAATTCACCTGAGAATAGTTCGACTTGAATGATAAATTGCACAGGTGTGTGCCACATGCCGATGGAACCATCCTTTCATCCCGATGTCCGTCAAGTGATTGCCGATGCAGCCAAGCTCTTAGATATCCAGTTGAGGAACGGAGGTACCGTAGTAACCATAGAAGGACCCAGATTCTCGTCAAAGGCAGAAAGTCGTGCATTCCAGCAATGGGGTGGAGATCTGATCAACATGACTATCTGTCCCGAAGTACGGATTACCGTCGATCGAATTTCATTTACCGTCTGAATCCTGATTCTAACGAGACTATTGTTATTCATATTTGTGTCACCAGGTGTGTCTGGCAAAGGAAGCAGGCATTCTGTACGGAGCTATAGCTTTGGCTACGGACTACGATTGTTGGAGGGATACCGGCGACCGAGTCTGTGTGGCAGATGTGATGGCTGTATTTAAGGAAAACGTTGCCAAAGTAACTCAGCTTCTTATTCAAGCAGTCAAACTACTTGGCAAGTCTTCTAATCAACAACTGTGGGATGACAAAATTGGGGAACTGAAGGTAAAAAAAAGCACCTACAGCGTAATATTTGTCACACGAGAAAGGAAAAACTTACAATCATAGGCATTTTGTTTTTTCAGGATTTGGTGGCAGGAGGAAATGCCTCGTCGAGTAAATCAAACTAGTGGTCATGCATATGCATATGAATATGATGTCACATTCCACGACATTCAGTTGCCGGTGCTTGTCATTATTTCTAGCTTCCACGCCATGTTGAGATTTTTTTTCTTCATCATGTTATATACAACATTTTTGCAGTGCTTGTTAGACATCTGTAATACTGAACTTTGATGGAATTGGGAAAAAGGTGTGAAGATCTTGATGTGTATTGAATGAATAAAATTCCTGGTATAACGGAACGTGATATTTATTTATAATGTATAATAATATAATATAGATTAAACGACCAATAAATCGTCCCTTCAAATATATCTACAAATTACAATATTTTGCCCTCTGCGGTTCTTTTTTTTCTTCATCGATTCAAACTTTGTTACATTATACAATTATAATACATTCACGGAAATAATAAGCAGGTAAAATTCATATTCTTTCACCTTCTAGCTAGCTAAATTAATCCGGAGATTTGGACAATAATCTAGTAGTCTACTGTCTCAAGTAGCGTCGTATTGTATAAGTATTTTTTTTATCATATTTTACTTTTTCTTTCTTGTTACCTTTTTTCTTTTCGTTGAGCTAAAAATATTTTAAACTATAATTTGGTTGTTAAAATCGTGGGAGAAAAATGAATTTTAGGTATGTATTCTTTCAGAAAACAGCGTAACCATTGAAACTGCGTAAGATACGAGAACGAAAGTGTTCCAGAATATGCGTAATGTGATTGAATTAGATTTCAAATAACAATGTTTCAGTTAGGCTTTAAGCTGCGCTCGATTACGATACAGATAAAAAAATTACCAAATATTAGATACATACGTCGCATACGTACATCATTTTCAATACCTAAATTATCGACGATATTTATAAAATAGCAGGCGGTCAAGATAAAAGATATCACCAATGTGCGAGGTGTTAACGATGTTTTGATTCCACATTTTTTGTTCATTCATTTTTATCATGCAAAGCCCTATAACTTGGAATGCGCAATGTTACAAATATATGACGAGTATTTCGACCAAATTCATTTTGAATTTTGAGTCACCCTGTTCACTATATAGTATAATTTTTAATCGTACGATAAACGTTGGGAGCTATTTGACGTTTATTGAGGATTAAAAAGGTTTTTTTTTCTATTTCTTTAGATTTCTCTCCAAGACACGTAATCAAAAACTCGTTTCTTTGACCACTTTGTAGAAAAATGGTCGAGGAGGGTAACGACTTGACTACACGACTGTATTAGCGAAAACTTTCAGTTCGCAGTTTAAATTTGACTCCGGAACGAATCTCTGAAAAGGAGCTACGATGCAATTGGATAAAGAGGTATGGAGCTGAACATACGTTTCATTGACTGTCGTCTCATGCCGCTTTGATTGATCTCGCGACATTTTCTTCATTCATTTTTCGCGACAACTTTATAGATAATAATATTGAACCGTCCAAGACCCACTTTAACAAGTAAAACTAAATGATCCGGCTATTACAGTATAATATTTGTCTAATATTAAATTGACATTACGTCCTCGATGTACATTCCTCGGGCATAAAATTTATGTTCGCACGACGACAAACAATAAATCGCATGTTTCTACCTCTTTGTCGACTCACCGTAGCTCTGGGATAGCCCCTGCTCGGCCAAGTTCGATTTCATTATTTGTTACAATCCTAATCCAAAAATGTGAGAAGGCCTCAGAAAGGCTGCTCAGTTTTGTTATTTGCTAATTCCGTAGCTCACTCGTGAAAATTTACATTTCACCGTCGAAAATTTGGAATACATCGTGTTGCGAGTCAAGTTTTGATTCAAACCGAACTTACCAGAATAAACTGCGAATTATTTCTATTTATGCTCATTTGGTTGAACTATATTTGTGATTATGACTTGGAAAATCGGCAATCGCGTCAATATTGCGCCACAAGAATGAGAAATAACAGAAACGAGATCGCTCGTATTATATTAACTAAATAACTACTGTAGGAATTCTTTCAAGAAAACGTGTTGATGTTTTTTTTTTTTTTTTCACCCTCGCCCTGCGTTAGTCATCGTCTCGTTTTAATAATACTAACGGGGTAGTTACAGTTCTACGATACAAGGATACTGCGGAACACATAGCACTGAGCCACATTTTAATTTGGGTTATTGTCTCGTTAACTAGATTTCATGTTTCAATGATCACACTGGGAAACACACGCTTCGAAAAATCTTTCATTCTAATAATACTCCGGAGGTATAACAACGTACCGCAACAAAGGTAAAAAAGAAAACAAAAAAATAACGTGTCTCAGCATCATTTGGGCGGTGATCCGTCAGTTTTTCTCCACTCAATACAGTTATTATATTTCACTTAAATTCTTTTTTTTTTCGTCTGTGCTATTGCGACAAGGAACGGTGAAGATTTATGCTAAAACGAACGCACAAAGCTATAAAGAATATAAACTTTGCCCTGGGCTTCATGAAACTAGATTTTCTTTTAATTTCGTTTTTTCTTTATTGTTTTTCGATATCTATTCTTTGTTTTCAATTGTCTGCACACAGTATTTACAAATAGACAAATCGCGATTTATGTACCGAACTTTGTAGCCGATGATCCGAACAAAATGATGCAATTATCAGCTATGGCTGTTTAATACTCGTCGGGGACTCTCTGAGGCGACCAAATCTGCTTTGCAGCATTTTTTTTTTCTCTTTATTCATCAATAAAAATATGAGGCTTTTATCAATCTTGGCTACGGCTTGAAATAGACGTATATATACAGAGGATACCACCCTTTTTGTACAAACGGCAAAGTTCGGATTCTTATCGACGTGCAACCGTTGCCAGATATCAAATCTTAGGGGCAACGGATGTAGAACAGGATGGATGTACGAGGGAGCTGGGTGTGTGCTGCGGAACGGTGGATTCGTTATTCAATTATTATACCTTGGTGTCGATCATATCCACATTGATCTTGTAGTAGACATAAGGGAAGTAATCGTTCTGGCCAAAACCCAACCCGGGTATGTCCACGCTCTGCGTCATAAAGAACAAAATAGGGTCAATCGAACAAACAAACAGGCAGATGATGATGATGATGACTGATTTTCAAATTCCTGGGTTCCATTCGAACAAGTCACTACAAGGTAAACAAATTTGAAGGCACTCACGTCCTGATTTGCAGATTGTGAATTTCCGCCGGATGTAGCGGATGAATCCAGATGGGCGTAGAGCTGGTTCAAAACGTCTCGCAGCCTTTTACTGCTCTTCTTATTCGGCTGTAGTAGAATAGCCTGAAAGTTGACTGGCAATCCGTACCTAATGATCATTCAAATTTATCAACTTCACCGTTCCCCTAGAGTCTATAGAGCAGTGGAAGTTTAAGATTTTTCCACAACGATTCACACGTAATGAGTAGAGCAGAGATGCGTCGCGACTCGGAGGCTTACCTGAGGACTGATTCGACAAACACGCGCAGAGCCTTGACATGGATCCAAGCGCAGAAACATTCACTGAAATTGACCTTGAGCCACCGAACCAACGGTCCGAACTGTTTCTTCTTGTCCGTCACAAGTTTTGTTATCTCGTTCTTACCTGAAAATGCAAGAATATCGATTATAAGCCTAAACTTAATTTTGTGCAATGCAGAGGGCAAACTCTCTGTAACTTGGTCGAAAATTCATCATTCAAAGGTAAAATTTATTGCGACGAGTTAATTACCAGCAGCCAACTCCTCTTCATTGTATGTGAAGTCACGGACAATAAACTTCTTTTCCCTAGCGTGCAGCTTGAATTCCTCGACGACTTTCTTGAACAGAGTCACGGTGAACAAACCGTACTCTTGATCCTGACTAATCAGCTGCGTGCTGCGAGGAACTATCATATCGGTCAACTTCTCATAGACGGCGTGCCACTCCTGGATGCTTGACCTATTACAATTAATTGGCCAGCATTAGACATTGAACTCTGATGCCCGAGTCCACCACGGATATCTAGTTGGGCTTACTTGGGAACAATCACGAGCAGCGTTGAAAGATACTCGCTGTCAAGAATGAAGTGTTCCTTCTTAACGAGATCAGCCAGATTACGGGTCAACAAGCTGCCTCTGCGGAGCAGAGAGAAGAATTGATTATTAGGCGATATCGGTCGATGAGGAAAATTTTCATCTCATGCGTAAACATTAATCTCTGTCGATGGTACGGGTATATCTTACGTCTGCTTCTTTTCGAGATTTTGCAAGCTTCCTTTTAAATTGTTGTAAGTAGTTGACTTAGTTTTGAGATCGGCGTCGATCTGTCCCACTTGTTTGCTGATTATATCGGCGATGTTGCGGAGCGACTGCTTTATCGGATACTTGGCCATGTCCCATTGGAATCTTGTTATGTACGTTGGCAGATCACCTAATGGCATTTAAATAACATTTAGTTCGGTTCGTTTATGAGCAACTTCTACATCATTGGTACCGGTATTCGAAACAGAGCCCACTCTGTCGCAAAAAAGTAAAAAGGACATCGAGAATTTTACTTTTATTCGAATTATCTGGGGTCGATGGTACCTTTGACGCTAGTTATCCACCGACTATAAGTACTCCATGATTCTTATTATTCAAATCTCTAGCGCAGATGTGGCAACGTAAAAGGAATAGAATATCTACCGAGACCCACAGTTACATTTGATAGCAGTTGTTGACGCAAAAACTGTCTATCAATACTGCAATCCGCATGACGATACAGGAGCATTCGACTAGTTTATAAACTCATCGTCTTTGAACTTGGGGAGTCATCTGTAACATTACACACATTGTGGGCTCAGTTCGTAACGGTCAACGATTATCATAGGTGAACCAGAGATGTACGGCGTGACGTAACGTTGCAAATAATTTTTCAAGCCACACTGCCTGCAAACACTGTGCAGTTCTGTAAAGAACGAGTTACTACGATACAACAATGAACGTAAAGAGTGCGTATGGGAAACTAGAGCCACAACACATTATTTTACCAATTTGCTCTTCCGCTTTTCAACAAAATATAATTGCATCGACGGGCAGTAACGAAAACAGAATTCAGCACTGAAAGAATCAAACTTTTTGTTTTACTATTTGGCAATTCCACATTGCAAGAGTCGCAAAGTACCGAGAAGATACTTGACAGAGTTTCCAAGTGTTTCTCAATTAACTACCCTGTCTGCACATCTCCATATGATGGATATGCAAATATCCGAGAATTATAAATACACGACAGTAACGAAAAAAACTGCAGAACATTTTTGTCCATGTTTCCCGGTGTTGAAAGACGAATACAGTTTTGACGCTTCATTCAGTCATTTTCCGATCGATCGTCATGAGCAAATTATTAAACAGGAGCTTTCAAGCACAAATTATTGATTGCGTGTTAGCCAGTTATTTATTTATTCGAACGGTGGTTGAAAAACAAAGATTTGTCGCGATTAAGTTACGCTAATGTACGCGGTGGCACAAGAGCGGTTGCTTCAAGGAGAAGGAGAACCGTAACTTTTGGACCGCCGCGTGTACTCGCATAGCTGCCGAAATTAGATACATAGCTGTGCGAAACAGAAGGGATTCAAGCAAAGCGTAGAAAAATTCGATACAACTTGCATGAGCTCGGGTTTGAAGGACATGGGTTGATTGAATTATATTGGAATATATCATCAAATTTGTTTTTTCGATACTCTGGTCCATAGGCTTTAGTCAGTTATTTAACGTACGAAAATTCTTCGTGCAACATGTAATAATAAAATGGTCAAGAATGAGAGAGAACATGCGGTAATAGCTTATCGACTTATAGTTAGCAATTTCATATTTTGTTGTTAATTGTGTAAAGGTTCTTACCGTACTACATCGTAAATGTAGAGAATTCGTAATATATTTGTATTTGTAATGTATTTGTATCGTTTGTTCAGTATTGTCTCTTTGGTATTGAGAGAAAACATATATATCAACTGTAAGGACTATAAAAGTATAAACGAACCACTGAGATTGTAACTATCATAATTAAATTCTCAATCAAATGTATCTTCAGAACGGAAATTGGATTCGGGAAGGAGAGCCCGCCGTGGCGGTTCGCAAAATTCTGGACCGTGTAAAAACAAAAACATCAATCCTGTTCCACCAGTTTCTTAATATCAATGAGGGATATGATTTCGACAAAAAAAAAAAAAAAAAAAAAAAAAAACTATTGACGTACAAAAATACAATTTTTAGAGCCAGCTCTTCTGCTTTCGCAAGGTAAATCCTTCGACTGGCATCGTTTCATACGAAATGAGCTGAAACCTGAGCTTGTCATCCTGGAACAAGTATGTGTCTTTTCTTCCAACGATCCAGTGTGAATGAAGACAAGCCATAAATTCTCACTACTGCACAAGGCCAATGGGTAAGAAAAAAAATTATACAGGCAACTAAGAAGAAAACTCAGATTGGGAATTAAAAGCTGAAGAAGAAAAAGCGAAAGCTTAGGAGGTGTTCGACGTTAACAATTGACCGGAGCGACTGTCTCGACAAATGGGAAGTAACGGCGTTAGCTATTCTCCGTTCCCTTAGTCGCACATTTACCGTCTCCTTCGGGAACAAGATAATTCGACTTTAAGCGCATCAAATTGAAAGAAGATAGGTTGAAGCAATAGTTGAGAGATTACTTTTTCAGATATTGACTCTCGTTTCTGTACGGAATGGAAACATTGGAAAATAGCGGAACAAACGGGACAAGCCCTCCGGGTCAATGCGGGGACGTGGGGTGTCGTGGGAGATTTGCTTGCGGATCATTGTTTAGTGTGCAAGTGGAATACGTTGGATGATTGGTTTGCGGCGTGAGTGGGATCGACGAGGTCGGCGAGGGGTTGGTGATGGGACGGGTACCTGGGCTGGGCAAATCGCTGCTACAGTCTTGTTCTTGGTCGTCGTTGTCATCCGACTGTTGATTGGTCGACGTGTGACGTTTTTTTTTCACATTTCCATGGTGCCTCGTCTGCTCTGGATCACTTTCCTCGCATTTCTCATCGTCCGATGAGAAACAGGGAGAAGGACTGCCGAGGGAAGGGCTCGGGGATGGCGAGGGTGGGTTGGAAGCTGCGCACCAATGGGTATGGTAGCAAGAATAGATCGACGACGAGTCGTTTGGAGTTCGAGCTTCGCAGGCGCCTTGGGAACTGGATGATGATTTTTTTTCAGAGTTGGAAGGATGTTGGTGATGTTGGTGGTGATTTTGGTTCTGGTGGTGGTGGTTGTGGTCGTGGTTGTGATGATGGTGATGACGTTGGCGATGATGCTGACCTACGGAGGCTGTCAACCCTGGTTCTTCCGTCTCCTTCCATTGCTCACGCCGCTCCCTGGAAGTCTTGTGTGACGGTGTGACAGGTGTGTTTGGCGGAGTGTCCGGTTCCCCACCGAAGGGTGATATCTCCCCGTCCATTGACGCTTGACCTATCCATTACAGCCCAGTCCCAATCTCCTCGCGTTTTTTTATACGTCTCATTCAACTATAATTGCGTCCTATGCAAACGCCTAACGACAATAGCAACCAAATAGAACTAAAATAATGTGAATATCGACTTGGAGGGAATGAAACGGAGCGTCAGGGAAATCGGTGGAAGTATAACAGAAAAAAAAACCACATAATTGATAAACAATTGTCTGTTTCTTCCAGGGAATGATTCACACTTTTCTTCTTTTTCAATTGAAAATATTTACAAATTTGCTTTTGTTCAAACGACGGTTACGATCGAACGATCTGAAATTGTTTCAACGAATGAAACGGAATTCGTAGACTGAAAGTGCTTTCAGGATTATCAGTTTTGTTAACTAGTCAAGCCATTAATTTGACAAGACCTGACGCTCCAATGAATTCTCGGGGTCAAAATAAAAGCAAATTGGCAAATGGTAAAAAAAAAAATCAAATGGAACGAAAATTATCGATGTGAAAATAAATTCAAAGTAATGGACGAATCGAAAACAGGAGCAGAGACGGTACGATAAATGATGCTGCAAATAAATATTTTTACCGTGCAACGCAAACAGCCAATAACGTTGTTAGGAGGTGTAACGAAAAATATTCAAGGTATAACTAGGGTCCAAGGAATTAAACCTACATGGTTACTAATTGAAGCTCGGTGACCACAGTAACCCAAGCGACTCCTGTGATCGTCCTGACGTTGCACGTTAAATCTGATTCGTTCAACGCCGAGCATCGTGGTCCCTGTGCCCAAATGCGTATATCTATTCATTTGCCTTTTTTGCAGCAGTCGGATCAGTTTAGTGGTTCAGTCCCAATTCATAATTCTTTTTTCAGTTTTTCTTCCTCTTTTTATGCTATTACGCATTTCAACTCTTCCTAACGTTATGTACAAAACTTAAAACGGTGTGGATACATGTTTGGAGATTTTGTTAGAATAAGACTAATAATAATAATAATGAGAATAATAAGAGTAAGAAGATGGGCATGGGGGATGAGGGTTAGTGTGGTCAAAACTGAACGGAAGCAAGCCAAGCGACACCGGCAATAAAAACTTATTCATGAAAAAAGAACGTAATAAACAAAGCAATCGTGAAGTCTTTTCTCAAAAGAAAACCCAAAAAACCAAGCACTCTACGTATATAGGTTCCATCATATAACACGGTACAGTCGCACGGTGGCTGACGCGCCTAGATAGGATGTACCTAATAACATCCAGAGCTAGGGAGAGGTTTCAGAACATTTATAGCATTCGCGGCACAAACTCCTTGCCTTTTCCGATGGACGAAAATCGGAATAGTAAGTAGTAGTAAAATCAACTACATCGTAAGTATTTTTATTGTCTCCTCGCATTACCCACCGTACGAAGACCCGACACAACATAATTACATATACGTTGTCGTATTATCATATACCACGGGGCATAGAGGGAAGTTTGGGGCACAAAAAAGAGACAAACCCTTTTTGTCGGGATCATCGACGATAAATCAAGATGGACTTTGGATAATAAACCAATCAACCAAGGGGGTGGCGTTCATCAAAACTACCGATAAAATAAATCAACTCCAATTTGTGTGGTTGTATTTGTGTTGTGTACGGTATTAATTGCTCTACTACAAATTATAGTCGATCGATAATACTGGGATTCACCCAATGGATCACCCTGTACCAGAGAGTTCAAGATTTTTTCACTTTTTCAAACTAATGGGTATTCGAATGAACGTGAGGCAATTACGCAAAACTTTGACAAAAGAGTGTATCATTTGTGGGGAATTTTTTCAAGCATCGCCGTCCACTTTCGGTTACGCACAAGTATTAACCAGAGCTTCCGGGCTCTCATCGCTGCTCCAGAAACTTGAGGCACCAATCTCTTTCAGAAAGCTCGGAATACGATCGGAGACTCGTCGTTAACAAGAAACTATTCATCTACTCTCATCAGGTTTAATCGGCGGCGGTCTCTGTCGCTCAGACTCGTTAACTCTCGGGTACGGAGTATCCTCGATCAAGGTCGACAAAAGTACGCATAAAGAGATAATAAGTAATTATGGAGCACATAAGCCTGGAATAACTTACTGTTGTTGGCCATGAGGCTTTCGTGCAGCTTGTCTTTCTGATCTTCGAAAACTTCTCCCAAATACGTAGCGACCTTGCGCGTTACTTGTTCCACGAACGTGTCGAGTTTCCCAAGGTCGTCGGAGAGGCCCACGAGCTGGTCCAGAGTGCCGACCTTCAAGTCTGGTATGTGAAACTTGAAGTTTGAAGAAAGCGAGTTCTGTTTGGAAGTCAGGTTGTTCATCGCCTCCCACGTTTGCAGACAGGTCTTGTCCCCCGGAGCAGAAATTAGCCAGTATTCGGTCATCTTTGCTTAATTTTTTATACGACCACTTGTTGTCAGTGAGTCGATCGACTTCTGCAAAATTTAATGTACGGTTAGCTACTGTCTTTTTTTTTTTTTTTTTTTAAAAAAATGGAAAAAACACCGAAAGAAAATCGCCGCCACTCCCCCTTTGCTCGAAATATCCTCTGCCTCCCGACTTTTACTCGTTCAGAATTGTCGCTAAATAAATTGCGGTTCACTGGCTATCTGAGAATCCAGAGAATCCAAATAATAATACGAGGAAATAACCTGCGCGTGACTATTATTTGGGATTGTTAAAAGGGGGCGTGGCACCGTGGCGTTTCTTTCGGGTTAACGCTTACGTAATTCCTGCCATTTCCACGTGACTGGTACGCGAGACAGAAATTTGTTAGATACCGCATAGATGCGATACGACCAGACGAGAAATAATAATGCGGTTAAACTGTTTCGATAGAACGATCATGTTGGACGGTCGCGCGACACGTCCTTGAGCGGAGCTGCTAGCAGACAGCCGTATGTATAGTCGCGGCGAGTCCGGTAATAGAAGAAAGAAAATCAATAACCTACCGAGGAAGTCGTCGGTTCTGGGAAAGACGAGAAACGCCTAGAATAATATCGGCGACCGTTCGACGCGGATCGGGGCTGCGAATCGAGTAGCAATTCCGACGGCGTATGATAAATAAATGATCTGAGCGAGGCCGAACACCCGAGACAGACGTTTCGTACAAACAGCAGGCCCGCCCCAGCGATCGACACACACTCTGTTATCCTGTTCGGTTCAACGGGGCCTTTCGGATCGTATAAATCGTCGAAATCGTATCGCTGTGATTAGTAAATAAAATTATTCACCTGATATCCAAATATAATCGTCGGAGATCAACTAATTCAGCAATAAACTGAATTTCTCGCGAAATTCAGACCGATCGCGCACCCTACTCGACTTCCACCTTCCACCATTATCTCACGTGATTCGATGCTGCCGTCTACCGACGCCTTTCACAGTTACGAACTAAACAGCTGACTGCCGCGCCCATTTTCTTTTCGACCTTTTCAGTGTTTTCAATTTGCCGTTTTTAGGTTAAGTCCGACAGACCAAAGGTTAGGCTGTCATCGTAAATAATTACAATCGGCTTTGCGAGTCTCACTTTTCCACCATTTATCCCAACTTCCTCCGCAGAGTCTTCGCGGATAATAACAAAGTGAAATGGGTTGCGATGGCGGAACAATTCCGCGTCGGGACGAACTCGTGCGAGTGAAGAAGAAGCCAGAACAGGTTAGGTTACTTCGCGTCATTGATTTTATCGCCAAGATGGTCCCGAATTTTTGCAAATTTTTGGTTAAAACGCGTTATATCAATATTCCTCGTTTCTCGACGATTACAGAAAGACAAAGAATCCGAGCTTTCGTTCAGATGGCGGCATTGCGCTATTCGGCAGCTACCCCTTCAGGCTCCCATAGTCGCCTGTGGCCTCGGACGGCTCTACAGCAAGGAATCCGTCATCGAAGGTTTACTGGACCGAAGCATGCTGCCAGAGACTGCTCGGCACATCAAGGGCATAAAGGATGTCAGAGATCTGAACCTGACCGACAATCCAGCCTACGAGGGCCACAGAGCCGAGAAGGGAGACGGTTACGTAGACGGAGGGAGGAGCCCTTTCATTTGCCCAGTCATTGGCCTGGAGATGAACGGCAAATACAAGTATTGTTTCTTGTGGTCCTGCGGATGCGTCATGAGCGAACGTGCTCTCAGGGAGGTCAAGACCAAGGTGAGTTTTATTTATTTGTTCACATTTTCTGTCAACGGAGGCAGATTCCGTCTAACGATATTCATTTCGACGATGGTCCTGACAGGTATGTCACAAATGCCAGCAACCGTTTGACGAATCCGACATGGTGATAATGAACGCCGAAGATGAAGACCTGCAACGAAACGAGGAACTCATGGCGGCACGAAAGGCGCAGAGGAAAGCACAGAAGAAGAGAGCGCACGACTCGGCAAAGGTTGATGCCGAGGGAGTCGTGGACGGTGGGGAGTCTAAGGGGAAGAAGAAAATTAAGAAGGAAGAAAGCGAGGGACCTGGCAAGACCACTGATAAAAGTTCGGCGGAAGATCCTGCCTACAAAAAATCAAAGGATAGCTACAGCGTCGCTAAAGATCCTAAAGCAACTGAGGTTTTCAAGAGTTTGTTCACTTCACACAGGTCTGCCAGCGAGCAGACCAGAGCCCACTGGGTTACCTACAACCCATTCTATAATTAAGCCCTATGTTCTCGACCTGGGCTCGTTTCAAATTTCCGTTCGGTGTTGCTCAGTGGTCGATTGTTACAGAAAGTGAATCATGAACGGTACATTTTTTAATCCAATGAATTGGAAATATTATTTGTAGTCTCTGTTATCGGAATAATTATTTAGGCATCACGGAATAAAGAACATCTTCTTATTTCATTTCATATTTTGTGTATTTGAATGTAAAAAAAAATAAAAAATTGATTTGATTAAAATAATAATTCCCGTATTCGGCTGTTTCGTTGACATTTTATAGGACCAATTTCTCGACAAAGATATTGATTCTTCAAGTCGAGTTTTAGCGAGTGAGAATCGTTGCCTGGAAGATAAATTCCATAAGGATGAATGATATTTCTACACAATCGCTTTTTCTTCAACCTTGAGAATCGTCCTTCCCCGAACTTTTCATTCAAATATTGATTTCCATTCGTACCATCTCAGTTCGGGTTCCACTTGTTGCTCCTCATTCGATAGAAAACTGGATTTGGATTTGATTCGGAAAAGAATTGTCTGTAATGTAGGTTTTCTATTATTCCATACATACTTAGTAACAGTAATATAACATGTGTATACGTTTTAAAGCTTAATATAGATCATGATTCGCGATGACATTTTCTGACGCAAATTCCTCTACTTTCGAATAATTTTTCTTCTTCTGTGAGAAAGGAACAATAAATTCAGCTGTTGGATCAACTGATCAGCAACCGGTCGACTCAACAGAGCAGAGAGTCGACGTTCCTACGATAGTCGCTTGATATATCACACTCATAATTTCAAGCCTTGTACGTTAATCTGTTGTATATACATATAATTATCATTATTCGTTATTATGCTTTGGAAAGTAAAAGTATATATAAAATGGTGCTTATCCGGTAGATAATTGTCTATTTGTACGCCTTAAACAGTTAACTCTGAACTCAACTTGTTCCCTGAATTACTGGGTCGACGCGATTAATTTTGTTCTCCTAAATAACATAGGTAGTTTGCTCGTGATTTCTAATCATTAATTTACGTCGTAGCATGGTGAGATTATCAATGAGTTGAAGTTAATGGAATTAAAAATATTTTTTAAAAGTACATACAAAATTACAATTATAAGTACACCGCTTTTGAAACTTTTTCGTTTTATTGGACTCCAATAATTTGCTCGAGACTCAATATTTATAACAAGCAGAGGGATGTCGCGTACTTTTGGGCTTTTCCCAATCTTTTTAGTGACTAAATAGCAGAGTATAAAGTATGAAATTTAATTGACGTATCTAAATAAAATCAATGAATAAAGAACTTCATCGCCTGGTCATGTTCCATTGTGTTTTAAGGCACTGGCAACGACAATTTGAAATATGTAGGCAATTGTGAAACGCTGTTTCAACTTGTTGCTACTTTAGTTGGTTTTGTTTTGTCGAGAGAAACGTTCGCCCATCTTTACCCTTCGTTCTCTTCACCTTTTGTCGGCTTTCTGAATTCTTTAGAAAACCCATTGGCTTGTTGTTGCCTTTGAATGAATGCGTTCTCATTTTTTTTTTTTTTCAATTTCCCGACAAAGCGTTATCCTATCGAAAATAAACTAACGTTTTTAGATCGTCTGATTACTCATGTACACGATACGTGTAATGTCGGAAATAATAGCATCGATTCGGGGGTTCTTTGAAAACCTTTTCTCGGTACGTCGATTCGTCCAAAAGATCTCTTTCACATTTTTATCTAGCTGATAATATTATCTGTACAAAGCAACATGATTCATGCCCCCATCAATTTTACGTTTCACTAAAGACTAAAGATATTTCCACTACATCTGAGGTACTCTTCGCGTGGCAATGGCCTGGATAACCCGGCGCAATCTGCCCGTTGTTCTTTTCCTTCGAGGATGACGTTTCCCGGTACAACAGCCCCATCGACTGAACGCGCAAAGTACAGCTATACCGAGAGCTATGATTCCTGCTAACAACCGCCACTGGTCTCGGCTACTCCACCATCCGCCCTCTCCAATTTCCTGCTCGTCATCTTCAAGATCGCCGTCTCTGACTCCCGAGTATCGCGGAATCGCGACGTTTCCGTTTCCCCCACGTCTTCTCGGCCACGTCGAGTCGGATTCTTGGAGCTGTGGAACGGCCACGATAAAACTATCGCCAACTGAGAGCAGTTTCTGCGACTTGTATAGATTCCTGGAAGTTTTAGCATTCGGTTAAACATTTCAAATAACCTGATAGAATTTGATAGTGGATCTAGTGGAAAATACTGACGCAGGGACGGATTCGTTGAGCGGCTGCGGTATGGCCAGTATTGGAACAGGGCATGATGGGAGTGGTCTCAGGCGTCCGCTACCGCCAGCATCCACTTCCAAGACTTTACTGTGTCGACACAGGTGGCTGCCTTCCATTCGCTGCGGTAAATCTACCTCCGCCTCAGTTTCCTCGTGGACGGAGTTCACCTCACGTCTACCCGCCTCTTCAAATACAGACGGCACACGTCCGGTTGTTGCAAATTCCAATATGGCGTCCAACATCCAAAAACATGCTGTGAAAATAATTCAACTACCTATAATAACTATAAATACTGGAGTGCAGCAATCGCGAAGTACCCGGTACCTAGTGAATCTGGTAATACAAGTAATAAGTATAATCACGTTTTTGTTGGTGGCTATCGTCGATGCAGTTAGAATCGCCGTAAACGACGAGTCTACCAGGGGATCGTTTTTCCCTCTTTGGATCGTTTCCGTCAATCTCATTCGGTAGATCGTCTTCAAGAACGTCGTATCTACGGTTAACTATCACGTGACTTTGAGTCTGGAGAAGTCCGAGAATAGGGACTAGATCGGTCTGCTCGTCACCTTCTGACAGTAGCTCGTGGCCTTGGTCCTTAAGTTCCACACTCAGCACCACCCCTTCTTTCGGGAATCTAAATGTGTAATGTAAAAAAAATAAAATAAAAAATAGAAACAGATTTCAGCAATCATCGCAGCATTTGATAATACCTGGCGAGCGTTGTGCCGGATGCAAAGGTGACAGGGGGGTGTTGACCGAGGGTAAATTGTCCGTCGCGCACACTGTCACTGAACGCTATGTCCCAGTTAGTGTGAAGAAGGTCGTTCAATGCGGGTAGATTAGCCCCTCCTGTGTCCGGTACCCACCATTGGCGTGTGTTTTCGTCGTAGAACTTGACTTTCCGCATCACTGTCACATTGTACCAATCTGCAAATACTACAACGGACAGTCCCTCCTCTTCTACGTCAAGCTTCAGCTTTGCTACCTACATCATAATTCTTAAAACAATGTTGCATATATTTGAATGGATGATTGAATGAAGGGGTCGTCCTCGGCATACCTCTTCGGGAAAGAATTCTTCTTCAGAGTCGACGATAAGCAAGGTGCCATAGTTCCTGGCGTTAAAGCAAGTAATGGGTGTTCCCAGGACTTCTAGATAATATCCAGCATTACGCAAATGCTGATACATGTCCTTGAAGTTTGTATGGATGTGATCTCCGTTCCAGTCCAAGGGGTCATTTTTCGCCCTCAGATCGTCTCTTGGAAAATAGCCGGGGGGGTAGCGCAAGTTGTGAAACTGATCCCACAGAATCCTCTTACTGTGACAAGATCAATTTTTTTCCTCGTCGCAGACGAATTAAAACGAAGCACGGCTTATGAGATTCACACGATTTACGAATACTTACTGGCGCGGTGGCGTAGGGATGACCTTTGCTTTAAAGGGCAGGTCTACCGCAGACTGTCTCGGCTCCTCTTCCCCCTCTCCCGGAGGTGATTCGATCGTCAAAGATATGTGACCTAGGAAAAGAGCCAGAGTTTGATCGTAGCGTATTTGATACAGGATTTGGAATGAAATTTTCGGAGAACTGTCCGATCTGAATCACACACCCTGGGCTAGACCCTGCCAGTCACTGGCAGAGGCTGGGACAGTGATAGCAACTGCCAGCCACCCTGACCAAGGCCAGAGGACGTCGCTGTGAGTGAAGGCTACTTCGATGCGATCTCCATTGCCATCCCGTGTGTACGGATGCCACTTGACCGATGCAACGTGACCAGAAACTCCAAGACCGTTGATTATGGTCACATTGACTATAGTAGGCATACCGGTATGATAAACGGCTTGGGTGCAGTAAGGCCACATGTATTGGCACTCTGTCAGATCTATGTAGCTGCAAGTTAACGTCACTTTGTTAATTAATTTCCTAATTTGATTGGCTGAAGCTAACCTGATCATTGCCCGACATATATCTGAGGTAATATCTGAATTGTTAACTTGTGAGCTCTTCTAACATTCAGAGATCTTCAGACAATCTTCGAACAAAGCCAAAGCCAAATAAGGTATCCTGTATATCATCTTTAAGAGATTCAAAATGATCATTGACCTGGGGCTCAGTGTTGCCATGGGTCGATAGGAACGCAGGAAATGGAAAGCGCGGAGAAGATCCAGCCGGCCAGCACCCTGCTCAAACATCCCAACTCCAGGGAGCCGGCGCGCTGAACCCAAAAGCGCTTGTTTCATGCTAGCTGGGGTCACCTTCTGCAGAAAAAAAGACCCCAAGATATGAGGGGTCAAAGAACTCATTACTAGAGAATTATTATTAGAAAAAATAGATGGATTTCGTCACAGCAAAAACATTGGATAAAAAGTGCAGTACTCGATTACTGCATACAATTGACCCACCTTTTGATTGATAACTTGCGGACCGGACGGCGAATTAGTGACTAAAAAGCCACTGGCCAGAAGAGCCACAGCCCCAGCCACCACCGGACTGGCCACCGAGGTGCCAGATAAAGTCCGGCATCCACCCTGTAGATCCGATCCCCTTACTCCTGATCCATAAGTAACAAGATCGGGCTTTACTCGGCCATAGCCAGAGGGTAGCTCCCACGTAGTCATTCCACGAGAAGAGAACCTTGCCACCTGATCTTCCCAGTTGATACCCCCGACCCCGATAACGTCCATCTGATCCGCGGGGTTGTTCAGGGTCCTATCGAAATGAAATATACGAATGGATTATTCGTCATACCGCATCGGATTTTCGATAGTCAGCCTGCGTTAACCCTGAATCAAAATTAAAATCGATAATAGTGTTTACCCGTATAACGGACCGTCGTTGCCAATCGCTGACACCATGATTACACCATTGGCAGTAAGCTCCCAAACTTTGTCCACGAAAGGATGATCCATGAAGTCGGGACCACCTATGCTGAGATTCAGGACAGCTATTTTGGCGAGAATCGCGTAGTTGAATGCGTCCAGGAACCAAGATGTGTAAGAGACTTGGGCATTGGTGAATACTCTGAACACGTGCAGCTCGGCATCGGGAGCAAAGCCTAAACAGTCCCGTGAAACAGACGCTATAACACCGGCGACAAATGTTCCATGACCCAGACCATCTTCCAGGGTCTTTTCGTTGGTCCAATTTGTTCTTTCTTTGATTTTTTTGAAATGCGGATGACTGGCTGCCAGGCCAGTATCGAACACAGCTACCTGTAACGCAACGAATTCATTTGTTAGATTGCTCGTCTTCGGAAGAATATTTCTACAGGTAATAAGTGAATAAATAGATAAATGAGTCATCGATTCAGTTCTTTTTCTACCCAGCCAGACGGAGTATACCTTGATTCCGTGCCCAGTGACACCCATTCCCCACAAAGCATCTGCTTGCAGTATACCGGTGATTTGGCGAGGAATGGCCCGCAGGAGGCGGCGGTTCGCATGGCGTGCCGTCGGCTGCCAGAACTGGCTATTCTGCAAGAATTGATGAGGATTAATCGAGAAGATCAGAGTCAATCTCGGTCAGTTTCAAGACCAGTCTGTAATTTTCATTTCGATGATACCTACATAGCCGTTGATCTTCCTTTTGAAGTTTTTGTATTCCGGCATATCCCCATCTTCCGTGTTGTTGATATACTTCAAAGTTCTGTGAACAACTCTTTGAGGAGTAACACGCCTGACGAGAGGATGATCACTGAGAGCGCTCAGTCCATTGCGCCTGTCAGTTTCTTCCAATAAAACAACATCAAAGTCACTGGGAAACCCGCTGGCTGGATTATCTCTGGATAAAATCTGCCAGCTTTTGACTCCGGAGGAGTTCAACGCAGCTCCTATATAGCTCTTCCGAGTGAACGGCTTATAGTATCCTTTGAAAGCTACGATGTATTCGTTCTTCACTATTCGACTGGAGAATTGGACTTTGACTTCCGGTCCATCGTTTGCCGTGCCGTTGCATCGATTGAGCTGATCGTAACAGGGCTCCTGCTTATTCTTCACCGGCTCAGCGACGGATACGATCAGTAGAATTTGGAAACCGATCGGCAAACTTGCGCACAGCTTCATGCTATTTATCGTCTTTTGAAAAAGATATAAGGATGGTAGTTGCTGATCGAAAGAATCGGATCGCGAAGACACCACAGAGAGTTGGAATTCTCCGACCCGTGATAATTGTCGGAGATTTGATTCATAAGCAAGCGAATGAATATTGTGTACAGTATATGCGACGTGTTGTGAGATGTGATTACAGGCATAACATCCGGCGAGGCGTGATTAATGCAACGGGTCAGACATCGGAACATCTCAGCATCTGTATACTTCAACGTGAATCGATGAATATATGTATAAGGAATATACGAAAATAACTTACGTGCCGAGACCCTCGCCGTGGTATTTGTATTCGTCCTTACATTCTCTAACCTCACATTGTCCAATTGACGGGTATCGCGTTTTGACCCGTTCAGGTGCAAAATAATCCAGACATTCTCGGTGCACAACCGTCACGTTATGGGATAATGTCAACGTTTATCGATATTTTTTTATTTAACGAACATGTTAGCCGAACAAACAAATAAACAGCCGAAATGCAAATGATGAACTCGAATGTCGCGAAACGTGAGTCGTGAGACTCGCATAGTCGCATGTGGTGGCAGCACTTCCCGCTACGCATGCTGCGACCTGCGTTGCTCCGTTGCTAGTCTACTCGGTCTACTGCGACGATGGTGACAGGAGCAGAGAGGAGAATCAGCTCGCTTTTCACTGTTTTTCTAATAATCGAAAGAAGACTAATTGATTCAGAAGATTTTGAGCAACCCTAGCATTCCAAATATCAACCGAATTCGGGTGGTCGGTTCTGTATCAAAAGACGGACTAACGCAACAGGTACCACACCGCAACATCTCTCACCTCACCTAACCTATCAATTCTTGATGTATCTATGTACCCTATTGTTTACGTTATAGACACGACTCACCCCGACTGGACTCATTTCATCCACATTTATTCCCACAAAGTGACAAGGAGTGTATATTTCAAATCTTATGAGATGCAAATGGCTTCGCCCCGTGCTCTTCGCGCCTCACAAATTAGTTCCATCCCTTTTCATCCCCTTAGGAGTCGAATTTAAAGAAATGTTCGAACTACTTTTTAGCTATTTGAATGAGCAACTGTTTGAGACTCCACAGGTGAAGTCATCAGACTGAAAACACGTTTTACTCCTTTTAACCCCATTGGGAGTCAAATTTTAGGAATCGCTTCCTAGAGGTTGCTTTCGCAGGGGAGGGAACATGTTGCCAAAATTAAAAATTTTTAATGCGTTGATGCCAGTTGTTCCGTCATACATTCCTTTATGTATACGATAGATCGAAGATCAATACTATATTGCCGAACCAGAGTTTTGTCATTACTCTCACAGAATTGTGAGCAATTTTGAAACCTGCAAAGATTCAATGTCACACAATCGAAATCTGTGAGCTTGATTGTATAAAATTAATTTTAGTATCACTTTAGACATAGATAATGATTAGCGGTAGCGGCAGAGATTCCGCCCAACAGGGGCTCTACCGATCGTTCATAGAACTACGGTTTTAACGGTAATCTTTGAAAAGTTTTTATTTTGACAACCCAAACCAGCCCACTATGGCTGAGGAGGAGGAATCTCGAACGGTTCTGCAGCTGCGGCAAGAATCGAATATGGAAAACCGAGTGATGATCGAGGAAGGGAATTTGTTGGCTCCGGTAATTATAGAAGAGTTGGACGAGAGTGCCATCACATCGATGGATGTCGACATGGCGGAGTTTGTCGAGGCTGAAGCTCTGGAAGTTGAAGAAATAAGGGAATCCGACATGACGGGTGAAGAACTCAAGAATGAAATTGATGATTTTCAAGAAAATTCAACTTTGGTCAGTGCTGACACCGCTGACGATCAGGAAGAATCGGACAGCCTGCTCGTAGATGAGGAAGACAAGTTGACGAGGCAATTTTTAAACGGCGAATTGACATTTTCGGAATATTCACTGAAAATGGATAGAGGAATCGATCCTGAGACATCGGACGTTGAATCTGCCAGGTAGAACATAATGACCTTGATACTCCTCGTACGACTTTGCGTCCTGAATGAGATACAGCGAGCGAGAATTGTAGACGATGCGGCAAACTCTAAAACACTATACCTCTATTCCAGGAAAGCTTTCGAAACTGAGCTTGCAGCTAGCAAAAAGATTGGCAACAGAAAGGCTCAGAAACAGTTGAATGCGTCTCAAAAACAGTACAGAAGGAAGAGGAGAACTTTACCACCTGCTTTGCAGGGCCTAATGGGGGAGGCTAATCTGCGATTTGCACGAGGCGAGGTAGTTTTAGCTTCGCAAATGTGCATGGAAATAATTAGGCAAGTAGATAACGAAGAATCTGAACATAGATATTCTGAAACGATGAAGAGAAGAATCGAAGACAATTTCATGTACTCTTTGCAGACAAGTACCCAGCGCGCCGGAACCATTCCAGACATTGGCAATGATTTACGAAACTGATCAGCCCGATAAATCACTACAATTTGCATTGATCGCCGCCCACTTGAGCCCCAAAGATGCCGACCAGTGGGTAAGACTGGCCAATCTATCTCTGGAATCTGGGAATGTGAAACAAACTATCACTTGCTACACAAAAGCTATCCAGGCCAGTCCCAGAGACATAATACTGTACAGAAAACGTGCGAAGCTACAAGAACAACTTGGAGATAAGAAAGCAGTGCTGCGAGGATACATGAGGCTGCTGCATCACTTAGGACCGGAAGATGGAGAGAGCATTATGACAAACGCCAAGATTCTGGCCAGACGTCTGATGCAGGAGAATAATTACGAGCAAGCCTTGGAAGCGATGGACCACCTCTTTGTAAAATGTCCCGACCTCGTTACCCTGGAGGAGGTCAATGTAATGACGGAATTATTGATCGCATTGAAGCATTTCTATAGGTGCTTGGATATATTGACAAAATATACAACCATTAGGGTTACCTACAAGGATGCGAGTGCTCTGCCCAAACAGGAAGAGAGTGCCGAGGTCGAGCGTGTTATTGAAGCTTGCGAAATCCCAGACGATGTGGTAGTTGATCTAAAGGCAAAACTCTTGGTAACGATTGTCGAATTGGACGAAATCAAACTAGCTGACGAACTGTTGCCAAAATTGTACGTCGAAGAAGACCCGGAGATGTCGGGAGATTTGTTTCTGGATGTAGCCGAAGCTTTGATGGGAAAACAAAAATTTCACAAAGCTCTCCGGCTACTGGAGCCTTTGGTAGCGAGCAAAAATTTCAGTTTAGCTGCCGTTTGGCTGAGACATGCGGAGTGTTGGGTCGGGTGCAAAGATTTGAAGCGAGCCATCGGTTCTTATGAAATTGTGAGAGAGCTCTCCCCTCAACATTTACAAGCTAGGCTAGAACTTGCCAAACTATATAAACTCAAAGGAGAGTTCAACAAAGCCATAGAAGTGTTGAAGCAAGACCCAGAGACGGATGTATTAGACCCTGGGGTAGTTTATCAAAGAACGCTGCTGCTTTGGAAAGTAAAACGCTACAATGAATATTTTCAATCGGGGACGCTTCTTCTTTCTCGGCACTGCGTTTCTCTCAGATCTAAAGCAGAACTGACGACATTGACCAGAGCGAACAGCGTCAGGAATCGCCTGGATGCCTTGCAACTGTACCGTTTGTCGCGAGGCGAAACTCTGCAAGACGAAAATGCGCCAGTATTCTCTAAAGACGATCAACCGAGTCTGAAAAATGAATTTTCCCTCTTTTTACAAATGTGTCGTCTGGCATGTAAACAGAAAAGGTACGGCTTGTTTCAAAGATTGGCTTTCAGCGCTTCGACTTCCAAAAGATTTGAGAAGAAAAGTTCCCACATTATGTTTCTGTGTTTGATTTCTTGCGTTCGTAACAACGATTCGTACTATGGATACAACATGGTCAGAGAATTGGTCAGAGTTTGCCGACGATCAAATTCTTGGAATCTAATGAATGTCATCATTCAAAGAGCAGAGGACTGTAGACACAATAGATTCATCATGAGACTGTTAGGAAGAGTGGACGCCTTTTCCTACCTGCACGTTTTACACGCTAATAATTGCCTTGTCTCGGGAACTTACAAGTACGCTCTCAACGACTACGTATCTCTCTTCAAAGTCGGACCTAGCGCACTTTTGGCACTGTTGATTGCCGTTACACTCTTGCAAATGGCTTGCCAAAAGTTTTCTGCCAAAAAGAACCAGCTCGTTATTCAAGGTGAGGCGCAACGACTATAACATCATCGTTACAATTTACAGACTCGTCATTTATTGACTTATTGATTCATGAAAAATTCTTTCCCACAGCTGTTGCGTTCATGAAAAAATACGGTCAAATACGAGGCAAAGGTGGTGAACAGGAAGCTAATTATAACACAGCTCGAGCTTTTCATCAGCTTGGTCTTTTGCCCGCGGCTGTTCACCACTACAAACTTGTTCTGGAATCAACGCCACCGACTTTGATTAGCCAAAATCCGGAACTCCTGGACTTGAAGAAGGAGGCAGCTTTCAATCTCCATCTAATATATGCTCATTCAGAGAGCGAAGATGTTGCCAGAATGTACCTGGAGGAGTACATCACTATTTGAAATATCAGTTACCCCTGATACTGTAAAGAAAAATCCAAATAAAATATCTTCGTTCTATATTCTGTTTTTATTTCAAAATGTTACCATAAAATTATACGATGTCCTGCCCCATGATATCTCCAAACCGACAACCTCATTATTTCATCCACTGACGTGAATATTATTTAGCAAACCTATCCGATAGGTGACTACATACATATAACGTAGACTCTGAGCTTGACATGAGAAAGCCAACTCAGTGTCCCTGATAAATTTTCCGTTTTTTTTTTTCTTGCAGCAGGATGACTCTTACATTGGCCTCAAAAGTCAAGTTCAAAGATTTCTGCATCATTCTGGATAGAATTTCGAAAGCGGCCTCTTCGGGCAAACTTGATCACCTGGAAAAATTTATCAAAGAATGTCGCATATTGAGTAAAAAAATTGAGGAGAAAGACAAAGAAGCTGTAAGTCAGTATCAACAAAATGGAGGATTAAATTTTTTTCGCCCGATGGGTGACAATTTTAGCGGATATATGTATAAGTATTTCTTCAATTAGTTGGAACGCACACGACGAAACATAATTTTTAGTCTTCGATCTTTTTTTATTACCTTGTTCTAACAGTATGATATTGATTTGTATTCAAGGATACATCGTTCTTTCCAATACTGAGGCTACTGCTGCCACAGCACGAGCGTGATCGTGGGCCCTACGGGCTAAAAGAAACAGCGTTAGCAAAGTTATACGTGCGAGTCTTGTGTCTTGGTAAGACTAGCCAAGATGCACAAAAATTACTGCATTACAAGTGAGTTGCTGCTTTCCATTTCATTTCGGAGGACGTTACTCGGTTGATTTCTAATGAGTTTGAAATTCGTCAGAGCCCCAACTTCGGGGAAACAGAGCGGAGGGGACTTTGCAGATGTCGCATATTGGGTCTTGTGTAGACGCATTCACAGCCAAGAAAGTTCAATGAGTATTGAACAGATCAATACCATTCTAGACAATATGGCCCAAAAAAATACTAACAATGAAAGCAAAGACGGGGATTTTCAAGTGCTGATTCAACAATTGAACGCTGTCGAACAGAAGTGGCTCATTCGGATTCTTCTTAAAGATTTGAGACTCGGACTTCAACAAAAGAAAATTTTTACAGGTCTCGTCTTTTGCCTCTTTGATACAGCAGAAATTGATACAAATTTATCCATTTATCCATCCTGGTTCGGCCACAGCGTAGTTAAAACAAAGTTTTCTTCCAGCCTATCACCCAGACGCAGTAGATGTGTTTGATGTAACGATGAGTCTTCGAGACGTCTGCGACAAGCTGAAAGATCCGGAAACTCGAATGAAAGGTGGTATCGAGCTGTTCTCCCCGTTCAAGCCAATGTTACTGGAGAGGTGTAAAATTGAAGATGTGGGTAAATTCTTCACCGGAAGAGAATCATATTTCGTACAAACGAAACACGACGGAGAAAGATTTCAAATTCACATGCAAGATGGCCGGTTTAAATACTTTTCTAGAAATGCCTATAATTTTACAGAAATTTATGGCGAGACTAGATTTTCAGGTAAGTCTCCGTACTTACATGGACATACAATAAATAATGATAATGATAGTAATTTAAATGAATTCCTATTGACGTGTGACGCGGTTCGTCGCCTATTCCAGGAGGTCTACTGACTGGAAAAATTGCTAAATTGTTAAGACCGTCGTGTCGCTCGATCATCATGGATGGTGAGATGATGGGTTGGCATAAAGTTCGCCGACGATTTGGATCCAAAGGAATGAGTTTTGACGTGAAGAAGATGACACCTACCAGTACTCACCAGCCCTGCTTCGTTGCCTTTGACGTGATCATGTACGACGACCAGCTTTTCGTAGATGAACCTCTGTCTGAACGCTTGAAATTGCTTGAAAGTGCCTTTGAGGAGGAAGAGGGTGTCTTGATTCGAAGTCGAACGGCAACAGTTTCTAGCAAGTATGCAAATGAAATATAACATTTCTCTTGTCGGAAATTTCCTGAAAGATAGATCCAACTCAACGATTTCAATATGTTTGTCAGAGACGAATTGCTGGATGCGTTCAACAAAAGCATGGATACTTGTGAAGAGGGGATCGTTCTGAAGAAATGTAACAGCACTTATAAGCCTGGAGTGCGCGAAGGTAGCGGTTGTTACAAGATTAAAGCAGAGGTGGGCAATTTATATTTTATAACACCTGTACAAAAAATTTAAACAAACTAGTCACCACAAAGGAACTAAAAAATTATCCAACAGTATTCCCCGGACCTTGTCGAAGACATGGATCTTTTAATCATCGGCGGATATTACGGAGAAGGCAGATTCAGGGGATGTGTAAACAGTTTTCTTGTTGCTGTGACTCATCCAGGACTTTCTGAGAGTGAAGACGGCATCGAGCTCCAAGCAGTATCGTCGGTTCGGACGGGAATCAAGATTGAGGAAATGGAAGAGTTGTTATCCAAATTGAATCCACACTGGGTCAAACAATGTCCCAAAAGTGTCGTTGGGCCGAAGGTAGAACAGAAATTAGGATGAAAAATACTACTCTCTGGCCTGACCATATTCTTACAAAATATCACTTCGTTTTAGAAAGATCCACCTGATTTATGGATCGAGCCTGAAAACTCCATTGTATTGAAACTTCGCGCTACAGAGCTCGTACGGTCGAGCTCTTATCCAACTGGATACAGCTTGAGATTTCCTAGGGTCGTCGCAATCAGAGGTAAAGACGAGAAGGATTGGCGCGATTGTTGCACAATCAAGGAGTTTCGCTCGCTTGTCAAGGTAACACACGTCATTCCACAATTCACTCCGATGATCTGACTTGATAGAGAGTGTTGTTATTTTTCGACTCCCCCTTTTCAGGATCCTGGAGTGATTCAAAAGCTGACGAAACGACACGTTACCACAAACGATGTCTCGGATGGTCCGCCTGTAAAATCTCCAAGGAAGGCGAGAGGAGCACCGATCACTGTTGCAAATTACTATCCTGGTGAAAAAGCCGAAGTTGTACGCATCAGTCGACTATTGGATGGAAAAGAGATTTGCGTTGTGAACGGTAATGACCAGATATCAAAGCAGGATATTGAGAAGCTTGTTCGAGAGCATGGAGGCAGTATAGTGCAGAATCCTGGAAAGAAAACTTTCTGCGCCATTGTGGGAAATGCGAACAAGGTAGTTGGGTATATCGTATTTACGCATTGTATGTTGAATGTTGCAATGACCATAATCATTCGGATGATTCTCATATTTTGCAGCAAAAAGCCAAAAACCTCATTGGTAGTCGAAATTATGATGTAGCCACGCTGGACTGGTTTTTACGCGTCACGCGACCAGAGAATCTCGGTGGCCTCCAGGCTTGGCTTCCATGGGAGCTATTATCTACCTCCGAAACCACCGAAAATCAGATTGCTTCGAATTTCGACGCAACCTTTGATAGTTATCTGCAAGACACAGACTGTGGAACTCTGAAACGGTCTCTGGAAAGAGCTGGAGAATTGGTAAGACTGATTTGGCTGCACGGGTTACCACCATTCCGGTACGAAACGTGACGAAAATGTCGAAGTAAGCAATTGTTTCAATTTCTCTTCACAGGCTATCGATTCTGACCTGACAATCGAGGAGCTCAAGGAAATGAACAGAGAACTGTTCGGCAACGAGGTTTCTCCATTTTCTGTATTTAGCGGCAGCGTGGGATACTTTTGTTCAAAACATAATCAAATGAGTCAGGAGTTTCGTTTTATGGGAGGAACGGCCAGCGCAGTCCTGGACGATCGGGTAACTCATGTATTTGCCGAAAGAAACCGCACTGACTTCTCCGAAGTACGCAAAAGCCTGACGAACCTAGCGAACGGGGAATCTCGGTCGCCGGAAATTCTTGACGAACGGTGGATCGCGGACTGTTTTCGGGAAAAGAAGTTACTCCCGGTAGCCAACTATGTGATCCAGCTTGATCAATGAGACCTTTTACATTCCAAGGCAAAGACAAAACAAAACAAAAGTCCAAGTGGATCAGGAAGAGAAATTCGAAGGTCGGATGTCCTTCATCGCCGCAATTTAGCTCGATTTTCAATAGGTGGGATACTTTTATATACAAATTGTTGAAGCCCCGGCAACGTTATGCCAAAGTGTAACAACGGAAATAAACCGGTTGCACGATATTCGCATTGGCTCGCTCGCTGGCGCATCTTTCTCGGCTCCCCGACGTTTGAGAAACTGTGGGCTGTCAGAAGTGAAGCGAAGTGACAGCAGACAGTTTTCTCGTTCAACATCTTCCTACCAGACTTACGAAATATATCGCTGCCCGTGTGGTTGTGCTCATCGCCACTCGTTCTTCCTCCGTTCCTCGGTCTTTGAGGAATGCGCGCAAAATTTAATGAACTTGCAGCTGCATACGTTGATTATTCACAAAGGATCCTTTCAGAGATCTCGGGCTGAGATAAAAACAAATATTGTGAAGGAATCAGCACCGTGAAATTCACTCGGTAATCGACCGAAACATGATAATTCTCGTGTTCCGAGTTAGTCAGGGCCGTCTCCGAGAGTTACCGTATGCATTAATAATTACTTTCCGAAGACCGAGAATCCGCGAAAGACTATTATTTTCTGGCTGATAATGAAGTACTCGGGAAGGCCGAGTGACAGATGACTGCGTGTACATACATAGGTGATTAGTTGTCGCTTCGATGCCAAAAATCGGAGGGTTCGTCTATTTTTGTTTTCGCGATTTCAGCAAAGAGTGAATCATTTGTCACTGTGTGTGATAACTGGGAAGCTGAAAGGGAGACGAAATAAAAAATTGATATTGGAAATGCGAAGCTGTTAGCAATTTCCACTGGCACTAACGTCATACATCCAGTGGATACAACGGAGGCGAGATGCGACGGTGGAAGGAGCAGTTGGTTGGTTACTTTGGGGTGATGTCGTTATTGTTGGTATAACTGTCGGCGTCTCGTTAGTAAAAAGGAGGAGCATTATTCGTTCTCCCGGCTTGAGTCGCGACTCGGACGGGATTTTAGACAGAATAATATTAATGTACGAATATGAGTGATGGGAGCCGGTACGGTGAAGGCATGGCCAAGTCTTTCACGACTCACGGTCTACTTATAGACGCGTCAACCTCACCTTCAACCAGACACGTATTAATTGAGTCTCAGATTTTTAACTTCTCGCCCTCACCCACCCCAAAAACGCTGCCGCCCATCAAAGTCTAATTCTATACCGGAGAACGGGCACCACTTTGGGTACGGATTGTAACGGAATACAAGAAAATTGATTGATGCAATCACCGGACGCGGAAGAAGATACATTCTTCGTCACCATCCCGGCCTTCGCAGCAGAGGTGAAATGACTCATCTACAAATCAGAACCGCAGCTTCTCTGCCGGTAGTTCCAGTCTTTTTTTTTATTTATTCAATTTATTCAATTTATGATCGTTGAAATATACGCTAATAGTTGCACATAAACACGCGATGCCTGGTCGATTTGAAGCTCCGTGAAGCGCGGCCTGTTACCTGAGCCCTATTTCTTCGGCGCGTTGCCAGCACGGTTTTTTTCTCAATCGACTTCTGATCCCATCGTTGTAACTCACCCCCTGCCGCATAGCTCCGAAGCGCACAGTGTCTGCAGCTTGATACGTCGCTGAGCCCTGATGCTTCTCGCCCGAAGTAACCCCCGTGTCGCGTCAATCGCGGTATCTTCGAGCACGGCAGCTCAAGCGTTGCAAGTTCTCCTTTCGCATTCTCTGACGCGACATCTTTAAAATACTCGATCCGCGATTGAATGACGGTCTCGTAAGGCCGATCGATTCTGCAATCCGTTCCGCTACCTCTCCTCACACTGTAATTTCGCGCCGGTGGACTCTCTCGGCAACTCAATCGACTTCGATCTCTCCTCGCTGTCGTTGACAGCTTGATATTTCGTTTCGATCTACGATCTCGCAGGCAATTGGAGCTATCGGAGCTATCAGCTTCAGAAGAATTCCCAAAATCGTAGTACACCACGTCGCGGGAACCTCGTCCATCCTGAGAGCACGACTCCTCCGAAAGTACCGCTCGAAATTTTGAAGTGTATGATGGCTCTTTCAAATCTCGCATACCGTAGACACGTGTTGGTACCACGGTGGTGACCGAGGAGGAAACGTCCTCCGACTCGCCCATTTCGTCTGCAGGCATATCTTCAACGTCTGCAGTGATATAACGATTGTCCGGAATGCAAGCCTCCATTTCGTCGTAGGATCGACAACCTTCATTCTCGCAAACTCTTGTGTTGGTATCCATCGATGCGGTCACGGATGTGACAGTCCCCTTATTCGACCCAACGTTTGATTTTTGCGGCGAAACGATAACACGACTCACGCTACACTGTCTTGAAGAAGTTCTCGCTTCTTCCTCAACGCGTGTACGGGAAGTACTTTTTCGCGACTCAGACGCGGAACCGACAAGTGTGTTTTCGGTACCGAATTTCTCCCCGCAAGATGTTTCGACCGCATCTTTTTCAGCATTGTAATCTCCAGTCACAGAAATTCTAGTCGATTTCCCTAGAGTCGTTCGCTCCGTCACATCGTCTTCTCGATTTGCAGCCATTGGATCTTTGGAGCGCGTTTGCTTAGTGCACTCTACCGTCCGTTGAATGCGATCCAATCGGCTGGTTCGTTCGATCATAGTCCCGACGTTTCTCGTGTCCTTCCGTCCGCACCGGCACGTCCCCGTGGGAACAATGCCTTCCCGTCGATTGTCCATCGTGCAAAAAGATCCCTCCGCGCCGTCGTCCGATGCGAAGAGTTTCGTCAGACCATCCTTTACCACCCCGGAAATTTCGTAAATTACACCAGCTATTTTCCAGAATATTGAACTGTAAGATTCAGGGCTTTTTCCACGACACCGGAACGCGTCTAATGAAACTTTGTAGTTATACGGTCTAGATAAAGTTTGCGTGCAAGAAGGGTTCAGGCGGTGGATTCTCTTGGATTGAGACAGAGTCGAATTGTCTGACGGGGTTGATTGAGCACCAGATGCGGAGCAGCGTCTACACTTGTGCTTGGCGCCACGAACCGGGGAGTAGAATCGGAACTTGTCCCTCACGCCTCGAGTCGGGCTTGAAGTTGTTGAGCGAAAATTGGATTTTTGTTCTGGGATCCGCAGATTTTCTCCATGACCATTGATAATTTCCTCTGGTGCAGGGTTGTTGATCGCGTTTCCCGGTTCATCGGAGAAGACAAGATCTTCCTCAGAAATCGTTTGCATTCCTTGACCTCGAGCGCAACGACGACAAGGGGTTTCGAATATCTTGCCGACGTTCGTTACTTCAAATGAGTTTTCTCGGACTGCTTCCGCACCGTCATTGTGCTCGTCGTCTTCGTTTTCGTTGCACCGCGGCACAGCGGTTTCCGCGAATTGGCTGTCGCCCAACTCCATTATGTTCCGCAGCTGATCGTTCTCGTGACATCTACCTTCAATAAGGGAGCATTTCGCCGCATGTCTCTTCGAAGATCGGTCGTAACGTCTGTCTCGTTTGCATCTGGAAAAACGTTGTGATCGTCGTCCGCCAAATGCGGCTACGGAAGATCGTCTTTGCTTCGAAGTCAACGTCACCGCAGTCCCTTTTTTTACCTGCACATATGCAGGTGTGTGAGCAGCGTTATTATTCGGACAGATGACTTAAGTGACTCAATAATATCGAGTCTCTGTTGCGAGCAAAGTTTGCGAACAAACATTAACGCGCGATTTTTTCAAAACATCGGTACATGTGGGTCTACGCAGATAATGAAACTAGTCAAACAAACATATTTCATACCTCACAGTCGCGATGTCGAGTGGTTTCAAGCGCCTCGCATTTCGTATGACAACAAACCGGTCGGACTGCGGATAAGAAGCAAAACTTACTCGTAGCCACATGCATACGGATGTAGTACGTAATGAACTTAATGATAGAAGTAACGAAAAAAAAAAAAAAACAACAGGAGATGGACTTAACTGATCGTAGATACTCGACTGCTTTGTCAATTTGTCAATCTTCCACCTACCTATTTCATCTTTATCGTGTCTTTCGTGAGCAGCAGCACTCTGACGCATCCATAACGATCTGTGATCGCATTTTCTCGGTCTCGTTTTTGTTGAAATCTTCAGGCCTGAAATTCAAGATTAAAAACAATCATTCGTACATTGGAGTCGAAGTTGGATTAACTTACGGTACATCACATGTTAGTTTATAGGAAACAAAAACGTACGCGATCTTTCTTTTGCACCCGCATCCGTATCGTACCGGAGTGCCGAATCTAAATAATAAAATCGATATTAAATAACGAAGTTTAATGAATGATGAATCGAATAGATTTCGAACTCATAACTTACCCTGTTAAAAATGTGGATAGAGTTCCGGTTGAAACCCATAGAAAACATAGTCCAAACTTATCCGTACCTAATGGAATTCTATACGCTTAACCCGCAAAAGGCAAAGTGACGATTGAATTTCTATTCGTTACTGTTGTATTTCTATCGGCTCAACCATAATGTGTCCGTTTCTATACGTAATTTACAATCCAGCACCTATCCGCGTCTACCCGCAGCCGGCCGCCCCATCGAACGCCACCCGATCCTATCCGCGACCTCGCGAATAACTCTACCGGTCGCTATCCGCATCCTACACGCAATCCACACGTATCCGTTTCTATACGTAATTTACAATCCAGCACCTATCCGGGTCTACCTGCAGCCGGCCGCCCCATCGAACGCCACCCGATCCTATCCGCGACTTCGCGAATAACTCTACCGGTAGCTATCCGCATCCTACACGCACTCCACACGTATCCGTTTCTATACGTAATTTTCAGTTCAGTCCCTATCCGCGTCTACCTGCAGCCGACCGCCGCATCGAACGCCACCCGATCCTATCCGCGACTTCGCGAATAACTCTACCGGTAGCTATCCGCATCCTACATGCACTCCACACGTGTCCGCTTCTATACGTAATTTACAATCCAGCACCTATCCGTTGTACGGCTACGAACGCGTTGTACGGCTCGGTCAATAGTTTAGAAAAATTTGCTTCTTGTATTCACTTCTCTAACAGATTTGAACTTGAACTCGGTATCAGGTGAGTGAGTCTAACATCTACACATTTTATATAAGGATTATCGTCAAACGAAATACAGTTATACGTTCGGGCATCCCGTAACCCGCTACATAACCTAACTTTGGTCTAACGTTAATCTTTCCCACTGTCACGGAGTGACTTCCGACTCTCTGCCTGAAATTCACTCTTCAAGTATCAAACAACTTAGTTGTCTATAGTTATCTATTGCTCTACAATGTGAGAGTATAGGAGCATCTTTACCACATACGGGTCCAATATAGAATAGCCATGTAATTATTCACAAAACATAACCTTGCCCTGTAATTATTTTCACCGTCTACACTTCAGTGAAATGCACACTCAGTTTGAAATATACTTCCAACAGGATATGTTTAATGCTTACAGGCGTGATACGTCGTTGCGACATGTATTTTCTGACGATGAAAGGATCGCTGAGTCTGTCAGTAACGAGCTGGCTTCGCAAGAGTATGGTTTTACTCAAAATTTCACGACTCGTACGAACATTATCACGAATTTTTGGTTTTTATGTAAGCAAAAGGTAACATGAGGATAGGCCAGCGGCTGACTTGCATACCAAGCAAATTATGCATGATACTACTGAAGCGGCGTCGGGTGATGTTTCGTAGTTTTAGTAGTTTGCTTGTCACGCGATTACTTTGTTTCATATCAGAAAGCAATATTCTCTGTCCCTAGAGATAGAGCTGTTCTGTTTTGTGATCTTAAGAAAGAGTCTATAATTCCTTTCTAAGGATAGACCCTAAGAAAATTTGAAAAATTTGTCAGTTTTTATGGTATATAAAGTTAGAGTGGGAAGCTCTGACATCCGAAAGCACGCGTCATTATCTAGACTATGGTAGTGTGGGGCCCGGTATAAGTTTCCAGTCCCTACGACGAAGTTGAGACGCGAAGGAACCTTCCGCTAAACCCTTCTGAAGCTTTCCGGAGAGGTTCAGCGAAAGGTTCTTGCATCTCAATTTTCATTACATGGGTTTTTACTCTTTACTATTGGACCAGGGCCTACCCTCAATTACTCCTACGGAGATTTCCTTCACACATGATCAAATCGTACCATGAATCAGTCATAAGTATATCGTGATGTCTCTAAGACCTAGTAAAAATTCTTCAAACTAATTTTGATACTTTTCAAGTCATTGTAACATATTTGAGAAAACTAGGAAATTCAAGGGAAGACTCCGGTGAAATTTTGGGGAAAAATAGGTGACAATATCAAGGTGAGCAAAATCTTCTTCGCAAGGTCCTTGCGCTTACACTTTCATCGCAGGAGGCTGAAATTCTTGTTGTATTTGAACATAGGAAGAAAGAAAAATACGGAGTTTCAGTAATTTCAATAAAGGTGCATTATAGTGTGCGGGTGTATTATCCGTGTTATGTAGTCGAAAGTTCATTGTGCTGAATTTGACTTTAAAGCTATTCAATGAACCTGAAGCTAGCAACCATAAGTTAGCAGCCAATCATTTCAAGCTTTTCCTGAACAGTAGGATATAGTAAGATTCATGTATTTATTTTTGTAAAAGTATTCACTTTGCACAATATTTCACAAAATTTTGATACTTGAGCCTCATTGTCTGATTCCAATTGAAATCAGTACTTTTGACTGCTAATTATAGTTGCTAGCTTCAGTTTCATAGCTATTTACCATTACCGCTCGTACAAGTATAACTTGTTTCAACACATTATCCTACATCTTTTTATACTGATAATAATTATACTGTCCTAAAACATTACGGTCTTACAGAATGAAAAAACGTGTAATCGATGGTTGGAATTCTGCCTGTAATTATTACCGATACCTACTCATTTCAAAAGCTGCATGATCTTTGATAATAATAAATCCGATGATAATTTCTATACACAAATTTACACATAAAAATCGTATTTGATCATGTCTGATCATATCTGACTACATCTGATTCTATGTATGACCATACATGGTTAGGTGGGGTTATTTTTCGGATGTAAGCATGTCTGATCAGTTATAATAATTATATTATATGACCGAATATAAATATTTTTCCCGGGTATTTATCACAAAAGTGATGAGGATTTAAATTGCAATAATTTTTGCCATAGTAATGGATACAATGACACCAGTAATGAAAGCCATGGCTGCAGTAATATTCATAGGTAAATGATTCAGATACATAGTATGTCCAACACGAGAATGTAAAACTATTATTATAAAAACATGTAAACACGTACTTCTTCATAAAATTGATATGTGCAATTAGATGTTAATGTACGCAAATAAATCTTCAGTATAGTTTTCATTATGAAGAATTCTTTCTATAATTCATCGCTTTTCATTTAGAGAT
>JAEUYN010000101.1:0-198959 GCA_018257835.1 Euura lappo | reverse complement strand
ACCTAGACTGAACGATTAGACTCACTAATTGTAAGCTAGGTAAATATTGACTCGATATTCAGAGTTGAGAGTATGGTAAATGGAACATTGCGCCACCGTCAGTGGTCGAGGAACTATTACATTTCCTACACCAACTGTGTGAGTATTCGTAAATTTCCATCTTATATTAGATCAGATCTACGAGTTTCAATAGGCCAGTCAGTCCGGACAACCAATTCACAATAAATCCAAAATTTTCGGAATTTTTATGCCAAATTAGGGCGGGTATAAAAACCAATTATAAAATTTTGCAACCTTTTTCGAACTACGGAGTACCGTTGAAATTTATTAAAAAAAAATTGAAATTCGCGATATTTTCGCCAAGAAAATTCCAAAAGTTCTGCAAATTCAGTCATTACATCACTTATCAAATTTGCAACCACTTGAAGGGTACGGAACATTTTTCTTTAATCAACAATTAAGGATTTGCGTTCGTAGTAAATTACCAAGAAAAATTTGAGATTGCAAATTGATATAGTTTGTTTTCCTATCCGCCCCAATTTTCCACAAAAATTCCACAAGTTTTGGATTTATGGTTAAATTTTCAATTTTTTGTGTCTAGAATGATTGGTTGACAAAATACAGTTCGACATCTTCGTTCGCGAATTTTGAAACCGTTATACCATCGAATATTCACACTGCGAATATACACGTGATAGCAATCTTCGGGGTCGTTGAACTAAGCGACGAAAAAATGTTCGAAAAGAAAAAAATAGAACGCTCAAAAAATGCCTTCGCAAAGAAGAAACGGTTTTCCACGACTTTATCATCTGGTCGTAAATCAGAGAGTCTCGTGACTATAGCGTAGGAAAATATTCGTCAGACAAGAGCCACTCGAAAGCAAGAAGGTATCTCATTGTTAGCTATAGAGTCAGAGGGGGTATCCACTTCAAAATGTGGTATCCCAACAATTTTACATTTCACGACCATTTCATAGGCATTTCATGACTATTTCATGGGTATTTCATGGGTATTTCATGGCATTCCATAAGTATTTCATGATAACTGTCCCAACTATTTCACGAGTGGATACCCCCTCGCGAACCGTACGACGAAGATCATGAACACAAATCGTTGCGAATTGAATATTTATTTATTCATCCGAACGTTGTGTTGTTTTGACGTAAGTTTTAGATTCATGAAATGAATTCGTCGTCATCATCGTCATCACCAACGTTTATGAGTGATGAAGAATATTTCTCATATATCCATTATCCGAGTGAAATACAAAGAGCCTGAAAACTCATCATCATTTTCTGGAAGCTTCGAATTATTCGTCAGTAGAATCAAATTATTCGAATATTCGAACTCCTCTAATCACTAAAAGTTTCGAATAATTTGATTCGATCTTCAAATTGAATTTTACTATTTGATTCGCAACGAATAATTTAAAAAATCGAAAATTTGCACAGCCCTACTATTTTTCTGTTACGACTTGCTTGTTGGCTTCCTCTGGGCACTTATGGAGGTCATTCGCACGAACCACGAACGACGATGCAGAAATCGTTTTCAATTCGAACCTAAAAATCGAAAAATTACTAATTTCACAGCGTTAATTTTTCCGTGCTGAAGAATCTGATTACGAATTAACGTCTCAGGCCTTGATAATGATACGAAACCGACCTTTGTGTCCCGTGTTCGATGAAGAATCAAACCTCAATCACGAATGAATGCACTTTTAACCCTCGAATCTGTCAGTCGTACACGAGAGCCAACTCCCTGCTAAAAAAAATCGATTCAAACTGATTGCAAACGATTGAATTGTAATCGTTTTCAATAGTTTTTAATGGGTCCAATTGTACAGAAAATTTCCGTCCGATTGAAATTGAATCGGATTGTATCGTTTTCAATGTATAATGTTTCCAACAGTAAATTGCGAATTGATATTGAACTGTTTTTAATTGTTTGGAATCGTACGACTATTAGACGAGGCCATGTATCAGATCTTATTGATAAAATACAATACGATGGGAATAAGTTTTAATCGTTCACATATATCCGGGAACATCAAAGAATTTGAATCGGAAAAAACAATTTGAATTCTAATAGTTTTCAATACGTACTGAGCACATTCAGTCATGAAGTGGTGCGAACTGTAAAATATCAATTGAACACCAATTGGAACGAATGGATGTCTTCTGAAAACCGAGCCCAATCGGATTCAATGTGAAAATGACTATCGGCGTTACGAATACAAAATTTGAGAGTTATCGGAATGAATATGAACATGACTATTCGCGTACCAATGCAATTACTGGTCAATAATTTCCAATCGTTCACGAATATCCGCGAACATTAAAGTAATTGAATCGGAAAAAACAATTTGGATTCTAATAGTTTTCAATACGTACTGAGCACATTCAGTCATGAAGTGGTGCGAATTGTAAAATATCAATTGAACACCAATTGGAACGAATGGATGTCTTCTGAAAACCAAGCCCAATCGGATTCAATGTGAAAATGACTATCGGCGTTACGAATACAAAATTTGAGAGTTATCGGAATGAATATGAACATGACTATTCGCGTACCAATGCAATTACTGGTCAATAAGTTCCAATCGTTCACGAATATCCGCGAACATTAAAGAAATTGAATCGGAAAAAACAATTTGGATCCGAATCAAAATGCATTCCTAAACTCAATCGAAATCGATGAAGAATATTATTTCCATTTCAGATTTACATAAAAGTCCAATTACTCACTTTCAATGTCAAGCGAGTTGTAAGAAGTTTAAAAACAGGTTCGAACCGAAGAAATACGGTTATTCTCGAATAAAATTGAATCAGCTTTGTAAGAACGGGAGTGGATATGATGATTGAGATTTGACGAAGTAATTCGGTAAATTTGATTTTCAAAGTGGTGTTAATCTAATTTAATCTTGAGCTGTCCATATACCTATGTATGCAGACATATGTACACATATGTGTATATGTATACTATATACTACACATGTATTGGGGAATAAATAAAAACCACTGGTTTCTCTATCCAGAATCTTGATTTTGTTATATTACTTTCTAAATGGAGCCCTATTGAAAAACAGTTGACTACGATTGAGTCTGAATCAGGAATTCCAAATAAAAAACATTTGAAAAAGTCCAATTTCAAAAGTACGTATACATTACGATTGGTTCCAAATACGGAATTTGCAATTAAGCTTAGGTTGGAAGTTCAATCTTTGGTAAGCGTATTGAAAACAATTGACGTTGAATACTTAATTTCGTATAAGAAACATTTCAGAAACCTAATTTTTTGTTCACCAATTCGTTACAATTAACGTCCAATAGTAAAGTTACAATTGATTTCAATTCAAAAGCCCTTTCTATACTTTTAGCATTCAAAACAATTGAGTTTCAATGAGATATTGACGATTAATAACGATTAACCCCTTTTCTGAACGAATAAAACCGCCTGAACACACATTCGGAACAATTACCTTGTAATACAGAACTTACAGTAGATTACAATTGGACAACAGTATGAATCGTTTTGTATTCGAAAATTACGAACAAAAAACGCGATTGGTTACAATTGACGTTTGCTCAATCGTTTTCAATCGATTTTTTTAGCAGGGCTTCTTTCGTTCACTTAAAAAATCAAGAAAGCCAATATGTTTCAGTAATCAAAACCAAATCCTAATTCTTCGTAACCGAATTCTCTCGTAACCTTTCGCGCTATCATTGACAGCCAAAATTATGACAGGCGAGTCAACGAAAACAGCAATTGACGCGCGGGATATATCAAACGAACCACCCAATCGGCGCGCGAATAAAACGTCAACAATGGGTGCGAGTTTTCGAGTTTAAGCGGCCGATTGCGAGTTTTCGAGTTTGAGCGGCCGATTGCGAGTTTTCGAGTTCGAGCGGTCACGGATCCTTTAGAGCATGCTCCAGTCAGCCGTTTCCGTATTTAAAAAATGATGAAGCCTGATATGAACGGGGGGGTGTTTAATGGGTTCCCTAGACGATTTGTATTAAATTAGTAGCTGGCATGAACGTGTATCTCACCAAAATCGAGTAAAATAAGGGTTTTTTGTGTCGCGAAGCGTGGGACCGTCACTTGTTTTCACTGATATCACGGACTACGCATCACAAGGGTGGAAACGAACTATCAAGCGCCCTCAGGAATATAATTCCACTCACATATATCGCAAAACTTGTTCATTTCACTCAACGATGAAGCCTCAGAATTGTTTCCAGAAAAAGACTGAAATTCTCGGTATAAAGCATCCATGTTGGATCGTTTGGCGTTGCTTGTCGGGCCCGTCAGCGCTCCTTTTTCGACGCGCGGGCTCACCGGGAACCAAGCTTACAGTTGTTGCCAACCTTCGTCTCGCGGTCCTGCGTTTCACGAACCGCCGTTCCTTGTTCAGCGCTATGACAGCTGAGCGGGAATTCAAACGGAAATAATTCGGAATAATGATAGTTATAACAAATGTAAGATATGTATAAGTTGTAAAAATTTGTAAATTAGTCTAATTGTAAGTAGTAATGTATTCGATGAAGTTATGGAGACGGAAACCATGTAACCCCGAGGGGAACATTAAATAAACATACATAAACATACATAAACATACATAAACATACATAATAATTATAATAATGCATTGTTATTGTTATTATTATCATTATTATTATTATTATTATTATCATTATCATTATTATTATGATTATTATTATTATTATTATTACTATTATTATCATTATAATTACAATTTCCGAAATAATAATCATAACAATTATAATAATAATAATTATTATTATCATTGAAAAAAATTTACTCGAAAGTGGTGTGAATGGAAATGAAAACGTATGCGCCATTTTTTTTTTTTTTTTTACTAACACTGAAATCCTGTGAAACGCACAGAATAATCAAAATTCCGATTCTTTTGAGAGATTTTCAAGTTTCAGCATAAAAAAACTAGATAAGGCAGAGGTGTAAAGTCGTATACGCCATTTATTATTCGATTTTTTTTTATCTTGAAAATGTTGTGAAAATCGGAATTTCAATTTTTTCCGTAATAATAATAATGATGATGATGATGATGATGATGATGATGATGATGACGACGATAATGATGATGATGACGATAATAATAATAATAATAATAATAACAATTATTATCATAATATTATGATAGTAATTATTATTATTATGATAATAACAATATGATAATTATTATTATTATCATTGCAAAAAATTTAATCGAAAGTGGTGAAATTTGTAAATGGAAATGAAAACTATGCGCCATTTCTTTTTCTTTTTCTACAAAAACTCTAAAATCCTGTGAAACGCATAAAAAAGTCTGATTTCAGAGTTCTTTATGTGAAATTTTCAAAATTCAAAATTAAAAAAAAAAAAAAACATTGACAGGGCAACGGTATAAAGTCGTATAGTCGTAGTACGCCATTTTTTTCACAAATACTCTTGTCCTGTGCAACGCATAGAAGAATTGAAATTCCGATTTTCACAACATTTTCAAGATAAAAAAATAAATAAAATAAATGAAGGGCGTATACGACTTTACACCTCTGCCTTATCTAGTTTTTTTTATGCTGAAACTTGAAAATCTCTCAAAAGAATCGGAATTTTGATTATTCTGTGCGTTTCACAGGATTTCAGTGTTATACAATTATTATAATAATAATAACAATTATTATCATAATATTATGATAATAATAATTATTATTATGATAATAACAATATGATATAATTATTATTATTATCATTGCAAAAAATTTACGCGAAATTGGTGAAATTTGTGAATGAAAATGAAAACGTAGGTGCCATTTTTTTTTCTACCAACACTGAAATCCTATGAAACGCACAGAATAATCAAAATTCTGATTCTTTTGAGAGATTTTCAAGTTTCAGCATAAAAAAACTGGACAAGGCAGAGGTATAGAGTCGTAAACGCCATTTATTATTCGATTTTTTTTTATCTTGAAAATGTTGTGAAAATCGGAATTTCAATTTTTTCCGTAATAATAATGATGATGATGATGATGATGATGATGACGACGATAATTTGTAAATGGAAATGAAAACTATGCGCCATTTTTTTTTCTTTTTCTACAAAAACTCTAAAATCCTGTGAAACGCATAAAAAAGTCTGATTTCAGAGTTCTTTATGTGAAATTTTCAAAATTCAAAATTCAAAAAAAAAAAAAAACATTGACAGGGCAACGGTATAAAGTCGTATAGTCGTAGTACGCCATTTTTTTCACAAATACTCTTGTCCTGTGCAACGCATAGACGAATTGAAATTCCGATTTTTACAACATTTTCAAGATAAAAAAAAATCTAAAATAAAGGGCGTATACGACTTTACACCTCTGCCTTATCTAGTTTTTTTATGCTGAAACTTGAAAATCTCTCAAAAGAATCGGAATTTTGATTATTCTGTGCGTTTCACAGGATTTCAGTGTTAGTAAAAAAAAAAAAAAAAATGGCGCATACGTTTTCATTTCCATTCACACCACTTTCGAGTAAATTTTTTTCAATGATAATAATAATAATTATTATTATTATAATTGTTATGATTATTATTTCGGAAATTGTAATTATAATGATAATAATAGTAATAATAATAATAATAATAATAATAATAATAATAATGATAATAATAATAATAATAATAATAATGATAATAATAACAATAACAATGCATTATTATAATTATTATGTATGTTTATGTATGTTTATGTATGTTTATGTATGTTTTTAATGTTCCCCTCGGGGTTACATGGTTTCCGTCTCCATAACTTCATCGAATACATTACTACTTACAATTAGACTAATTTACAAATTTTTACAACTTATACATATCTTACATTTGTTATAACTATTATTATTCCGAATTATTTCCGTTTGAATTCCCGCTCAGCTGTCATAGCGCTGAACAAGGAACGGCGGTTCGTGAAACGCAGGACCGCGAGACGAAGGTTGGCAACAACTGTAAGCTTGGTTCCCGGTGCGCCCGCGCGTCGAAAAAGGAGCGCTGACGGGCCCGACATGCAACGCGAAACGATCCAACATGGATGCTTTATACCGAGAATTTCAGTCTTTTTCTGGAAACAATTCTGAGGCTTCATCGTTGAGTGAAATGAACAAGTTTTGCGATATATGTGAGTGGAATTATATTCCTGAGGGCGCTTGATAGTTCGTTTCCACCCTTGTGATGCGTAGTCCGTGATATCAGTGAAAACAAGTGACGGTCCCACGCTTCGCGACACAAAAACCCTTATTTTACTCGATTTTGGTGAGATACACGTTCATGCCAGCTACCAATTTAATACAAATCGTCTAGGGAACCCATTAAACACCCCCCCGTTCATATCAGGCTTCATCATTTTTTAAATACGGAAACGGCTGACTGGAGCATGCTCTTAAGGATGGGATATCTACAATGTATTCACAATGTATCTACGCCATCACTTAGTACAACATAGTAACTCTATTTGGATAATCTTTTTATCCTCGCTTTGATTATGTGGACAGTTTTTCATGGAATGATGTGAGCCTGAGTTGAACAGTCATTACGATGTAAATTGTAACATGACAACTGTTCAAGTGACTACTGGTTATTCCCGTATTATTTTTCCTCTTCATCTGTCGAAACAGAGAAGTCATTATCTCTTTCATTATCTAATTCTACTCCACAATACCACTTGCTGGGTGACAAAGTCGTCAGTGCTTCGTGAAACTTTGAGCTTGCAATAAACCACTTGCTATTGTGCAAAAAACAAAAACCGTACATTCCGTTGGTATTCCCTTTGCAATTATGGATCTCGTGAGTGCTGGATGCAGTAACCGAAGATCGTCAATTCCCGAACACGTGCCAAATTCCGACGACCGATTTTTGAGGCAGACAACTGCAAACATTTCACCTCCGCTAATTGCTCATGGCACAGAATCAGTAACTTCGATTTCTTCGGTCAATGCAATGGTTGACAGAAGCTTATCGAGCTTGAACAGTTTCATCAGCGAGCAGAGGATTCTGAATGGTAAATTTACGGGAGTATCAGAAGCCCAGGATGCTCTGCGAGGCAAGGTCGATGATTTATCCTCGGGATTGTCGGATGCTGTAGCAAAACTTGAAGGTATCGGTGAAATGCTACATCAGCAGTTTAGTGACACGAGCAACAAGCTCCAAGACTCAGTGGCCATACTTACATCTGAACAGAAAGTACTTGCCGAGGGCCACGCTTCACTTGTAAGTCAGCTGGACGAGCTACAGCGCCAGCATGACAACCTGAATCAAGTATTCGTCGAGAAGGCATCAGCCCTGGAGAGTCTGAGGGACGAGGTGTTCAAGTTAGCTTCAGAATTGGAGGATCAGTCCGTGAGTCAAGCGGATGCAATAGCAAACCTGGAACACGTGAGCAACAAGAAATATCGTGAATTGAATGTCGTGAACGGCAAGCTCCAAGAAATGATGGCTCGGATCGTTTCGGATCAGAAAAATCTGACTGCAAAAGATGTCGAACTCTCTAATTAACTCGCAGAGTTGAGTAATGAAAAGAAAGTTTCCGATCAATCTTTCACCGTCAGACTGGAAGCCTTGGAAAATTTGGAACTCAAATTTGACGAATTGCTTGACAAGTTCGAACGACAATTGGCCGTTGATGAGACTGCTGCAGCAACCTTTCATACTATGGCTTTCGATAAATACAAGCTATTGGAAACTACTTGTGACGAGCTGAAAACTTTGCTGGACAGGTTATCATCGGATCAGAATCAACTTGTCGAGAAGACAGTCAAGTTGGTGGGTGAACAGGCCGGTCTACAGAATAGAGTGGCTCAAGTTGAGGAAGAGCAGTCAGAGTGTTCCTGCCATGAACTGCGCTTGATGATGGTCAAGAGAGAAAAGGAGTGGAAGGAGTGGAAACGGAGCAATGATTCGGCGGCCAATAGTCAACGTAAATTATGGTGCAAATTAGATACCATGGAAAAGGAACTCAAGGAACAGAAGTCAGCGATTTCTGAGCTCCCGGAAAATCGAGAGCAAAACTTAGTTGATCTAATAAGGACGATTACAGTTTCTCTGAAACTTGGACTTCGCCCAGGAGACGTGACATATGATGCTGCAGTTTTCGGCAACGAAAAAGCTGAAAAAACATTGCTAACATCTGCTCAGGGTTCATAAAAACAATTACTCGAAGCCTTGGTTTTGAAAAGGCAGGTAAAGAATGAGGAAAGTGTACCGGAAGTTAATTCACGTCGCGTTTACTACATGATAGCTACCTGTGTTTTCCTCACCAATTTTCTTTGCTTTCCTCTTCTTGCCTATATATTTCGTCAAGTATTCGACTATCATTCAATGCTTTGATTATGCTCAATTCAATTATGTCAATAATGTGAGGGATTATGATATGTATTAATAGTGTCCATCGAAACCAGGCGCTAATTGTGAAATTATTCATTATCTCGGCACTCTTTAGGTATTTTTTCTGCATGGTGTATCAATAAAATAAATTTATCGATACCTATGATGCATCCTTTATTTTATCGTTATTGACATTTTATCAATGTATGGCGAGGGGTTAATCACTGTTGTAATCTGGTGTACAAGGGTTTTGTAATCACTTGTAATCTTTTGTAATCTTTTGTAATCTTTGTAATCTTTTGTAATCTTTTGTAATCTTTGTAATCTCTTGTAATCTTGCTGTATCCTTGTAATCTCTTGTAATCTTTCTGTAATCCTTGTAATCTTTTGTAATCTTTCTGTAATCCTTGTAATCTTTGTAATCTTTCTGTAATCCTTGTAATCTTTTGTAATCTTTCTGTAATCCTTGTAATCTTTTGTAATCTTTCTGTAATCCTTGTAATCTTTTGTAATCTTTCTGTAATCCTTGTAATCTTTGTAATCTTTGTAGTCTCTGTAATCTTTCTGTAATCCTTGTAATCTTTTGTAATCTTTCTGTAATCCTTGTAATCTTTATGTAATCTTTGTAATCTTTGTAGTCTCTGTAATCTTTCTGTAATCCTTGTAATCTTTGTAATCTTTTGTAATAAACTATAAATAGTATAAATGCGCGCATAGAGAGAACTTGAGGAGTTCGTGGGTCAGTCCCCACTCCTAAAATTTGCAGAATTGTTACTACGCGTACCGGGAAGTAGTCCTAAAACCGAGCCGTAATGGTAAATCAGCGCACTATCAGCGTCACTTCGGTCCGGCTTGATCCGCGTATCAGTCGTGCCGATTTTTCGAGTCTTGACTTCGGTCCGGCCTTTGGGTCTCATTGGTACGTAATTCATGGGAGCTCTCCATGAATTACGAATTTAAATTCATTTTCTGACTTAGAAAATATTTTGAAAAATTACATTTAAGGCGACAGCCTTCCGATTTACGGAAAAAGTTAATTAAATCTCTTAAATTTGAACACAAACACAGTTGCTAACATTTCTTTTTAGTTTGCTATTATCAAACTCAAATTAATTTAACAAAACCAAAAAATTTACATACTATTTTCTGTTCTTTCATCTTCGCTATCAATATAAATCTGTCTAACTGCTAATCATTCACACCTACACAACATTCACTCCTTAATAAATTGCTCCGATCCTGAATTCTAGTGTAAAAATCTGGTTTAGTCCTCACTGAAGAGTGCGGTTAGTAGTAACGCCCGGACTTTCGAGAAAGGGAAGCACCAAAGCCGTATTTTCGACACTGAGTCCTCTCGTTATTAGCTCAGGTAGAAAACTCCTTTCCTTGAGGTAATTCGTTACCTCATTGTACAAAAACCACGAGAGCAGGTGTTAATTGATCTAGGTACCTTATTGAAGCCCTGAGAGAGTCTTTCTCAATAAAACAAAATTTCCTATCAGTACGAGTGCTATCAAATTCAAAATTTCAGGAATATCGATAAATGGTTAAAACTCAAGTGATAGTGATCAAGCTCGTTCAATATTAGTTCAATCGGAGTGATCGTGCGATAATGTGAACACGGATCACAGTGAGGATTAACGTTATATTTGACGCCCGAACGTGGGGCAAAGAGAGTGTAATGTTATAGCATACTCTAGATACCCCATGGATATCCGGTCAGGATATCTTTTGTAATTTTTTGTAATCGCTTGTTATCATTATTATCTTTGTAATCTTTTGTAATCTTTGTAAACTCTTGTAATCTTGTGTAATCTTTTGTAATCCCTTGTAATCATTGTTATCTTTATAATCTTTTGTAATCATTGTAATCTTCGTAATCTCTTGTAATCTCTTGTAATCTTGTGTTATCTCTTGTAATCTCTTGTAATCTTGTGTAATCTTTTGTAATCTCTTGTAATCATTGTTATCTTTATAATCTTTTGTAATCTTTGTAATCTTTGTAATCTTTTGTAATCTCTTGTAATCTTGTGTAATCTTTTGTAATCTCTTGTAATCATTGTTATCTTTATAATCTTTCGTAATCTTTGTAATCTTTGTAATCTCTTGTAATCTCTTGTAATCTTGTGTAATCTTTTGTAATCTCTTGTAATCATTGTTATCTTTATAATCTTTTGTAATCTTTGTAATCTTTGTAATCTCTTGTAATCTCTTGTAATCTTGTGTTATCTTTTGTAATCTCTTGTAATCATTGTTATCTTTATAATCTTTTGTAATCTTTGTAATCTTTGTAATCTCTTGTAATCTTGTGTTATCTTTTGTAATCTTTTGTAATCTTTTGTAATCTTTTGTAATCTTTTGTAATCCTTGTAATCTCTTGTAATCTTTGTAATTGTAATCGGTGTACGCCAGTTTTGCCTAGTGATTAACCCTCGATGTATGGCATTCAATACTCCATTTATATAATTGAAATCGTACTCAAATGAGTCACGCTTATCTATCTCACTATTTTTGCACAACTCTTATCACGCAATTCCATTAGCTGACTGATCAAGCAGACAGTGTTGGGTCAAACTTCGATCTTGCGACAAGTAGCCAGTGATATATAATGCAGTAAGTGCAATTATTCGATCACTTGTGGCTGTTTCATTACGCATTGGCTGTTACACGAACACAGTTCGAAGTAGATTCAACACTGCTGATGAGACACTCTTCGCGAGGATGATGAGGCTTGTGCGTTTCCTACCCCAAAGAACTGCAAGTGAAATCCAAAGGATGAGTGAAGAGTTCGTCATCGCTTCCAAGTTTCTTATGTAGATCACAATAAAAATGTGCCACGTAAATTGTATAACCGTGTTATGTTTTCTTCTGGAACCTCAATCTCCGGAAGCTCGCCAGCTCGTATCCGGCTTTCGGAGCCACAAGGTTGCGCAAGAACTTGCAATTACTTTTATCTATGAACCTCTGTATCCGTTTCCCTTTCCACGTTTCCACTGACTATATCAACAACGTCCAGATCTCTTCTGACTTCATAAAACCGCTTGAACCGACAGTACTTCACCAATGTTCGTGCTTGCAATAAGTTGTCGTGAGAGCGGCAAGTCCCTTTCTCTATCGCCATCGACAGCTGGTCGTTATCTGTACAGTATTATCACGGTGTGTATACCACAACTTGCTATTCAATTAGCCATTACTTATATCTGTACTCCACAAGACTTAGAAGTCACGTAATTATGTGGTCGTAGCTCGAAGATGAAGGACAGATGACACGTAATGTTAGTTTAAGAAGCCGAAAGCTGTAAATCGGAACGGGAGATGCTGTTCCGATGAGGAATCCAAAAAGGGATGTCAGCAAGCCATAGAAACCCTCAATCTCGCTATATTTGGAGATTTTCCTTCACCAGCCAAAGAGGAATGGTCACTTGCTTGTGACAACGCACATCATGCGCCAATCAGGGAAAGCGCGGAGGAGGGGAGGCCACCAGTAGTGACGAGAAAAGTAACACTGTTTTATTCACCACCAATAAGGTTATCAGAGGTCCGAATTCGGTCCGAATTCAGAACATTTGATTGTTGTTCGAATCGAGAACACTTTCTACGCTCACTCACTAAGTTGAGTTTTTTTCCTATGGGCCGTTGCTACAAATCTGAAAAATTTCGTACGTGTAGTTTCGAACCAAGAAACATATCCGCGCTCCATCAACGATCTACCACGAACAATCGCAAAGATGAAAATCAGCTTTGGTCTCATAAGTTCAAATTTCGCTCAAATCCGAATGAATCTTACAAAAATACTTGTATTTTCTCAACGCGCACACCAATTTTCAAGATCCTATGTCGATTGATGTAGGAGTTAATCCATTTTGAGGAGAATAATTTTCGGACAAATTACAATTACTTCAGTTGAAAATTGATGAAAAAAATATGTACCCAATTGTTGTTCATCAATTTTTAATTTTCTCAAAAACCTTCCTTCTTTTTAAGTCTTCGAACTTTTTGCATCTCAATTTTTCCGGTCAAACCCAAACTGCTCAAGAGCTCTATGGTTTTATTTTTTTTAAACCCATCTTTCTCAGCTAAGATTTTAGAGTTGAGAAAATGTATTATGGGAAGAAAATCTGGTAACGAAGATCAATTTCTGAATTGAATGATCGATCTTTCTACGCAGCTTGGATATGACAAGAGGTATTCATGTACCCTATCGAAAATGACTAACAATGAGATTCGAACTTCACGTGAACAAGAAATCTCCCTCATCTTTCTCGAAAATGGACTGGCTCCCACATTGATGAATATAATACCTTAAAAATTGATGTGCACGTCCAGGAAACAGTTGAGAAAGAGCCAGTGTAAGATTCTTGCGAAATTAGAATTTGGGCCAAAAATGATTTATATCTCCTGCCTGATTTGTAGTAGTCGTTGTTTGAGTGCAAAGTACGTTTCCTGGTTGGATCCTCCGTGGAATGAATAGATAGAACGGAAAGAATCGTAAGGTATTTAGTTGGGCGATGTCAGAAGTCCCAGTTAAGTACGAATAGCCTGAAAATTTCAGATCATTTGTCAAAAATATATACGATTTTTTCTAAAGAGTCGCAATTATCGAAAGCTTTGAATTATTCTTCAGTAGAATCAAATTATTCGAAATTTGGACAATTCGAATCATTCAAGGTTTCGAATAATTCGATTCGATCTTCAAATTGAATTTTCGTATTTGATTCGCAACGAATTATTTGAAAAATCGAACATTTGCACAGCCCTACTATTTTTCTGTTACGACTTGCTTGTTGGCTTCCTCTGGCCACTTCTGTGAATCACTCGCACGTACCACAAACGACGATCCAGAAATCACTTTCAATTCAAACCTAAAAATCGAAAAATTACTCATTTCACAACGTTAATTTTTCCGTGCTAAAGAATACCTATGCTCACAAATTGACGTCTCAGGCCTTGAATATGATACGTAACCGACCTATTTTCCCCGTTTTCGATGAAGAATGAAACTTCAATCAGGGACGAATGCACTTTTAACCCTCGAATCTGTCAGTCGTACGCGAGAGCTAACTTCTTCCGTTGACCTGAAGAATCAAGAAGACCAATATATTTCAGCTATCCGAACCGTCGAGGGGGTATCCACTTCAAAATGTGGTGTCCCAACAATTTCACATTTCACGACCATTTCATAGGCATTTCATGACTATTTCATGGGTATTTCATGGCATTCCATAAGTATTTCATGAGGTAACTGTCCCAACTATTTCACGAGTGGATACCCCTCAGATAGAGTCAAAAGTTTGGCGAAATGAAGTAAGAGGGAAAAAAAGATCAGAGCAAGACAAATTGCTGGTACGACGTAACGTACCTTTATGCAACCACGTTACATACACCGCGGGATACTTGATAAAGGAGAGACATGACCACCTCCACTTTCGACTTACCGCTTCAATGCTGCACTTGCCCGAGATTAATGACCCTACAGAAACTCTCTTCGAGGCCCTGTTCTTTTACCTCGGGCCCGACGATTACTGGATGCGACTTTATGTTGGTTTAGAAATTCAAAGGATGACGAAACTGGGATTAAAGAAATCGGAAATCACACCTGATTTTCCATCATTGAAATTACTATCTTGAGTCAAGGTAGCGACAATTTCACTGAAATCAAATTCCCTGACTTTTGCCTGACATTTTTCTGCCAAAAATGCAGTATTCCCATCCTTTGTTTTTTTAAATCAAAATGATGTCAATTTGTTGCAGCGCATGAAAAGCAAGAAATTCTCGACTTAGATTCAAACAAGTGTGATATGGAATTTAAGTCGACGCTAGGATACAAGAGACTCGATAATGCAATCTATTCTTCAAATATTTACCACGAAAAACAAGTACGAGAAAAAATTCCCTGTGGATCAGTGGAATTTCCTGATTTTTCTCTGACTCCTCCCGAAAGTACAAATTCCCAGACATAACATAACACAACCTCGCAGTCTCTTATCATATCAGTGCATCGATGCAGCTACTACCTAATGTAATAGTATGTCAATCGCGGAATACAATTCTGATGACATATCTGCGCAATAATAATATGTACATAACGCCACTTGTTGAATGTGCGATGACAATAATTCCTCAAGAATTTCTCCCCAATTGAACGTCACTTATTTATTCTGAACCCGAATAGTAGACAAACTCTCTTGTATAACACTGCCTCTTTATCAAATTATTCGCTGGACATTTTTCCTTATTCCAAGTAAATTCCCAGTTGTCCTTCCTCATTCCATAATTATAACAATCAGCAAGCGATATGCCGCCATGCCAGCATGCAAACTGTTCTGCACAGCATCACATACATGCTGCATGAGCTGGGCTGATAAGCCAGCAAACCGATTTCATCGATCGAAAGTGGTACTTTCGGCATGCTGTACCTTTAGAACGAGAAATGTCGGAAATGTCAGGAAAATGTATCGACATGGTGGCCAATTTTTTCAGAAAAAAAATTCCCTGTCTTTTCCCTGACTTTTCCTGACTGGTTGATCAATTTTCCCTGACCGAAATTCTAATATTACCTTAATTAGTGATACAAGATAATGCCCCCAATTCTTGATTTCATTTCGATGCAAATTGATTCGGAAATCCAACAATGTGGGGAAAAATTATATGAAATTTTTTTAATTTTCTTACCGAATCATTCATGACACTTTAGCAATTTCTTTCACCTTTTCCCTGACCAAGTTTGAAATTCGCTCACATTTCCCTGATTCTCTGACCAATTTTAGTTTTTCCTGACATTTCCCGGTTTTCCCGGTTTTCCCTGACCGTGGCCCACCATGATCGAGAAATGTGGGAAATGTGGTGTACAGATTTTTGCCAGTGATTCACCCGTCGGTCTGGAACCTCAAATTTTCTGAAGTGGGAATAATCCGGCTGCTCTCTGAGCTGTGCGGGGAGTGCAGAGCATCGAGGAAGCGTGTATGTACGTTACCTATAGTTGCGCGGTGATCTTCGGCGGGAGTAAAGTAGCGAGAGACAGAGCAGCGGTGTGGCTCGTGCCGAAACGAACCTGATGAAGGTTCGCTCTTGGTATAGTGAACGCCGAGAACGAAGAGCAACAAACGGTAGGGATCAATCAGTCGGGAACCTCCGCGGTAGTAAAGCGGTTCTACTCACGGTACGCGTTTTACGTTTACGATCTCTTGAATGGTGAGGTGAGAAAAAAATCGAGAATTTAAATCGATAGTGATTCGACGCAAGATGTCGCGGAATAGAACTCGGTTCTGATACAGTGATGTGAAAAATTGTGTCTGTGTCAATCTTTAGACAAATTTACAGTGATTAACGGTTTTTATAAGTAGCGTCAAACGTCACCATGTGGAGAAGTTTGATTACCGTTTTATGTGCTACTGGTAAATTTACGTTATTTTTGTTTAGTTTTAGTGATTTATTATCCTATCTAGTACTTTTTAATTTTTTTCATCCAATCTGATTTGAATGCAGAATTATTTGAGAAGACTATAAGTAAATTGAAATTACAAGTTACACATGACAGAACAGCAATTTTTTCTTGTTTTAATTCTGTTTCCCGTCAATATGTGTGAATTTTTTTTTTAACAAACGTCGTGATCATCCTTATCGGAATACCGAATCCGAAATAATATGAAACACATGCGCAAAGTTCTAGTCGAAAAAATTCTGACACAATACTTTAATCCTAGCCAGATGATAGACTAGTAAAATTGCGTCAATCAATTGGCACACATATTCGGATCAGATTGTATATCTAAATGCTTTCATATGTCTCGCGTATCTATTGTGGGCCTGCTGTACCATTCTGTCAATCTTTCAGTCAATATCGAGGACAGTCTAAGAAGCTCAGTTGAAACAGACTGAAGAAATTCCGAGTTTTATGATGAAAAATTCACAGAATCTCGAAAATAAATTCACAATTACTTGGTTTTCGAACGGGAACTATAACATGGTGGCCACTGTTCAGGAAAAATCAGGAACTCAGGGAAAATTCAGGGAGCTCAGGGAAAAATCATGGACCTTTATGCTGACAGAAACTGGATGATATCGAAAATGGACTGACTGAAGTTAACAATTTGACACAAATTTTCCTCGATGCTATTCCAAATATCTTTAACAAAAAAAAAAAAAAACCATTTTCGGTTTTGAAACTAAAATTTTTGCAATTTATCATCCGTCATTCTTCCGATTAAATGTCGCTTATTCGATCTAAATTCTTATGCTCTGACACGACAGGCTATAAAACGTGAATTAGCAATAAATTACTTAATAATAATTGAACAATAATAATACACACAGTAAAACATTAATTAGCAGTAAAATCCCATCTGCCTTCTTAACAGCAGTAGCTAAAACTCGTAATGATTAATCTTTCAGATACTATAAGCCAGCGACTGATTGATAAATATTGCGTGCCCTGAATTCGAAATTGAATAACAAAAACGTGTCAAATTTATCACGATAAAATCTTTTCATAATTTTGTAGTATTCACCTTTGTCACAATTTTTACTATTCGAGTTGAAAATTATCCGTCAGTGTAACCGCTTGACAGAACAGCGCACTGGGTTATCAGCCGCTGAACAATGCGAAGCCGTGACATAATAATCGTCTTATCTACCTCGTAAAACGCAACGGAATATCGTGTGATAAAAAATGATGTCATTCATCTCGAGGTGCCTCAAATTCGTAGAAAAATTTTAACGATAGTTCAAATTTTCGCGTGAGATGGACGCGAGGGACCAGTAGCTCGTATTACAGTTGGATTAATGGCGATATTGAACTTCCTTATTCCAGGTTTGGTTCAACTACCGGTTTACCTCACACTCGATAGAGCGCGAGCTGAATAACGAGTAACCGCGAATTGATTCAATCGGCCCCTACGCTACGCAATCGCCATAAACTCGTATAATAGTACAGCAATGCGCGTTTGAATCGAGTAGCATAAATACCAGGAACGCGAGGCATCGTTTAGATATTCACAAACAGAAAGGCGGCGTCTGCCGTATAGACGTAACGACGTCACTAGTTTCAAGATAATTTTCATGCCAGAAAATGTGTACTTGGCAAACAATACAACATAGCGTCTATTAGACACAATTGACTGTTTGACGAATCGAAAAAATTGTCATGTGATATTTTTCCTTTCTTCATTTTCAGGCACTGTTTTGGGCTACGGGCCTCGAAGTATCAGCGTGCTCCAAAACTCAGAGAACAGCGTTCAGACTGATGGGAAACGATACGCAAAACTTGAGGCTTCCGGGTGCCCGAATGAATTCGTACCCCTGGGAAGCAAAGACTGCTATTACATTAGCAGAGAAGTGGACAGTTGGCTGGACGCACAATTTCACTGCGCGTCAAAGAACGCGACGCTTGCCGAACTCTCGGAGATGGACATGAACGAAGAGTTGAAGAAGTATTTGACGTATCAGCAATCAAGTAAGTCGAATTCATCATTGAATTACTTACTCTCTGAATTCTTTGGAGTTACTATTCACTCTTTTCCGACTGGCACGATTTTCACTCTTGAACGAATGAAAAACTCACCATTTGACGTCCTTTAAAAAAAAATCGACAAAATCGTTCGATAAAATGATCTCCGAAGAAGCAGATTATTCCGAGCTAGAAGTGGCACAAAACTAGAGCAGAGAGAGAGTATATTCACCTAGCGTAACGGTTTGCCTGAGGAATAAGGAACAATTGGGTCTATTCGATCCTCGGCAGCACGTAGATCGTGTTGCGTCATCTCCAATTGTTTGAATATCGCAGGAGATCGGTTTGTGTACAGATAATTGGTATCGCCACGAATTTCTATTTGAACTTCAACTTTGATTTTGAAGGAAATATTTCCAACAGAATTATACTTCTTCTTCTACTCCTATGATTTAGCTTAGCATTTCTTAGAATAGGTAATCCTGTCTCTCATCGGACACTGCAAGGCCTCAAACGAGTATGGCTTCTCTGGTTGTATTTTTCGAACTATTCTATCAAAAATTGTTGAACTTGTAGTCGATATAATGAACCACGAAACCCTAAAGAATGACCAAATTTCACCCAGTAGTTGCGTGGAAAAAGATAATCTTCATTCTAGGAACAACTCAATCAAAGAGAAACTCTGGCGTGCTATGCTATGACGTCACTATTCAGTATCACAAACCTGCCATCTAGCGTCTTTTTCTGTGGGAACCCGCTCCTTACTTCTCACCTAGTATATTCATTCTAGTTTTTGCTTTTTATTGGAGGATATGTTAGGTTATTTAAATATTGCCCTGAAATTGTGAATTATAAAGTCAGAGACAACCAGAAAATTAATCTGCCCAATTAATCATACCCCCAATGAAGTGTAGGGAGTGAAAAAAGGGTGATTCGATATCAAAGAGCCATCAATCACCGTCCTCCTATCATCTGATATTATTTTTCATTATTCTTTCATTTTCAGATCATGTTGAAAGATGGATCGGCGCCAGGTACAACTGGGGAACCAGGGCGTGGGAGTGGGGAATCACCGGGAGCAACTACACTTATGACGGATTTGGTAAATCAAAATCCGGAAGTGATCGAGTGGACCAGGAATGGCACTGTGTCGTAATGAATCCAGAACGAAAATACGATTGGACAGCTAGAAGTTGTTTCGACATCAAGCACTTCATATGTCACAAGGAAAGAAATCTAACAGGTAGCTTGAAACAAATGTACGATTTTTTAGATATTGCATATTAGGCATGATCAGAAGGTGATCGTCGTTTGGAAAGTGAGACCTCAGTCATAAAGCAACTTTCCAAGTCCCTTAGCATATCATGGAATCAATGTAACTACTAGACTGCCTAACATCCGGAAATTTTGTATAAACATTCGAGTCGTGTGTACCAAACCCATTGGAATTGTATTCTTTGCGTTAGAAGTCATCGCGAGAATCGAACTAACAGCGTGGGTTGTTTCGGCACGAGCCCACGTAGAGGTTTTATTGTTAGTAGTGAACGTCGAGAACGTAGAGAACCAAACGGAGGGCTCAGTCCGTCGCGAACCTCCGCGGTCGTCAAGCGTCTCAACTTACGTCTCACTTTCTACGATCCTGTGCCAAGTTCATCGATATAGTGACCGATCAGGAGTGTCGCGAAAAAAAACTGACCTTTAATACAGTGATGCGAAAAAATCGCGAAATTGCCAATTGTCGAGAAAAACTTGTTTCCACAAATTCAAAGTGGTTGTAACTTTTTCAACGGACACATCTCACACCATGTGGAAAAGCTTGATTGCAATTCTATGTGTAGCCGGTAAATTAACATTTTATCATTCTTCACTGGACCGATCTATGATCGATCTTTTCATTCAAACTGATTGGGGTGCAAATTCGTTTTTAATCTACTCTACTTTACGAAACACATTGATTACACTCGATTGAAGAGATTATTATCAAGTTACATATTGCAGTACATCAAATTTATGCGATATCTTCATCTTCAAGATTTGAAACACTTGGGCAAATATGACACAATACTTTAATCCTAGCCGGAGGATAGGTCAATGAAATTGCGTCAGTGAATTGACACAGATATTCCCATTGAGATTGATCGAACTGATATGACAGAATAAAATGCATTTGTATGTCTCGTGTCTATTACGAGCCGGCTACGTTTCGCCGTCTTTCTCCCAGTCGCTAGTTACAGAAAACTGAGAGTGCTGGAAGGTTCAGATTTAGCCGCGAAATGGGTTGATTAAAATAGACAAAAGGAATTTCCATTGTTCTTGAAAAATTCTCAGACTCTCAAGAATAGATTCGCCAACTGGAATGGGGAGGAATCGGAAGTCGTGTCAATCGCGAGTCTCTTTTCTGTCATAGACACGCCGCTGTCATGTCGATCATAGTGATTTTCCAATTTGCATATGTAAAGTCAGAGTATTATGTATATGACACGAGCCGATTAATTTGTAACAGGAGTGATTCGATCTGATTACATATCTGGGAAAGTGTGTAATTACACTTTCTTCAAGTACATTATCAAGATTGTCGCGTTCGACGCGTTTCTATCAAACCGTCTGCGGCTCTGAGACCATGATTAATAATCTGGAGGGATCACACTATCCTTGTACCACAATCTAACTACACGAATGAAAGTGGTCGTGGTGGGTAGACTGATTGTAAGCCACGGCATCGTACTCGCTTACCTACATCTACCCACGGATCTAGACGCGAGACTAGACACACTATAGACAATAAAAAAAGAACCATCCACCGAATACCTCCATCGATTAAATTTCGGTGATTAGTTAAGAAATTTTTTTCATGTTATTTCACAGGCTACAAAAAGTTAATTACCAATAAAATAAAATTCGCCTCCAACACTGTGCAACAAATAGAATTCGTAACGTCTGTCTATGTATTATAATTTAGGTCATTTTTAGCGAGCGGCTAATTGCTCAAAATTTTACACTAATTCGAAGTTCATGTGCAAAGGCGAGATCTGAATTCGGAAAACCTTGAAGAATCTGTAACGTCTGCTATTCTGATCGTCTCATCTGCTCGACTTTAAATGCTAGAAATTGGATTCAAACACTACGATCCATTCCCAGTAATGACTGATGAAATTCGCGTGTGAAAATAGGCGCTACGAACCAGTAGCTCGTCCGGTAGTTGGCTTAATGGTGCCATTGAACTTCCTTATTCCAGTTTTGGTTCAACTACCGGTTTGTTTCACACCCAATAGAGTGCGAGCTGAATAACGAGTAACCGCAAATTCTCCCCAACCGCTACACGACATAAACTACGACCGTCCCGCATGTTACATGTGCGTTTGAAACGAGTAGCATAAATACCAGAAACGCCGGTCTGAATGCGGTACCGGTTACATATTCACACACTGAAACCCGGCGCCTGCCGCACAGACGCGATGATGTCACTAGTTTCGAGATAATGTACACTGTAAAAATAGGCACGCGTCAATCGATACAACCGAACACGACCTGGGACGTTCCGTTCCATCAGACGAGCACAAATTCGAATGAAAATCGAATGAATGATTCATAAGTGTCGGAAGAAATGAAGATCATGATTTCCAGGTTCAGGTACGGCGGCGGAGCTCCGGGAAGTCGTCGTTCCCCCGACGGACGTGAAACCCACTTCCGCGTGTCCGGAAGGATTCGTACTCCTGGGGAAGAGAAACTGCTTCTACATCAGTCCAGGGGTGGCGAATTGGCTTGATGCACAATTCTTCTGCCAAGATAGAAAGGCATCGCTCGCCGAACTCCCGAAGAAACACTTGAATCGAAAGCTCAAGACGTACCTGATGAGCCAGCGATCACGTGAGTCGAATGATCCACGTTCAGTTATATGATAAATGACCTGATGATTTCGGTCACAACGTTATGGTGGTTTATCACATCGACATTTCCACTAGGGTACCGCCGAATCGTTGTCCAAGTATATATTGAACTAGAGCAAACGTGGAGAGAGGTTTTGCGTAACGAGAAGCAATTGGGTACATTCGGTATAGAGATTGCTCGACTTGTTTAGTTTGTTTGTAGAACGAGATCAAGGATGGAAGACTGTTGCTTTGTGGCAAATATTGATCAATTCTTCTATCATGAGAAGTGATATGACTGTTCTCTCCTATGTTTAGCTGGATTCGAAAGATGGATCGGCGCCAGGTACAACTGGAACAAGAGAATCTGGGAGTGGGGAATCACCGGACGAAACATGACCTATGAGGGATTCAGCAAATTGAAATCCGAAACTGATCGAGTAGACGAGGAATGGCACTGCGCGGTCATGAATCCGGAACGACAATACAACTGGGCAGCCAGAAGTTGCGTCGAAGAGAAACATTACATATGTCACAAACGTGCACGTCTTTCAGATAAAATAGGTACGATCGTCGATAACGGGAGATTGACTTTGCATGAATGTGTTCATAAATCATTTCTTAAGAATTCACATTTTATTGACATGAATCATGGAGACGCCAAAATATGAGCGGATATTTTGAAACCTAACATTTTCCACTGTCTTGGCGGATCCTCGAGTATTGGAAAGTGGAAAGTCTGACTCATCAAAGTACGTTATTTCTAGGCAAAAAGGATAGAATCTCACCGAGCGTACAGCGCAGACAGCGAATCAAGAATCGAAAAAATAAAAAAGGACGTCTTGGCCCGAGTTTAGCCGACAGAAATGAAATACTGCCATACAGGGAACGGGAGTACAGAACGATCAAGAGGTCTGGTCCAGTGTGGAGTAGTGAGATGAAGCCAGGACAGGATTCGAAGACGATGTAAGAAGAGGAAACCGACCGAAAAGAAATCGACCGTAATCCCTGTAGAAAAGAACTTAATATTGAACGATTTTTTTACAGCCTGACAAGGTGGGCACCGGGGACTAAGCAGAGCGACAGACTGAAGCCTGTGAAACCCAAAGATCCTACCTTACCCGAGCTGTGGGTGAGCCGTAAAAAGGCAGAGGCAATGACATCGGACGGAAACTTCGTCAAGGGTAGAGAAGAGGAATCGTTACCAAAACTGACGAGTCCCGCAGGGGTTCCTCCGATTCTTTCTGACTCGATAGAGACAGAGACGGGCAACATGTTGACTCAGTTTGGCGGTCATATGTTTGTGTAAAAATGTAATGAATCGAAACCGTAAAGTGTTTATCGTCGTCGACTCAGAGTAAAATCGGGTCTGATTAACACTGAACGCGTATAATACTAGTATTAATTTATTGCCGATGTATCGTATGCATATTTGATAAGAATATTGATATAAGGGGGAAAAATCACGCAATTGATTTAAAAAAAGGCGTTTCACTGATGAAAAACCAGTTGATAAAAAAAAATTATGATAATCAGAAACTCTACAAAAGTTTCTTGAGCCAATAAACACTAAATACAGACAAACTTATGCCATTTGAACTCGTGGGAGTTTATTTTAAGAAGTAATGTTCAATTTCATCTCACTTTTATGCCATAAGTTCATCACAGAATTCATAATTTCCTAAACGGAGTATGTACTTGGGACATTCTATTGAATAATGAGAGTTACATATTTCATATCAGTCCGTGAGAAAATGTAATCGTAATTGTAATCCTGTTTCGTTCATCTCTTTAACAGAGACTTGAATGAGAATTTCTTCTATTTATCGTAAGAAACTTGGATTGAATCTGAGATATATAACTTTTTAATATAATACTCAATGCTCGTATTTAATCTCACGATAATTTCAGAAACTAAGATCAATGCGATCGAGTCGATTCGATAGACACAACAAGATCACGTGGAAAAATCAATTTCTTTGTTCCTAAAGAAGTAGAAAAACCGTAGATTTGATGCTCGTGTCTAAATACTTCTCGTCACGGTTCAATATATAAGTTGACGACGCAAATATGTATATGTTAAGTGGAGTCTTACGCTTCTGGGCTTTGAATAAAAAGCCACAAAAATTTACAATTAGTGTTACTTACTATTATAATTTTTATGTATCATCAATGTATCACATAAAGAGAAAAAAGCTTCACTTGTAAATAGAACAATTAAGTCCACGATCTCTCTGTTCACTTCGTAAATCATCAAAAAACTTTCATCTCTCTCGAAAGTTGATGATAAATATCGACAAGATTCTGTCTCCGATGATCAAATATACCCTGTGACCCAGATTCATTTATAAATATCAATAAAACCCCTACCTTTATGTAAGTAACAAGGGCGTCGCCTTTCGGTTGACCATCTTGGTCTCTGTACAGCTTTATTTTGTCCTTTGCCTTATCGTCTCTAGCCAGGAGTCCGTACTTGGTGACTATCGTCGTAAGTTCTTCCATCGTTATATCCAACGGAAGTCCGGTGATGTAGACAGCGGTGTTGTGAGCCTCGTCGACCTCGAACCAAGTCGAAGGTTCCTGAGCCTTTCTTTTAGCCTCTGCTTTCCTCTGTTCCTTTTCAGCTTTCGTTTCCACCTTCACTAACGGTTCGGGAGGCTTTGTTTCAGCCGAAGGATCTGTGAAGCCGTAGCTCATCTGATATCTCGCTAGGAACTCGTCGTCCACCTGAAAATTGATTATGAGCGAGGAATTAGCGACGGAAATTTATTTCAGAGCCTCGAATCGGACAAAGCAGAGGCAGCAGTACCTTCGGAAACCATGCGCTCTTTTCTCTATCCCACATGTAAACACTGCCGTCGTTCGGGTCGGTGTAGGTATGAGTGTCGCCTTCGAAGCCATAAACACCTCCAGGGACTGCGGCATCGGGACCTTTACTGCCATCACCATTTTCGGACGATCCTTGACCTGATGTTTCTGGATCGTCGGTGTCCCCAGGGGTCGGTGACCTGAAATTACAAAAATAGTGGTTTGAAAAAAAAAATAATCTTGATTTCGTGCCTTCTTATGATCTACATTTGATTGAAGATTCCAGTTTTACTGTTTAGAATTCGATTGATTCGAGAATTTGATATTCGAGAAGTTGAGTCATGGTTTGTTTAGGCACTATTCTTGTAGTTCTATCTTTTCATTTTGAGGATTTCGTTAATCCAATTCGGTCAAAAAATTCGTACGATTAGCGAAATGTTACTTTACTTTACAACTTTCATCACTGGTCTCAGAACTATATTTTCGAAAACGTAAAGATTTGTACAAAGACTCGTATTATTAGTAGTTTTAGACTAAGCTAAAGTCTTTCGAATCTGAACTCGAATTCACCAATCACGTGAAAGACAGTGGAACTCAAAGGCAATCAAAAAAGTGCGAAAAGTGGCCATATCTCCTAAAACATCTTGAAGAACTGAAAGATCCCAGGTCGATCCACAACTACTAATGACATGAGTCAGTATGCACAACTGCAGCAAAATTCTCTGTAATATCTGAACCAATTCTTAATACTTTTTGAAGTTCCATCGATTAGATCATAGAAAATCGAAGACTTCTGAGACTGTATATTTGCTGAGCATTAAAAAAAAAGTTGTTCTCGCAAGAGTAGTTTTTACATAAGAATAATAAAAAATACGTAATAGATAGAAGATATTGTTCTGAGTAAAAGTCGAAAAGCAGGATTGCAATGTCTTTGGTCCCCATAAAACATGAAGCTGAAGCTAGCAGGCAAAGGTGCTAAATTCAATTAAAATGAGACAATGAGGCTATAGCATTTGAATTTTGTAAAATATTATGAAAAGGGATATATTCCCAAAAGTATAGACTGATGATTTTATTCAGGAGAACTTCGAAATGTTTGGCTGCTAACTATGGCTGCTAGCTTCAGCTTCATCCATAAAACTAATCAATAAGATTAAAAAACAGAATTAAATAAGAGAAAGAAATTACAAAATGACAATAATATCAAATCATGCAGAGTGAAATATTGTCGCACTGTGTGCAAATTTGTGACTCAACATAATAAAGAAAGTTTTTCATCAATCCGAAGATTCTCACCCTCGGATTTGTCCCCCAGATTCATCAGCCTTGATAGAATCATCGGAATTATTTTCTCCAGTTCTGGAAACCCAAGCGTTCTGTTCAGCGTTCCATATCAGCTGCCGATTAGTTCCAGGTTCTGTGTAAACGCACGTAGATCCTTCGTAAGAAAGATGTTTAGCGTAATCTGGGGCCGGATTTGTACTCGGCTCAGCTTTCCTCTCTACTTCTACTTCCTTCTCTAACTTCTCGGGTTTTGGCTGCTCTTTTGCTACCTCCGCCGGTTTCTCCTCGCTGATAACATCCTCCGTCTTTCTCGCCGGCGACTTGGGGGATTCGATTATCAGATCGGTCTTTATATTTATCGTGATCTTCTTCTCCGAACCCCTCCCCATGAACTTTATAGGTTTGCTCGGCGGCAGAGAATTCTTTATCACCACAGGCCTGGATATAAATTTGGCGGTGATCGGCTCCGGCTCTGGACCCGAACCTTCGTCATCGGTGTCAAACTCCTCTATCTGCTCGTCTGAGTCACTCATCGTCGATTCGATTACGCGAGGTTTTCTTAGGCCTGAAAAAACTCAGTTTTAGCCACCATCGAGAGTCCGAGTCCGAAAGTAGTTTAAGATATTTGAATATTTTCAGGATAGGAAACGCGATCTACGAAATAATCTAAACTCAGGTGTGAAACTAGTGTTAACAGAGAAAATAGTCTAGTATTTTAAACCTCGAAATTTTTAGAGCGTAAAAACACTGTATTATAATAATTTTAAGGTTATGTACCGTTTTTTTTTTTTTTTTTCAATTCACGGCATTTCTAACGACAGAAAATTGATTTAACAACCGAATCGGGTTTCAATTGTCGATCAGAATACAAATCGCGATGAAACTGTAGCGAAGCCGTTTATCAATGAACTAATCCGCGGAAAAAACTGGGAGAAAGAGGTTAGGGCATAAAGAGCCTTCGCTGTGTGACAGAAGTCTTCGCGCTTACCACATTGACGGGAAATTTTGCTGCCGGTGTGCGACGATCGCGGGATAATTCGGTGATCGTGTCGATGCGTATCATGGATAAAACCGATTCGGAAATTTATTTTATTTACAATTAAAAACCGCTGACAAAAGGATGCCGAGACGTCAGTCGTCACGATAACGTCGAGTGCCGCGAACCCTGTCGGTTATGCTCGTAACATTATTTGAATTGATTTCCTGTTGCTAGGCAACCCCGTGTTGGCGTTGATACAAATGTCAGTCGGGTTGCGCGACACAAGGCAGAAACATGGGTCTGCCAGATATAGACAACATACCCGGTAAGTTACGAAGGTTTTTGAATATTATTTCGCAAGATTCGATTCCTTTATCAATTCAATGAACCTCGAAATTTTATAATTGATCGAGGCTTTGAGATTCGTAATTTATTTTCAGTTTTTACTGTTTAGAAAAAGTTTGTTTGATACTGCATCGAATTATAGTTTGCGACACCGGTGTTGTCGCTGGACAATCACACATTCTAAATAAGTAATGAGTCTACAGGGTTATCTGTTGGGTTGTTAATCTTTACCCTTGTGCCACTGGTGTAGGGTGAATTTTAAATATAACATTATTCACACTTGTTTGTTGTTTCTCACTTTCGAATATCGTATGAAGCAGTCTTGATTTGAATTATTGGAGAGGCGATTCTATGGAATGTGTAACGCGATTCGATTTGAAAAATGACTGAAAAGAAACAATTGTTATCTGCACTATATTTCACAACTTGTTGGACAATTTTTAGTAGAATACACGCTTCTTTTCGAATGCGTATTTCGAACAGTAACAAGTATAAAGTTTCAAGAACGTCTCTGTGATGAATTATGTACCAGAATATATCGGGATTTCGAACGTACCCGCGCATAAAAATTGCACGAGTATCGAGCTGCTGTGTTTTTATTGTACGAAACCCGAAATATTGAGAGGCTTAATTATTCAAGAATATAATTGTCGAGAATTGTGTATTAAATTGTAATTACAGACTGGATTCGTAGTAGATGTGTCAATGAACGATTTATATTATCGCGTTCGTTAATTTCTCTACAGATAAAGCGTGGGTATGGTGATGGTTTTCTAATTGTTAAATCAATGTAATCATGGTGCCCATCTGTTGACATGTGGCCCACCGCTAACACGGCAATCAAAAGTTTCAAACTTGTAATTTGTCGCGACGATGTGTTCTTCGGCTAGGTTTTATTAAGTGTGTTTTTTAATCGGTTCACAAATCTCAAACTTTCAAGTCCATTAGCAACCGCAATTATGACTTTTTTTCAGATGTATTATACGGTAAACTTATTTACAGATAACTTATCGAGATACTGAATAAATTATTAAAAGGCCTGACAAAAAAATTAACTTTTACCAGCTCTGAATTTGAAGTTCGAGTTTGTACATCGAGACTCAAAAATACGCTTAATAAACGTAGAATTAAAAAAAAAAAAAAATAGTTGAATTTCAAATTTATGATAACTAATTATTTCGAATATTTAATTACGCTTAATTTTCTATACCTGTAAAAACAATTTTGTATCTTATCTACGTGAAGTTAGTAATATCAGATATGGTAAAAAAAAAGAATCTTATATTTGGATTCCAATAATAATAATAATAATAATAATAATAATAATAATAATAATAATAATAATAATAATTCTACAGTCATAAATTCTGTAAAATTGCGAATACAACTAGTTTTGAGCAATATACATATCTGAACAGTGCATTTCTTCGAAATTGACTAAAGATCAATACTCACTACCCTATAATACTATTGTTTACTGCGTGCACGTGCTTCCTGGAGCGAAAAGCGTACGATTAACTTTCCCATGAGACACACGTAGGGCTGCATACCATAACTTCTGGAAATCATTCATCGTTCTACAAAAGTAACATTGTCTGAAGATCTTTCCAGCTTTAATGGGAGACTTCGGTGAAATATTTTTGGGAAAAACTAGGTTCTTAAATTTTTACTTATTAAAAAGAGGTAGATTAAAAAATCCTTCCAGCAGAATATTCGGCAGCGGTGAGCAAAATCTTCTTCGCTTACACTTTCATCGCAGAAGGCTGACATTAAAAAAAAAAAAACTGCTGGAAGGATTTTTTCAAACGACCTTTCATAGCGATTTTCAAAATTTCACTCAACTTTAATTTTTCGTGTGCGAAAATATTTAAAGCACGCTCAGCCGACCGTGGAACAGGTCTTAAATCATGCGAAATCGTGATAACGTTATCACTAACCTTTACCTCAAACCGAACACAGGTTATTAAATTGTGGCATTTTCTGTTTCAGATAGCGGCGCGGTTTTTACGATCGGTCGTAGCCGATTCGCAGATAACTTTGCATCGCATTTCTTCATCCGGCAGGACCCCGTGGTGACCATCGTCTGCGGAGATGAACATTCGGCAGTGGTCTGCGGTGAGTAATCGAAATCATCATATATCATATCGTCATATCATATCATCATATCATATACAGTAACGTGATCGTATTATATATTTACACATATATTATTATTATTATTATTATTATTATTATTATTATTATTATTATTATTATTATTATGTCGGCTCTTGCGCGAACACACCGATAGCCACATTATTAAGTCTTCCACTCCGCTATCGGAATTCGGTCACGAAGGTCGTATAGCCGCATAAATATAATGAAAGATATAACACCTACAACTTCGCTGACCAGGAAATTGAAGTCCTTTTTAAAACTCCGAAATCCATTAGCTATGCGGGCCATTCGAATACCGGAATACCGCACGGTTTTTTATGTTTTTTTTTTTCACATTATTTAGGTGACAACAAAAATATCTCCCCCAACTCCAGTCGATAAAGATTTTCGCAATTATTCGATTTTGCTTCGAAATTTTCCGATCTAATTGAACGGTTCGAAAAATGCCTTGAACAACAATTGAAAGCGCGGTTTTCGACGGAAATTTTCTGAATATTTCGAAAATGATAATTATTTTTGTCTAACTTGTTATTTTCAGTGCGAAATTCGATAAACACGACTCAAAATGTCAATTTCACCGACGTCCTCTCCGTCGTTTTTTAAAAATAAGATTTTTTCTTCTGAAAATTAAGAAAATTTCCGATGAAAAGCATGTCTAAAAATTCTCAGCTCGTTTACCTCCAAGTCACAGTTACGATTTGAAGAAAATTTGAGAGTTTTTCATCATTATTCGAACATTTTGATGTTAACATGCAAATTACGTATGTACGTATATCGAAATTCACGAATAATAACGAAAAAAACTGATAACTGCCTCTCCAAATCTTTTAGAGTGAAAACAGCGCAACTGCATTGAATGAAGTGACTTTTCCACTCCATTAGAGTTAAATTTTTCACTCCAAACGATTTGAGTGAACTAATCGCTCCAAAGAAGATTGAAATTTGACTCGATTAGAGTCAACAATCACTCTATTTGGGTGAATATTCACTCTTTTGGATTTGCGCTGTTTTCAGTATCGCAGGAGTGAATTTTCACTCCAAAAAATTTAGAGATTAGAGCCGGGGCGATCTTTCATACTCGAGAAATCTCTTCGTCCAGACCTAAATAATTTGAAGAAATTAGCACACAAAAAAACACACACACACACACACAAAAGTTGGAGGTCGAATTTGCTTACGGTATTTTGTGGGATGGCCGACATATTAATCGTCCAGCGATTTCTGTTTTCGTACGAAATAATCGATGGCACAAATCGAATGTCACTGATGAGATAGGTTTCAGGACATCCATACATACATGCGGCAATGACGTACAATTTCACACTACATTCCACAATTAGATGACATGTACGTGTTTCATGGGACCTACACACCACCAACGGTGATTCGTGATATCGATCAAGGCTCTGTTGGACCGCATGATTTACCGAAAAATCAATACGTGAACGACTCCATGCACCTGGTTGACCCAATGCCCACGTGGTCCGCTACTTTTAGTTCAATTTTCAGGCAAGGTTTGTTCGAAGAGTGCGTTCGTGTGCCTGTGTCTATATGCATTAGCGAAAACTCGACACGCTGCAGGGTAACGGGAAAGCACTTACATTATAACAGGGATGACAGCACGGTAATCAGCAAATGTCAGTCGGTTGACCGAGACCCGAGAATCGTATTCGCGATTCGATTATGACTATTCATAAGACCGTGAAACGAGTGAAATCTTGACGTCAGGATTAATTACGCCAAGTATAGAAATGAATGGGGGGATTTTTTCGAATACAGCCTTCGAGCGAATCAGATATGGAAACTAGGGGGTGGCGCGGGCGGAACACTCGCGAGTGCTAAAAGAGGGAATAAAAATCCCGAGTAGAGACTCCAAGTTTGAGAAACAAGGCATGGTCGTATATGAACGAGTCCAGCTTTTGCTCGCACAGCGATAAATTATGGAAATTCGTGAGGTCGCTGGGAACGTAGAAGGTAGTAGGGAAAGTAGATATTAGTGGTAGGTGTAACGCCGAGAATAACCCGGTACGCGATACAATTGGCAAGGATATATTTGCATATATACCGGTCTGACGAAGTCTACGCCGCGAGCTCTTATCCTTTCACGCAATCTAAACTCTGCGAAAGGTCCTTTCTTGACCCCGTCCTTTGGACCTGGGACCTAGCCTTCCCCCGACGTCCGTCAGGATGGATGCCCGACGAGCGGGAAAAGCGGGAAATGGCAAAGGGCAGAACACCCGAGCGCAAAGTTCACCCGGATTCGCCGTGCTTCTGCAGCGTGCAGCAACGCGGTGCAAACCGTCATCCCCACGTGGGCCTATCTGCACTGAACACACTCGGCCCCGGTACACACGCACGCGGAATGTCCACTGTCCGGTTACATGCCTCGGAATCAATAATGCAAATATTATGTCCTATATCTGCTCGGTCGGTGTATACAGGTACACAGCAAGCCTTATCCGCTAGTTACACGATACGAACATCTACATTCGAGAACAGTCGTTTTTGAAGGGCAAGGGTTGAACACCCGAAATACGTATAGGTATCATTAAAAAACAATCTTTGATACAGCGAAGGAGAAAAGAAGTGAGTGATTGATGGTATCTTTACATATTGGAGCCGCATGCTGACTCACGATTATGTATACGTATGCCATGCGTGGTTATTAAGAGAAAATAATTACTCAACTCGATGAATTAAGAAACGCAAACGTCCTCGTCGAGTGTTATACTTTACTTTATATCAGCTAGAACGGCTATATAGCCTAGTCAAATTACCATAAGTCGATTAGAAAAGTGAGTCTATATTCTAACACTGGGTAGGTTTACCTATAACACATCGTGTGGGTAAAGGTCTTCGCTAACTCGTAAATTCAGGGTCAAAAAAACCTTTATTACCCCCATTTGTTAACGGTCATGAATGAAGATAGGATTTTTAAACCAGAATTTTCTAGCTGTAATCACACCGTTTAGCGTTACAACGGTTTTATAATCCTCTGCTTTATCTTCGTCAAAGATAGTAAAATGCTTGAACCTTATTTTACATTCGATGTACCCCTGCTATGAATTTTTTTTCACTATTTCCAGAAAGCGGCAGACTCTTCGTCTTCGGTAGCAACGATTGGGGACAATTGGGTCTCGGGCACAAGAACCACGTGAGCAAACCATCATGCGTGAAAAGTTAGTGTGCGATGGAATTATTTGTTAATCGTTCTGAAAACTCGTCCGTTCAATGGTTGATTTTTCCTTTCTGTTTGTAGTATTGAAACCAGAAAAAGTAACGAACGTTGCGTGTGGAAGAGCCCACACTCTCATATGTACCGGTAAGCGTGCAATTTTTATCTAGCATCATCCGACCGCCCCCATTTGACGGTTGTGGGCAGACCACGAGAAGGGCAATGACCACTTGATTCTGATTGCCGAAGGTTATTGAACCAGTTATGTTGGCTCCCCCGATTATCAAACCACACTGATATCGATTATTTCCCCGAACCTCATCACAAATTAAAGAACCCTTTGAGCGAGGACCCAGGTCCACCTGTGACCCTCAATCCTCGTCGATTTCTGCCTCACGAATAACCGACGAGAAAATGATTGAACCGCGATTTGCGCAGGTGGTCAGAAGATATTCGCGTGTGGAAGTGACCAGGAAGGTCAACTGGGTCGCGGAGGACTGGCTGCTGGAGACAGTTCAAGTTCTCCAGTTCTCATTTACGACTGTGGATTGGCTGATGGGTCGAAGATACTTGAGGTTGCTGCCGGCTCTCATCATTCCATGGCACTGTTAAGCGACGGTGGAGTTATCGCCTGGGGTAGTAATCTCGAAGGTCAATTGGGGCTGCCTGGAATTACCGGTTTGGTCAACAAGCCGACGAAAGTTCCGATGCCAGAACCAGTCAGGGCTATCAGCACCGGATATTATCACACGGCGTTCTTGACCGGTTAGAGAAAATTTTATCACCTGTTCAACCAGTCGAGCTAATTTATTATTTATATATCATTCGTTAATTTCACCGGAATTTAAACAGGTTTTTTTTTACCGGAGTAATTTATATTCTGCCTGCAGTCTACGGTCAAAAGTCATTATTTTTATTCAATTCGTGGATTCTTTTTTCTCAACGAGTTTGATTATTTTTAAGAAAGCGGCCTCATATACGTTTGCGGAGAAGCTGAGAGTGGCAAACTTGGTATCGTCGTCAATTTCTCTACCCAAGCTGCTCCGAAACAGTTGCAATTTCCGGGTCCAGCTGCGAAGATCGCCTGCGGGGGACACCACAGTCTCGTTCTCACTGGTAGGCAAAATACAACCGAACAGATTCTATATTGGCACAAGCTTCTTCAGGTTTCTTTCGGCAATAAGAAGAGGCGAGCTTCAAGCAGTTCCAGATTTCTACCGATCAAAAACAAAACCGAAGCTTCAATAAGATATCATTTTTTTATCTGTCACATTCAGAGACAGGCGATTTGTACTGCTTCGGAAGTAACGTCAGCGGACAATTAGGGATGGGAGTCAACGTCACGGAGGTACAAACTCCGAAGCTTCTTCCTCGTGGAGTTACGCAAGGAGAAGTTATCACGAAAATTGCTGCCGGAGAGAGTCACACCGCTATAGTTACAGGTATGTGACTGCTATATTAATTTGATAAACGTTGAATTATAATCGAGGCTTCTTTGTATAATTCATACATTCACGTAGATATCGCGCCTCCTATGCCTCATATAGAAATATCCCACTTTCCAGAATCTGGTAAACTATTCATGTGCGGAGATGGGCGACACGGGAAACTGGGTCTTGAGGAGAACGAGAACAACGTTCACGAAATGACACACGCTGTCAAGTACGATGAACTGACGGTGACCGATGTGAGGAACCACGATTTTGCACTTTTGTGTATAATTTTTCGTCCACTAGAAACCGTTCATCACGAGAAAATTCATGATTCTAGGTATCGTGCGGTGGGTGTCACACGATTCTGGTCGGTAAACGACGCGAAGATGCGGAAGAAGAGGAACACGTAGCAGTGCAAACGGTGAATACCCAACGAAACGTGATCTAAATTGATAAATTTCGATCTTCTTCATCAATTTCGAATATTTTCAGGACGTTGGACAGCGTAAGAATTCTTTACCACCGTTGAAGATGCCAGCAATGCTTGGAAAACTTGCTGGTGACGTTATGTCGGAGAAGAATGAACTGGAAAACGCGATAAAGAATGTGAAAAACGATATAAACGACACGCGGGATCACGTCAAGGAAGCAATTGCTAACGCCAAGAACGAATTGGAGACCAAAGTCGAAGGGGTTGTGACGAATGTAACCGAAACTGCAGAGGAAAACGTTAACGTTGTCAAGAAAACCGCCGAGGATATGATGGTGGGTGTCAAAGACGCTATGAACAACATAAAAAAACCTGAATTCCCGAAGAAACTCGCGGACTACATCGAAGAAGGTAACAAGACCGAGGAATTGCTCAACGAACTCGCCGCAGACGACACGGAATCAGAGACGAAGAATAACAATAAGGATGCAATTCTGGCGGGTGCTGACGGATTGATGAACAGAGTCAAATCATCGACTGCGAGTCTGAAGTCGAATCACAGTCATCGATCCGACGATGGGAAGAGAAAACCATCAGCCGACTCCCTTGTACCAAAAAACTTGGAGTCATTCGGTGATGAGAGTCAGATAATTCCTCCACCAAAACCGCCGAGACAGAGATCCGGTCTTTCGGAGAATGCGGTTCATGCCGACAAGCTCACGGCGACTGCGATGGACTTGGAAAGAAATGCCCAAGCGTCGAGGAATGGGTCCGGGGACTCGAAAAATCCGTTCGAAAATAGCGACGATGAAATTGTGCAAAAATCCGTCGGGAGATTGGGATCAGACAAAAATGAGAAAGATCACGAGATAATGGAAATCAATAAACAGGGTAATGAGGAAAAGATGAAGGATACAGAAACTGCGCAGGATGACGCTGACGTGCAATCACCGCCTCCAAAAACTGCAGGTAAAGTAACGACTTAAAAAATATCGACTATTTATTGAGCAGCAAATTATTCACTGTTTCAGGAAAAATATCTCAACTATTCAAAGGAAAGAAATCGGCAGGCGGAGAACAGAACGGCGTGAAGCAGGGTGGCGGCAGTGCTTCGAATTCCAAAGTAAAGGTAGGAGGGTTTTTTTTTTTTTTTTTTGTATAACCGTTACGACGATACCGATGATTGATTTTTATTTTACAGTCGAGAACGTGCACCGTGCTATAAGGAAGGATTGCTTGGACGATAGGTCATATTTTATTATATTTTTTTATAAATAATATACAAGATTCGGGAACGGGACCAAGACGGTGGAATGGAACGACGAATAAATTGCGCGCGCGATTGCGATGATCGTTTTATACCATTGGCAATGTTACTTTACATCGGTATATCGATAGGGAATATTTCACATGGATAAAACATATCATTATCTATAATTATAAGTTATTTAAGGCTGTTCTTAGTGTACTTTAACATTGTAATAAATATTATACATGCAGGGTGGATTCCTTGTGACTAATAAGTAGGTCGATATGGGATTTCATTATCATATCTCTCTCTAAACGAAACATTCAATTGATTCAATAACTTTGTGTCTTCAAGAAGAAAGGATCATGTTCGTCTATCTCTGATTCCGATCAAATTTCGTAACATCAAGAAAGAAACGGTATTATACAACTAACACCCCCCCTAAAAGCGTTTGATGCTACTTTTCATTGGCGCAAGATACTATATTGAGTCCTTTAACGAATACTTGACCAAATTGACTCCAAATGTTCCCGGAAATCGCGAATCGCATATGGAATCGGGTATAGAGAAATTTAACCACAGGTTGTAACCGCTCTATATGAATTGATTATCACAGTTTTTATATTATTCGTGGTAGCTAATCGCAATGCTCTAATGAACAAAATTGATCATAATCGGAGATACATTATCATGACTCTGTTCTTATCGCCTACTTCCCTAAAAACTATTTCACTTCTTTCCCTGGCTTCATAAACGTTGGTGGAATTGTACCCCGAGGGGATCGTTCAATTGGTTCAAACACATTTATGACACCTCAGAACAATGCGTGATGAATATACATACCTATATGTGTATGAAACAATTGAATGTCGCCTAGGTCCTGAATTCCACCCCACGTCTATTATAACACACAACTTAGTTTATATAAAACTGGGCCGTATTAGTGCAACAGAAATCGAATTATCAATCCTGCACTTGATTTCTGCCATATGTGCAGTCACGCATCTAAAAATCATCCGATCATGCATGCCCGTTATTTACTTATTTATCGACGGTCAGTCATGTCTCCTCGTTGGTAATTCCCTGTATTAGGTATAAACTCTGACAACATCACCTATGTAATTCTATGTAAAAGTCACAGTAAAGAAACAATAACAATTGTAGAGCATGCGTGTACGATTATTAAACGATTAATATACACGCGAATGTTGACTAAGTTGACTTGGAAGGCTGCTTACCTACGTGCCTTGTTCTTATAATGTAAATCGACAAGCGGTCAGCGAGGGTAAGGGGTGTCTTCCCGACGATACTTATACGCGATGTTCTGCGGGTTGCGCGTAATCAGGCGCATCGATCCTTTCAAAAATGTTGAGGACATTATAAGAATAGGGAAGGTTATCATGATAATGAAGGTCATGATAAATGGGTGCGTCATAAATGAATACAATTTTTGAAAACTAAGAGTTATAGAATCTACTTCAGATGACTGTAAACAGCAATTGAGAATTATCAATTTTCAAACGCCACGTGACGTCACACAGCACCTCCGCAGCGCCGTCAGACCGCTAAATTCAAACGCTGTATGAAAAAAACTTGATTTACATGAAAATCAATTATCAACAATTAGATGCAATATGTTTTTCATAAATCCTAATCATCAAATTATCAGATAAGAGAATAAAAGAAAATTATGAAACTTTCCGATTGAGAATTGATTATTTCTTATATAGAGATCAAAATTCATAAGGAACCGATTAGAGTCTCTAATGATCTTTTATCCACAACAGTAACGACCCCAAACAAACGAAAAATCGATGACGACTAAAAAACAAAGGAAACACGTAGTCAACGCACAAAGTATTGTCGCAACGAATCAAATAAAAACAGTTTTTCGATATTCTCAAAGACTGTAGACACCCGAGATTCATAAAACGATCAAGATTCGAAACCGTCGTTTCAATTCCACCGTTCGCTACATTCGCGCCGCGGGATCGTTGCTCGCGGTCCAAAAGTGGAATATTGATATCCTCGAGCACGAGCACGCTGTCAGACATAACCTAATACCACACTACGCTTACGTTCCGGAGTAAGAAAGACAGTACATAACAGCAATCGACAATTGGAACAAGTACAAACGCGATTAAAAAATCCCGTGCAAGTCAACTGTTCACATTATAACCAAGTCAACGTATCTGAGATAAGACTGTGATGCCATAAAGATATTAATTAATTTAAATCAATTAAATTTAAGCTACAATAACAATGTCGAGACGCGGTGATAACAAGCGTGTCGGTACCGGCAATTCCGAAGGAAACTCGACCCCCGGTAGAGGCGGCTATTATTCAGGCGGTGATCGCTTCGCCGACGGTGGAGGAGGCCGGTCTTTCTCCAGGGGCGGCTATTACGGCGGGGGCGGCGATGGTTGGGGTCGTCGAGGAGGCGGAGGCGGCGGTCGCCGTGGATATCGAGGCGGCGGCGGAGGTGAATTCCAACTTTTTTTCTTTCATTTCTATTTCGATTTCAAAATATTTTCTCCAGCTACCGAGATTTCTTTTTATGTTTTTCATTCAACGTAGATAATTGTGAATTAATTAACAGGATATCGAGGGAGCAACCAGAACCGTCGTGGTTACAAGAGAAACCAGGGACACGTGGATTCGGATGGAAAAAGACCGAAGATGGAGGTCGGAAACAGGCTGAAAGAGGTTGAAATTGGGGTGACAGAGTTCGTCGGAGACCACAAGGGTTTTTCTGGCGTCGTCAAGGAGAGATACGGAGACTTTCACGTTCACGAGATCAATTTGAACGGAGAAATTGCCAAGCTTACGGACCAGAGCATACCTCCTGAGCCGGAACAACTCGACGATATGGAGGATCTGAAGAAAGAAGTTCCCTCGGAGGTCTGGGAACAGCTGGAGACGCTGAACAAAGTCGACGGTACCGTTACATCCGTCGATATCGACGTCACGACAATGGACAAAGACCAACGACGCGCGATTCACGCGATAGCGAAAAAAACTCCAAATACCATCAGCCAGACCGTCGAGAAGGGAGAAGCTAAATTCATCGTCGTCGCTAGGGCCAATAAACAGAAGCAGAGTGGTGAGAATCCCAGCTAAAAAATCCTCCTACTCGTTTTTAACTAAACAATTTTTTAACGATAACAAAATCGAAATATTTCAGGACACAAGTTCAGAAGAGATCAGCGAGTTGATTGGGGTCGACGCGGCGGAAACTACTGTCACTTCCTTCTTCACAAAGTTAACATGGACACGATGGACACTTTGAACCAGCTGGCTATGTACCTGCGGATAAAATCGGATATGTTCAATTACGCCGGGACGAAGGATAGGAGGGCCAGAACGACGCAGTGGGTCAGTCTGAAGAAGATCAATCCCTCCGACATCCTATCGGCGGGGAAATCGGTCAGGGGTGCTTACGTCGGGAATTTTAAATTCTGCGAGGAGCCTCTGAAGCTGGGAATGCTGAGCGGAAATCGGTTCAGGATCGCGTTGAGAAGCGTTACTGGATCCGATGAGGAAATTGAACGGGCTATGACTTCGCTCAGAGACAACGGCTTCATCAACTACTACGGCCTTCAGAGGTTCGGGACTGTCGCTGCGATACCGACTCACGCTATCGGCAAGGCTTTGCTGCAGAGTAAATGGCACGAGGCTATCGAACTGATCCTGAAACCACGGGCAGGCGAACAGCAGAGGGACTTGATCGAGGCCAGGGAGATATATCAGAAGACAAAAGACGCCCAAGCGGCGCATAAACGAATTAGTAGACCCGATAAAATCGAGGCTAAACTTCTTTGGGGGATTCATGTATGCGGGGAGCAAAATCCTCAGGGAGCTTTGGACTGGGTACCGAGGAATACGAATTTGATGTACATTCACGCCTACCAAAGTTACATCTGGAACATGATGGTGTCAAAGAGGATAAACGAGTTGGGACCAAAACCGGTTGTCGGGGATTTGGTCTATGAGAATCCCAACTTCAAGGAAGACGCGGAGAGGCTGGAGTTCCTCAACAACGAGGAAGAGAACGACGTCGATAAGAAGAAGGATAAAGACGGCGATGCTGAGACTGATTCCAAGTCAGCGGCCAAAGTACCAGACGAGCCGGTTGAATCGGTGAAAGAAGAAGAGGCTGAAGTCAAGGACCAAGATGAAAGCGAAATTAAAGCCGAGGCCGAAAATACGGGCACTGACGCGGCCGATGACACCGAGGACAAGGAAAACTCGGTGAAGGATGAAAAAAACGCTGGCAAAGTCACCGATAACGTGGAAAAGGAGAAAAACTCTGCAGAAACGGACAAAGAAGATCTGCGCAGTCTTCCAGCTGTTAAAATTCTTACCGAAGAAGACCTGCCCAATTATACCCTGGCCGATGTCGTCATGCCTCAACCAGGGTGGAGGGTCACTTATCCCACTTACGCTAAGCCATGGTTCGACGAAGTTCTCGGCAAAGACGACCTGACCACAGATTTGAGGCAAAAAAACAGGTGATTAAACGGAAATTATGGCTAAACTTATAATATTCATAAAGAGAAAATGATAACAGAAGGACTACAATTCAGTCCACATCCATATTATTTATTGTGTAGCTACAAGTATTTATGTAAGATTCACCGATTTTCAGGAAATACACTTTGGGAGGAGCTTACAGAAAGATGCTCGAAGTACCGTCTGATATTTCTTGGCGAGTTATGCACTACAAGGAAAGATTCGATGACCTTATTCAGTGTGACGTCGACGAAATGAGGGGCCTACCAGCTCCCAAGGAAGATCCGGGTACTAGTCTCAATTTCTTTGAGATAAACGATCCGAATCGGAAAACTATACACGTTATTGAGAGACGATTATCATACATACATACAACATCATCGATAGAATCTCTTATCTTATTACTACCCAAGGGGACCGGTACAGCGTGATTCAACGAATTCTCTTGACGTAATGAACTTTGGATGAGATATAAATGATTTTTGGAGTATGAAGAATTCGTTTAATCACGCTGTACCGGTTCCCTCAATTTTATCAGTAGCAATTAAATACACGTCCATGATTTTTTCAGAGGGAAAACACAAGGCGCTGATCGTCGAGATGTCTTTGAGGCCGAGTACATACGCGACAATGGCGTTGCGTGAGATATTGAAATGCGACACATCGGCGCAAACTCAGGCGGCTCAATCCGCGGCTAATAAAGCTCAAGAGGAGGAGGAAGAGAAGAAGGTATCGGGCGAGACGGACAAAGGAGAGTCCTCCGAGACTGAGAGTAAGGAGAATAAGGAAGATAAAATTGGAGATGAAGAAACGAAAATGGAAGTAGTCGAAGCTACGGAAGTTGACTCGGGAGAGACAGTAACAACTAAGGACAACGGAAACCACGTTGAGAAAGAGGAAAAAGGAGAGGAGGCCGAATCTAAGATGGATTGCAGCGAGAATACAAACGATGTAACTAAGTCATAAGGAAATATAAAGTCTATAACATAATTTCGCAGCGTTAGTATTTCGCTTCCTTTCACATCCTCGATGTCTACTGTGAATGGATTCCGTACGAAACTAGGAAACGATCGTAAATCATGAAGAGAGTTGGGATGACAGAGACGACGAACGATGGAAGATGACGAGGATGTCTATATTATTTATTTTGTGTATTGTAACGGAAGCCACGGATTCCACGGAAATATTGGAGTAGGAATTTGCATCGTTGATTCGATTTTCGATCCTGCATTGTTCACATCATTCGTTAACATTGTATTCTCGTTACGTAGACTGTCGCGGGTTGGAGAAATGATCGTTACACCCTCTGACGAGAAATGCGTTCGCTCGTGAGCCCGCAGATTACTCGTTACCGAGAACTTCTTATTGCACAACTTGCAGTAGTAAGGTCGATCACCTGAAACAGGGAAAATTTGAACCCACGTTCAATTAAGAAAATAAACACGAATTACCACTGTGAAGCTGGACATGATGATGTAACGCCGCTGGTTTACAGAAGCCGCGAGCGCAAATTGGACACCGCAGTGGCCAATCCCCCGAATGCGAGTAACTATGAGCCCTCAGATCCCCAGGAGTCGGAAACGAACGGCCACATTCGTTGCACTTGTGAGGCTTTTCCTGTAAACGATACGATGATGTAATATTATATCAAGGGGGATCATACTTAACAAACATACCTTAAAATTTGAAAAAAGTCAAAACCACCGAAAGGTCATTTTTGAGACTTTTGAATGTTTTACACATGATTTTGGAAAGAATTTTTTTTCTGTCTATGATGCACGAAAGAAAAATCTTTCCGTGGACCGATCTTAGTTTTTCTGGTCTCGGACCGTTTAGCAAAGAGGCCTTTTCAACATGAACAGAGAACTTTTTAATAACTTTTTTTTACTCGAGTTATTATGAAAAGTAACGTATGAAGACAGAAGAATCATGAATATCTGGTACAATTTTGATCGGGTCAAGAAGTTCTCTGTTAGTGCCTAAAATTGGCTAGAATCTAGAAATGAGCTTTCAGACAGTTGGATTGGTTCAGAAATGTCTGAAACAAGGGGCTCAGCACTTGGGAAGTCGGGAGTCACCTGCACACCCAAAATTGGAGTAAACAGCCCGTCGGTCTGAAAGTTTGTTTTTCGATTCTGGCCAACTTGAGACTGTATCATCATTAGGAATCCACCGTGTATAGCGTCGAGGCATATGATTTTCTTGGATCTGCATACCTTGACTTTCTGTCCCATATCAAAAGAAAGACACGGTATAATTTCACGAGTATAATAAAAAAAATGATGAACAAAGTAATTTTATAAAACTACAGGTCAAAGTACACTGAACATGTTGGTGTGATAAATCATGCAGTTATGAACGAAATCATCACGTCATTCATCATATGATTTATTTTGTGGTTTGAACAAATACTATGGAAGGAATCACATATCACATATAAATCAAATTACACGATAAACTGATTTTTGATACATTATATTTAATGATTCGTGCCTAGATGATTTATTATGTGATTCCTTCCATAGTATTTGTTAAAATTCACAAGATACATAAATCATAACATGATGATTTCGTTGATAAAATTATATGATTTATCACATCAACATTTTCAGTACGGTTGCTGTTATAACTGATTCATGAACGTGAGTAGCGGAAAGGCGGGTGAAATTAGCCACCCTGAAAATTATTAGTACTTTTTCTAAATCGGAATGGATGGGTATTCATTTCTTATTGACGCATGGGGATCGACGCGTTGAGCACAGTGCACTATAATTTTCTAATGCAAATCTGGTAATCTATCAGTTCGAATTTGAATTCGCCCGCCCCTTTCTATGAAAAACCACATTAATTTAACGCAATTTACGAAACCTTGTAATGAGTCATTCGATGATAATACAAGTTTGAAGATGCTGTGAATCTCTTCCCACATATCGGACACTCGTGGGGCCGTTCTCCGGTGTGAATCCTGGCATGTGTGTTCAATGAACTGCTGGTACTGAACTTTTTACCACACACCGAACAACCGTGCGGTTTTTCCCCTGAAATTCACCCGTGTACGTTAGCAACAAGACATCATATGCACGAAATCGAAATGGATTCATAAACTCAAGGCTTTCGATCACTCGAGAATACAAGCCCTAGTGGAAATGTTGATGTGATAAATCACATAATGTTGTGGCCGGAATCATCAGGTCATTTATCATATAATTTAGTTTGCGAATTTAAAAAAAAATACATGAAAAATCACATAATAAATCATATATATACGCATGGCTCGTCAGATATGATATAAAACAATAAATTACATGATAATTGATATAGTTTACCATATGATTTCTTATGAATTATCACAGATGAGCCATGCCTTCATGATTTACTATGTGATTTTCTACATATTTGTTTAAATTCACATACTAAATTATATGATAAATTAAATGACGATTTCGGTCATAATATTATATGATTTATCACATCAAGATTTTCAGTAGGGTGCATGGTAGTAGCCACTATAAAAAGTTTTGAAAAATCCCCGACTTTTCCTGACCAAATTATAATTTTTCTCTGACTCAAATTCGGACGAATTGGTGATTATTCAAGTATTGTAGTAAATAATGCTGTCAATCAATGGTGAAAGAGAATGATCTTTGAGAATACTTTTCCATTTATGAATTATGCAAGCTTTGTTACTATTTCCATTGATCAAAATTTCCGCGCGAGAAAGAAAAAAAATCGCTGGGAATCTTTTCTTCTGTTTTGTTTTTTAACACCATAAAATTATTTGACCTGACCATTTTTCGGTCTTCCTGACTTTACCCTGACTTCCCGGTTTTTCCTATTTTGTTTTTCCCGGTACTGGTAAAATATAATCACAAGAGTAAATTATCATGTCTCTTATCCATCACTTGGCAAACAGATTTTCAAAGTTTGTTTGACATATTTATATCATTTTTATATCATTTTAACATTCAGTATGTAGCTTATCATTTTTTTTTCATTCAATAATGAACCAAAAAAATGGAAACGAACGTAAAATTCGTAAAATATTAACAGTTCATTACATATAATGAACCTAATAATCACATTCATTAGGACTCACCTGTATGCGTTCGGAGATGCCGTTTCAAAAGCGACGGACGATCGAAATGTTTTCCACATGTTGGACAGGGTAGTTTTCGCGGACATTTCGATAAGCCGCGATTACCTGATCTCGATGTCCCCGTGCAACTCAGATCGAGAGGTGCATCCTGATCTATTTTTATTATTTCAAATAATTGATAGAAAGAAAGAAGCTTGCGTGATTGGGTATCGAAAAACATAATTCCAACCAACCACTAATCTAACTTTCCCGTGAGAAGCTACTTTGTTTAAAATTGACAAAAATATTTTCTAGATATAATATTTTATTTATAATCTCAAAAAATTCAGATATAGTTTAATGTCGTCTATAAGTTAGTACCTCGAAATAAATAATAATGAATAATCAAATAAATTAATTAATCAAATTCATGACTACCACATAGTATGTATTACAAACTATTTTCTCATTTCTGTCTGGAAAGTTTCGGTGCTTTTATCACAGCTGAATTCTGCCAGCAGCTTTTTTCACTTCATTTTTTATAAATTCGTACTTAGATTATTATTTAGTGATAAAAAATAATCACTACGAACCGTTAACAAACAAGTTAGACGATTCTCGTCGAAAATGAATCAACAGTCGCTGCATGATCGGATTAAATCGTTATGCAAGAATAAAATACTTTGAAACTTTTGTACTTCAAAATTGAAAGAGATGCGTAATATTCTGACGAATATACCTGATGAGTAATTGCGTGGAATTATAATCAGTTTAACTATGATTTCTCACCTGACATTATGAAAATTATCGCGTTTTTTTTTTTTTTATATTATAGTACTTTTGAATAAAACTTTTTTTCTATAATAATCGAGGAGCAAAAGTTTGGTGCTAGATGGTCAAATATTTGAATATAACTGTGTAAAAAATTTGATCAAATCCTGCTTTCCGAGTATATGAAGCAAAAAGTAAAGGGCGAGATAAGGGTGCAAAGGCGCATGTCGGCGGGGGCGGCGACTTGTTCGCGGGGGCGGAGTATCGGACGATTTTTACCGCTTTGCAATGGTGAACACCTCGACACGACACTTGAAAACGTTCGAAAACACCTCTGCGTATAATTCCTACATCCGTGAATTCGTGAATTATTGAGTCACATTTGAAGAATGACGTGTAGAAAATCGCGAATCATCTCGTATACATACCCGTGACCCCTGAGCTTTTGAAAGCAAGCATTTCTCAACCGTGTTATAAACGATCAATTCTCATCACCCACAGGAAGCGACAAAATAAATAAAAAATACACCCTTCAAAAAACGAGATCATGAAAGAAACACAATTATTCTTACCAGTCTCAGCTTCTTTTCCTAATCCTTCGCGATGATTACGTGTCACAGCATGTAGTATCGTCGATCACTGTTGCAGAGTTACACAAATTATCGTACCCACGTCTTTTAGTATTGTGTTCATTTTTTTTTATGAATTTTTTGTATTTTCTTTGTTAATTGTAGTTTTTTTTATTAAGGAGGACCCCAAACATAGATCGAAGCGTCGGGTTCGACTTGATACAGTTTTTTGGCCATACCGTACGCCAACAATCAAAATGTAACATCTCAGAGATTTTTCAAAACTCGTGGAGTACCATTTACTTTAATTCGAAAGAAAACTTACGAAGACTTATAGTTTTTTTAGATGTCACGTTTTACCTACTTACAAAAAATATCCCTTCACGTTATATTTCAAGTTCACTCTTTGATTTCCTTCTAAGATAGTGGCTTTGTAAAAAAATAAAAAAATAAAAAAAAACTCGACAATAGCCTCGTCTGTAAGGCATAATAAGGCGAAAGGCGACCACGTCCGTGCCGTACAGCGGAATGAGGAGTTTTGTATAGTTGATCAGTGTACCAGACGGTACCAGTAACTTTACAATCATTCAACGTATGGTATGTATGCGGCGTAGCTCAGGGGTAGCTGGTATTGTTATAAAGCAAGAGTCACCCACCTACAACATTGGAGGCGGCTTTGTAGAGTGAAAACAGTTCAAATAACTCCAATATCGTTCCTCGCACGTTTTTGTACCCATCATAGGGTGATCGAGCTGGATTGCGTGGTCTTTGTACCAGGTTAATTACCCCGCCACCCTGTAGCGTCCCATCGAGAATGACTAAACAATTATTATACCGCAGTCTCTCGCAAAGAGAATTGTTAGAAACGTTATTCTACCACGTATTGTAATCACATCGGAAATGAAAAGTTGAGTTTTTACCGGATCCGTGACCGAATTTTTGTGTCCACGATATCTCGAGAACGAGTGCGCAGATTTCGAGCAAATTGGGCTTAATCGACCCGGCTTTTCGAAACTTAGAACTGATTAGATTTTGGCTTGGATCCGTTTAGTACTTTTCGAATTATTTAAATAACAAAATCCGAAAACATACGATAAAGGTGACGATATCTTGAGAACGGATCAACGGATTTGAATGGAAATGAGTACCATATCGTTTTTTTTTTTTTTTTGTCAGTTTCGCAAAATGTTAATTTGGCGCATTCGAGGGCCTGCCACGAAACCAAAAACATTTGGATCTTCATGAAAATAAATACTCGAAGGTTTTTCGAACTGTTGATCAAGAATCTGAGGTCAGAATTGCAAAATTCAAAATAGCTGAAAACGAAATAAATAACGGGAGGGTCAAAGGCTGGCTCATAATCAGCCCAAACCCGCTTGTTGAGAAAGGATTCGGAATACTTACCGTAAACTATATGATATAATCTCGGAAACACCCAGTTTTTACCCATTTCTTTATATAATCTCAGAACTATTATCATATTCGATGAATAATCAGTAAGAGTTTGTGATATTCCCGAGAAACCAGCCCGTTTTAGCTAAATAGTTTGTTAATCTTAATTCGAAGGCAATAAACTGTATTTCAAAGCCCGCTATTGTAACTTCAAAATTGGCGAAGGTAGAGACTGCCGTTTCTGATCCGGAAGTCGAATCGGGTGCACAAAGAAATTTGCAGATCCTCGGGATGAAAACAGCATCCTCTGAAAATTGCATCAAAATCGGTTCGGCGGTCCGTTTGAAACTGTGTCCACAAGGAATGACCCGGATCACATATACGAAATTTGTCAAAATCCTCGAAAACGACTTCATAGGTGCCAAAACGTGCTCTTTATATGGTTTAAGAATTAAAAAAAAAAAAGTTTTCAACAATCGTGCCTAAATAAGTTGATAATCTTTGGCAAAAACAAGCGAGTTTCGATTTCCCGTTCATATTCGTCCATCTTTTCGATATTTCTCATGGGAGGATAAGTAAGAGGCGCGTGGCATCGGGACGCCGGACTTCCTGCGGCGTCGTACGCTCATTTGTCACGGGGAGGATATTAACGCTATTGAGTGCTCTGGATCTTTACAAATCGCTCCTGGGTAATAGAGGATATTGTCCACGACCCCGCAACGTCGCTATAATACCGTATTATTCTGGCTGATCGATTTTCTCCAAAGTAAGTATAATATAAAATTCCGTAAAATTCACTGGTTTGACGCGCCCGCGTACAAACAGACTAAACTCAAAGATTTTTTATGCGAATAGTTGGCAAAACCATATCAAAGTTTGACATGTTACATCGAAAGTAGAGAAGAAAACGGAAAAAAGGGAGGGAAAAGGATAATTATTCGCAGGCTCATAGCTCTATACCTGAATCGAATTCTAGCGATAGAAAACAGCGAGGCGAATCCTTCGAAAAATGCGATTTTTTACCAGTTTTATATCTAATCAACTTTTTTGCTAATTAATCATTTTTGGAAATTCAAATGCCATTTTTAAGTGGAGCAAATCGCCCACAAAATGAGACCAAAACCAATATCTAAAACCTATCAGCGAGGCAAATCCTCCGAAAAATGCGATTTTTTATCGATTTTCGACTAGGCTATTCACTTGAGAAGCCCTATGTACACTTGTTTCGCAAGTCTTTGGAAACCTTCGACTGGAATTCAAAGAATTCCTCACAATACTAAAATGGAAGTCACTTGTACACCAAAAGTTGGAGTGGATAGCCCCTCGCATACGTCTTTGAAAAATTTAGCACGTTGAATATGAAACATTATGATACCGTATGTCAAAGACTGGTATGACGATGTCAAACTTCGATATGGAGCTACGAATAATAATACTTCCCCCTCCCACCGGATCGTTTTCAAATTATCAGTGTTTGAATCTGAATGACGAAGATCAACACGTTGAATCTAGATATAAAAAAAGAGGTTTGCACATATTTATTGATCAATTATGATAACACGATACATTTGTAGGTATAATAGGCAATAATACAACGGCTGTATTAGCGTTGCTAAATAAACAAAAATGAAAACAAAAAATATCATTTATACACGAGTATATACTGCTTAGGTAAAGACATATTGATAATGCTTCTCGGAATCCTCATAAGTAACAACATAACTTATCCTCTAGTCGCATAGCAGCGTAGAAGACTTCGAGGCTTTTGAAAAAGTAACACAATACGTTAGAAAGGCACTTATTTTTGAATATATTCACAGAAACGGGTCAAATCTTCGTGACTATTAATTTGCACAGCATCAGAACGGTCTTCCTGTGTGGATACCCAAATCGTTCCACCAACCTCGAACGATGTGTACCCAAAGTTTGTCGCTGAATCTTGTACACGACGTAAAAGCGCCTCTCTTTCTCCAGGCAAGTGGTCGGACGCGTATACGCAACCGGGGATTCTGGGAGGAGGATTACCGTAGCCGGAAGTGACCAACGTGCTGCTGTAACCTGTTGGATAATATCCTCCACGCACGAAATTATCCTGAGGATAATACGGAAGCCCTCTGTTCGGCACGAGGGGCGGAGGTCCTTCCAGCTGAGGGTATCGATGCATCACACTGTTTGGGGCCAGAGGAAGACAGAGGTGTCTCTCTACGGTTTCGAGCCTCCTCTTTATATTAACGTTATCAGTCTCAAGATGTGTCACTCTCTGTTGAAGGGCTTCGTCGGTTTCAGATTTGGCTTCAACTTCCTTGATGAGAGACTCGATCTTAGATGAAAACTGGTTCATACATTCCTGCATATTTTTCCCCATCTCATGAATCAGATCTTCGATTCTGCTCGTTGCTGCCTTCCAGCCATTAGGACCCGATAATTCTTCTTGCAGCCTATCGCTGATGCTGAGCATTCTGCGATGTGTGGATTCGACTGTTCTTTGTACATCCCGAATCGCGGCATTTTGTTGCCTGGTATCCATTTCGAACAAAGAAGATCTTCCGCCAGCGGGAGAATTGTACATTGGCTGAAATTTGATTATAGAATTGTTTTATAAACTTGTATCTATGATCTGACAAACGGCGGTGCATTTAGACCCAAATAATTCGCTTTGTTTCTATTTCTGATAATGCGTCAGGCTGTTACAGCTAGTAACGTTGAACCCTGCTTTGGATTTTTTACAATAATTTTTGCAAACATTTGTACACCTAGATTCAACTAGACTATTAAAAATACTTCAAAATGTATTTAAACACTTCATCATGCTCCAAAATCATATAAATCGAATTTCTATTGTCAATCTAAGAGCCCGATTTTCGAAATCATCTCTAACGAATATGACCGATTTACCGTACAATATAATATAATACATCGTAAAAATACTTGGGTAAAAAATATCGATAGAGTTCGTAGGGTATTAGCAACTTTTTATTCAGACATGGGAGATACATGATCATTTAATAATAATAGTAACAATAATAATCATATTGATGATACATTTTTCTCGCTGCAGAAACATTGGTAACGGAAAGCCATTCGAACTGAGGAATGAAAACTTCAAACTTCAACTAAAATTCTAAGATTACTTCAGATAATATGAATATTGATTAATTAAGAATCGATCATATAGGTATATTGTAAGCATTTAAAAAACTACACGACCTTAAATGCTGCCAGTCTCAACGGTATGATACTATCCCATAGTAAGAACGTACGTTAAAAAACCACAGATTCCTCATTATTTCATTAAACTTCATTTTGCACCTACGTGAAATGATACTCGTTAGAAAAAGCGTGAATATTTTTTAAAGTAACATTTGGACTCGTTTCATCGAAAATTGTCACTGGGTCACGCAAAAGAAAAATTGATCTTGAAGTCAGTTAATGATTTGAAACAATCCACTCGTCCACGTTTGGAGAATTCGACTCGTGAAAGAAGTAGAATTACTATGAACAACTTTCGATGAACAAAGTCCGCGTGAAATTGATCATTGCAAATGTAACATGATCAATCAATAATTGTGTATAACGTCAGGCCAGATGTACGGTGTGTATTTGTCCCAATATACAATTAGAGTGGCACTTAAAAACCACAATCTGATCAATGTTCGAAGAGATCATTGAAAAAGAGAACTGCAATTCCACGAACGTAAATGAAAATGATTGATTGTTAAATACGACGTCCTTTCGTCATTTGAATTAATATTTACAACAATTTGATATTGTGATCTGGACTACAAGCAGTTACGTTACTCAGTATCAGGTCTATGAATCAATGGCTCTGGATTCTCTCAGATCAATATTGAGACAAAATTTATTCCGATTGTCTTGCCGAAATCGGCATCAAGTGTGCCAACGTAGCTGGATAGCAAGTCCAGATTTCTACGTTTATGTACGAATATCGCAACAAAGTTATTATTTTTCCGATAATATCGTCACCGGGCTTTTCTTCGAATGCTTGTATTCCAAGATACTGGTACTGATCCTGTTTCAATATCTTCGCGAGCTGCTTAATGGCCGCTGCCAGTTTAACGAAATCGATAGGATCATTTCGAGATTTCTTGCAAATCAAGCCGTAGACTATTTCTCTCGGGTAACCAGCGGCCTCTGTACGAACAACGGTACCGAGCTTTTGTTGACCTTTGTCTAATCGCGAGAGGAACTTGTACTTCTCATCCAATGACTTCATCTCATCGGATACATAGGAATCTACGGTGCCAATGTATAATAATCCAGTACCCCGCTGTATATCCTTGAGAAGCTTCGTTACGAATTTGAAGGTAGTTTTCGGCCTGGATTTTGCTGTCTCTTGGTAATCCTGAAATAAAGAACATCTCACGACGTCATATTTTGGAGAAAATACAATTTTTGTACCTGAAACGATTCACAAATAACATTTTCCTCGCCTCTTGGTTTTTTTCTTACTCGATTTATACAACTGATTTATAAGCCAGATTACTTATCTCTATTGTCTCAAACAATTTCTTAGTTCGTTGTCTTGCTCGTAGAAAAACTCTCTGTAAAACTACATAAACGCGAGTCGCGCAGTCAGTTACAGTCACAGAGAAATTGTCAAAATTTTGATAAGCCTAAAATCCTCGTACGAGAGTCCAACACTCGACCCTGCGCAACGTATTTTTCGAATACCATTTCACATAGTTTCAAAAAGATAAAATGTACGAAATTAAAAAAGCTATTTCTATACGTCGTAAGAAGCGGCAAATACCTATATGATTCGTTTGGAATATTTAATTTATACAAATTTCCGTTTGAAATAAGATTTTAAGTCGGATTGCTTATTTCCTCTTTTTGGATTTTGCATTTTTAACATTTTTAGCATTTTGCTTGGATGATTTGCTTGCTTTGCCTTTTCTTTTTTTTGATTCAGTCGTTTCACACTCGGGTTCCGGCGATTCCCGTAACGTCCAGTACTGAAATTATTGGAAATTGCAGTCTGCACGCAGCCATACAATTACACCCAAATAAAGCCAAATGAATTATTTATTCATACCAGGAAGAAAGAAAGCAGCAAACTGTGTTGGATAGGATGAAAACAGCAGAAAAAAAACATAGAAATATGATTAATAAACAACCTCGGTGTTCACACACAAAGATCAAGAAGAAAATTCCAAAACAAAGCGTCAGGTCTTCCCTTATTGTGATTTGTGGGGAGTCTGTTCACTAGCATATTTTCTCATTGAAAACTGGTTCCAAAATTAAGAACAGCGATACTGCACAGATTTTTGTTTCTTGCAAAATTCGAACAGTTTGTACACCGCACAATACAGGAATGCCTCGGAAAGCACTAATCTCAGCATGCATACACAAAGTGCAAGCACCAAGGTATCTTTAACGCGAACAAGTTTGTATGTAAACGATGATTAATCAGCATAGGAATGAAGGAATTTGTAGCTTCTAATTTGAATGATTAATTATTAAAAGATATGATTTTCTTTCTCTAACAATAAGATTAGTAGTAATCAATTGATGCTTTTTAGAGAAACATAATTGGAGCCCTTGAAGTTCGTTAATTGAATCAATTTTTTCGCTCTAATCGGGTGAAAACCGATAATAACAACAGAAGGGAGTCAACATCCGAAGCCTGGTACTCGCACTTTGACAATATTTAGATAAATGAATAGATGGATAGAAAAAATTCATCATGAGTAAATTCAGTGTGCGAGATAGAAATAAAAAGCAAGGGTATATTCTGCATGAACTGGAAACTTCGAACTCACCTTTTCTAAGTTATAAATCTTAATGGCGAAACCGTCTGAAAAGATTTCATCCAACATATTTTTTACTCTATTCCAGTCCAGCCTGTCGAGCCCGCATCCGATTCTGGGCATTGCAAGCTCTGTGACGTTCAGCTGCTTGCACTTCTCATGCAGGGCAAGCAAGCTACGCTGTAACGTCTCGTAAGTCGGTTTTCCTAGAAATATGGGATGTGAAATGAGTAACGGTGTAAATAATTCGGCGCTGAGTATTCTAATATACTTCGATAATCCGATAATCCTTACCGCTGCTGTCCCGTTTGGTAACTAAGTAGAAGACGTATCTGTTCCCATGCTCGATGTAGGCTACCCCACCCTGATCCACTCGCTGGTCAAGCAATTCGGCCACGGAACCAAATTGCTGCCTGAATATTACGGCAATACCTGCGCCCATCCTGAAATCCGCGCCAACACAGTGTGCGAGACACATTGTTTCTTCAGCGTCAAACAAATCTCCTTTGCATTCCGTAATGCAGGATTTTTTCTGTCCACCACTTCTCCTTTCCTGTTTCTCCTTCTGTTTTCTCATTTCATTTGCTTCTTTTTTCTCCTTGCTTCTTCTTCGCTCAGCATCGGCGTACGCCTGCGGGTCCTTGGCTGGTTCATCCTGTTGAAAAAAAAGCCAAGAAGCAGGGTATTCAGATAGTAGAATATAAATTTCACAGGCATTGCAAGATCGAAACACAAAGGGAAACGATGACAAAAATTCATTGATAAGTCAATCAAAGCTAATATACATAAATTTTGGAGCTGATCACAATTTGCGCATACCTCCGGGTCTAGGATATTCGACCATTCTTTTTCGTCTGCAGGATCACCCCACAGGCTGGGGGTTTCATCTAGATCTGGCAATGGAGGTGGATCCTCCCAATCCTCTGTTTCCATAGAGTCTGATGGCTCTGGTTTACTTTTATCTGCCAATGAATGCGAGTTCATCTTCCTTTCGACTTCTTTGACCTGTCGATCTTTGTGTGGTACAGCGGAATGTGATGGGTTTGAAGAAATTGGTTGGTGGCCTCGGGCAGAGGAATCTTGTCCGCTTTGCTCCTAGAAATTGAAAGTATTTAATTAATCACCGGACTATCGGGTCCGTAAATCAGATAAAGTCAATTTCTATTCAGAAAACTGTACCGAAGTTGATGGACGACGCAGCGAAGGTGGCCAGAAGATCCAGAATTCTGCATTTATGCCTGAATTTCTGAGCAGAGTCTCAATTTTGTCCATGATAAAAGGATCATTTTCTTGTTTGAAAGCTTGTAGCCCAAAGAATTGATATCCATCACTGATGTTGAACTTTTTTAGCTGAAGAATAGCTTGTTCCAAGTGCGCATAGATCACACGACTTTCTGCCGATTCTTTACAGATCAATCCATAAACTACATCATCGTGGTTTTTTCCTCTGTGAATATAGGTGCGAATGACAAAGCCTAGTTCGCGTCGTTTCGGTCTTGGACGTGAGAGAAAAGGATATTTTGTGTCTATCGATCTCATCTCGTCAGATATCGAATCATCAACGCAACCAATGTATAACAATCCTGTTCCTACTTCTACGTCCTTTAAAAACCCTTTCGCACTTACGACCCTTGACTTGAAACCAGGCGCTGATTTTTCGACAAAACCCTGAAATATAGATACGGCATTATATCCTGGTCAACGATTGATATCGTCAAACAGTTTTCTCGGTGCATATAAACCGAACAATTTCATTTCAGGTGCGAATCTACCTCGTCCAACTTATAGACCGTTATTTCGAAACCATCAGCGAATATATCCGTCAACATCTGTTTGACGTCGTTCCAAGATAGGCCATCCAGTCCACAGCCGATTTGTGGCATTGCAATTTTTGTAACACCGAAACTTTCGCATCTATCACGAAGTGCAAGTAGGCTCTGCTTCATTGTAGAGTTTGTGGGTTTTTCTGAAATCAGTTGATACAGTGGATCAGGATCATCATTCATGGAAGGTCAATGGTACATGTAATGCACATTCGACAATTAATAGCATCATAAATCACAAAAGTATATTGAGAAATACTTACCGGTACTAGACTGTTTGGTAATCAGGTAAAATACAAATCTCTTGCCATCGGGAAGATGGGCTACACCACCTGGTCCAACATGCTGGTCAAAGAGTGTGCCAAACGACCCAAATTCATTCCGGAATCTTACAGCGATCCCTGATCCCATTCTGAGATCTGCTCCGACACAATGAGCCAAGGAAACATCGTCTGGGGCGGTAAACAAGTCACCTTCGATCTCTTTAAGACAAGATTTTTCTGGTCCTCTATTCTGCCTCTTGCCTCTTTTATTCGAGTTGTCTGGATTATCTGGATCGCTCTGTTCCAGGATCGTAAGATGAAGGAATTATCAGCTAACCGTGTGGAGTTTTGCTTTTTTCATAGAAATATCCAGTGAGAGGGACGATACAATTATTTTTTGACTATAGCATCGTGTGATTTGGTATAATAATTGAAAATTAAGAATAAAATCAACGATTCGCAAAAAAATCTATTTAGAATAAAAGATGGGTTTCAAGTTCGTATCATAAACTTGACAAAGTGATAGGATAAAATTCTCTATTTCAGATTTCTGGAACGTCTCTAGGCCTCAAAATTAGGGGTTTTCGTTTCAAACTTGAGGAGAATATTTGTATTTCTCAATTATTTATTCAATTATTTATAATTGTTCAAGACAAGGGAAAAAGTCCCTGAATGCATGAATACAATTTATAACAGAAACCACGATTATCAGGCAAAATAGTACGCTATAAAATTTCTCGTTATTAGACAATTCGTGCACAATATACAGAGTCCATTGTCAACAAATTCGAGTCTAGAAATAATTGAGATTTGTTGATTAAATTGCCTTTGTTCTGAATTTCTATCACAATTTAAGGACAGTGCCGAATAAAAATATTTTGGCATGCTGTTTGTAAACACTAGATCACCAGATAGCTATGGGAAACGATCGAAGCTACTATGCGGTAAATATTCGAGACAGAAATTGAATATCCTCTTCGCGAATTAAATCGTGACTCTCTTTCAATGACATCTGTTAGCAAGTAACAAATTAATTCCGAAGAATTAAATCATAGCTTTGATAATAATACAACAAAAATAATAACAGTAAACAATTCGACTGACCTTGATCGATTGCTTCTCATCCGTCAAGTTCGGCTCGCATTTGAAGACCCCAGAGTTAGTCGGTACCGCAGATCCTCTCACACCAGATTCAGAATCCAACGAATTTTCCCTGTTGGTCTCGTCAGGCTCCGTCTTAACCATCACGCACGCAGCTGCCTGATATTGACCCGCGTCACTGTTGTTTCCCTGCTTACTCGCATTCTTGGGATGAAAATTCCCTTGGTGATCTCTGTCGTTGTTCTTCATGCTGAAGGGACGCCCGTGTGGCCCTTTCTGTGAACCCCTTTGACCTTGACCTTGACTTTGACTATGAGAGGACCTGTTTTCTCTCCTATAATTATCATCGTTTCTCTCGTATTTCTGCGGCCTGTGATCAAACCCTGGAGGCTGTGCGCTAGATTGTTGATTATCGGCGTAAAAAGCTGGCCTGTCTCTTCCCTGCTCATCGTCGTTAGATTTTCGGCTAGAATTACTGTGCCTCTGGCCACCGCTTCTGGGCTTTTTCCCGATGTTCGTGAAGCCTCTATTCTGGTCGCTCATAGCGTTGCAATATAACCTAAAATAGTGCGAATACTGTGACTGACATGGCCGGCGCCGAGGGACGGGATTTCGACAAGAATGATAAACGAACCTTCTTTTATTCTCGAGATTAATAATGGCCGTACTTACTCGGATAAATTGATGACGAAATTCGGTAGAACGCGACGAAGACTCTCTGCCGTTGATAATCGAGCCTCGAACAGACACAGACGCTTCGCTTCGTTGTAACAGGAGGCATGAACCGACGCGGGGTTCCCCGAACCGTGTTGTAGAAGCTGACCGAAGTATAACGGCGAGACACTTTTGTCGAAAATTACGATTACGCACGAGGGGAGGGGGAGGCAACGAAACCGGGGATTTCCCTGTGCTTCTAATCACTTTTTGGTGGCTGTGTATTAACCAGAGGAGCGAAGAAAAGAACATAAAATGCGGAATATTATTCGACTTGATCGATTTTCGAAATTTTTTATTTCAATTATCGTTACACAGACGTGGTTACGGACAAGTTTACAGCATGGTAATACTTATTTCGGAAAACGGAAGAATCAAAACTTCCGGTGACCTTCGTAACGTAAACAAACGCCGCACGCAGTCTGGCCAACCTTAAAGAAATTTCTTTAGATCTAAATAATTTCGACGTGCAATAAAAAAAAAAAAAAAAAAAGAACATTTTTCTAACGAAATTCGCTAATTCTTGCAGAAATCTAAAGAAAATGTATGTCCTTTGAAGAATCTGTTCCGCCGCAGCCGAATCGAACCTGTAGACCGGATTCAAGCATCTGTAGATTCTGTCCAAGCGCCGAGCGGCTTCTAAAGAAACAAAAACTTCGTTCACATAAAGATAGTCTCTCACATTACCTACCTCTGACACACGAAAGTACAAATACTGACCCGAAGACGGAAGCATTTTCAATGCCAAAAAAATGCGGATTGCATACAAGGATTGCATGTTACGTTCTAACTTCTAAGTGATAAGAAAAAAATATACCCATGTATATGTTATTCCCTCGTAATAAAATGTGATTTTTCAATATCTTTTGTTTTTATTGACATCAAATACGTGATGAAATTCGAATTCCTATGAAAAATGTAAAATCCGAAGAAGCGTCTATAATAGTTATTTGTGTATCGAGGGCGGAATAGAAATTTTCACCACCTCCAGAAGAATTTTCAGTTTTGGAGGTTGGCAACACTGGCCCCACGGCCAGAGACGTAGATCGTCGAGCGACGGAGTCTCGGTGTGTACCGTGTCGGCCTCTGCCGGGTTGTTGCGTTGCGTGGTTTTCGTTCGAAGGCGACGGGTAGCCGAATACCGAAATTTTTATATCGTCCCATGCACGTGCAGTGAGTGAATTTAAAATGGCAGAAACAGGTAAATATTGTTAAACCGAATAGCTGAATTAGCTTTATTTATCGCTCGTCGTGTCCGTCTCTCTGTTATCTACTTTCCGCCGGTCTCACTTGACCGTAAATTGTATATTTTCTGTTATGATAAACGAGCAGACATCTTGCGGGGTAAACACGTGTTTTCGCTCATTTTTACGCAACTAAAATACCCAAATATACGAACAATACGATACGGAATGAAAATCCGAACGAAACACGGCGTAAAACGACTCTCGCCGCTTCATTCGAACTCAATCAATCATCGATACCCGTTCAATTAAGACTCTCGCCAATTAGGTTATGTTCTACTACGTCTCTATACTACCTACGCTCTTATCCACACAGAAAATGAAAAACGAAAGGACAAAAAAAAGTCACTTGGAGAACTCCAAGTGGCCATGAAATGCCAGGTTGAACCGTCAAACGCAGTCGTCAAATTGGAGTGCAACGACTGGCCTCTACTCTTCAAGGTAAAGTTTGTTACAATTTTTTTAAATGAAAAAAAAAGAAAAAAAAATCGTAATTTCATTTATTCCACAAATTTCAGAACTTTGACAAACTCTTAACTCGCACAAAAACTTTCACGCCGTTGACGTGCGGGTCGACCCCCCTGCATCGTAACCTTTCCGAGTACATTAAATCCGGTTGTATAAATTTGGACAAACCGTCGAACCCTTCGTCGCACGAAGTGGTTGCTTGGATAAAGCGAATTTTGAAAGTAGACAAGACCGGTCACTCCGGTACTTTGGATCCAAAAGTGACGGGATGTCTGATCGTGTGTATAGACAGAGCTACACGTCTCGTAAAGTCACAACAATCGGCTGGGAAACAGTACGTCGCAGTATTCAAGCTCCATTCTGCCGTCGAGAATGTTTTGAAGGTAAACAAAGAAGCTTAAAGCATGAAAGAAGCTTGGGCAAACCTCGATTATCGAATTTTTTCCCCTCAGGTCAAACAAGGACTGGAAAAGTTGCGAGGTGCGTTGTTCCAAAGGCCGCCGCTGATATCTGCGGTGAAACGTCAATTGCGTGTTAGGACAGTATACGACAGCGTTCTGCTTGACTATGACGAAGATAGAAACATGGGAGTATTCAGGGTCGATTGCGAGGCTGGTTCTTACATCAGAACAATGTGCGTTCATCTGGGTTTATTTTTAACAACCGGTTGCCAAATGGAAGAGCTTCGTCGTACCAAATCTGGCGTACAATCCGAGCAAGATGGAATGGTCACCATGCACGACATTCTCGACGCCCAGTGGCTCTACGAAAATCACGCGGATGAAACTTACCTACGCAGAGTTATCAAGCCCTTGGAAGCTCTGCTGGTCAATCACAAGCGAATTATCCTCAAGGACAGCGCCGTATGTCCATTTTCTTCTAACTACCTGTGCTTCTAATATTCCAATTAACTTCACATGTGACTTGTACTTCGCAGGTGAACGCCATCTGCTACGGAGCCAAAATAATGGTGCCTGGAGTCCTGATGTACGACGACGGTATCGAGTTGAATGAGGAAATCGTAATCGTCACCACCAAGGGAGAAGCCATCGCGCTTGGTAGGCTTCGTTTTGATAAATTACCTGACAATCATATCCCTTGTGTTTTGCGTATTTAATAATGACTTCTTCAACACTTGTACCAACAGCTATCGCGCTTATGACTTCTCCGACAATGACTGCCTGCGATCACGGTGTGGCTGCTAAGATCAAGCGAGTTATTATGGAGAGAGACGCCTACCCCAGAAAGTGGGGACTCGGGCCTAAAGCTTCGATCAAGAAGCGCATGATCAAGGAAGGAAAATTGGATAAGCACGGGAAACCGAACGAACAAACACCGTCGGATTGGCTGACGAGTTACGTGGATTATTCCAAGGTAACAGGCCATCTTTGCTCTCCTTTTCCAACTTTCACATTACCAGCGAGACAAAATTTAACAAGTATCTGTGTTATTTTTCTCAATGCAGCAAGCGGGCACTAACGGAGTGGAAGATGCGGCTAGTAGAAAGAGGAAGTTGGATACTACGGCAAGCGCGACGGATACTACAGTCGTCGATGCTCCTAAGGATGAGGAAGTTGCATCGCCAAAAGAAAAAAAGAAGCACAAAAAAGATAAGAAGAAGAAGAAATCTAAGGATGGATCTGAAGCCGGTGAAACTGAAGCTACGGGAGAGGCAGCAGCTACTGAAGTAAGCGAATAAATTGAATTCATAATATGATCGAAATTATTATGGATAATTAATAATTGTTTGTTTTAATTCTAGGAAGCAGAAGTAAAGAAAGAAAAGAAGAAGAAGAAGAAGAAGGACAAAGGCGAAGGGGCACCAGCCAGTGACTAAATAAATTCGTAAACATACCATTAAAACGCATATTACAATTTATATCCAACAGTCGTCCTTAACAAGTTACTTGGCGTATAATGAAAATACGTTTCACGCCTGATTGAGAACAGGAAAGAAGATGATATATTTTATAGGGTCTCTACATGCTGGAATGGAGATGAAATTATTACACAAGGATTCACAATAACGATGTTTCTTCCCACGTAGAATGTGTATACATATTTCTATTGGAAATGACTCGACAATTTCACAACCAAAAATAGAATGAGATGATTGTTGTGCTCTAAATTACATATTTTTTATATCCAAATATCGCGAAACGCTTCTTCAGATTATTATTTATACAACATATACACAAATTAACATTCATACAATTTTTGTATCAGATGAATTTACCCAATTTCCAGCTCCTCGATGCGGAGGGTACACCAATGTCATAAGTATAGTTTATCGAGTGATTCAAACTCAAAGTACAATGCATATAGTCATTTCTTCTTATACTCATCCGGTGTTTCACGTGCCCAGATTCTATTTCAACATTTTCATTTCATTCCTGTGTAAAATCTGCTCGTCCTAAATACAGCCGTATGCTACCCATCCTCACCCCGCGGATCTTTGTTACAAAATAAACAATAGAATTACATTAGAACAAAAAGACATTTTTGTAAATCTTGAATTTCATACTGTTACGATATTTTCCCGCTCATTTTATATTTTATAGAACCGAATGCATGGTGTCCGAATATCAAGAAAAACCTGTATACATATGTATAATGGCGATTGTAGAGCCGGAAAATCCGTGAGGATTTTTATAAAAGTTATATTATTTTGAATAAAAGTAAAAATAACGAAAGCTCACTGCGTTGTGTAATCAACTATTTTTCAACCACGCTTAGACGTAAATTCCATCATACTTGTGTTAGAAAAAAAGGTCTGACGACAAGAACTATTCGTAAATATTTGAATACCTTTATTGAGAAGATAAGTTCACTTCAAATAATGATTTGTTATAAAACAGAAAAAAAAAAGTACAAAGTTCGGGTGAACAAATTTAATGCAATATCAGTTTCACTGTTTTTTATTTTTATTTTAAAAAGACGGTTTTTATCTTGAATTTTTCGTAGGCAAATTATTATTATATGAATATGAATTGAGAAGAGAATGTGATCACTTGAAAACGACAGTGTCCAACATAGCGCCGAGGCACTGCACAATGTTTGTCGTCATCAGTGTGTCTACTTTTTCTTCTAGATGCCGTTTTGGATCCTGCTTTCCTACGTTCTTTATCGCCAACTGCTCCGGCGTCATTTTTTCTTCGTCTTCTAGTGCCTGTAACAAATGACAAAAAAAGCCGTTTAATCCTCCGATGGACAAGAGTTTAGGAATCAGACCTCCGCGTTAATACGCAATTGAACTTACCTTATTGTAATTTTTCGCTAATTCAAGCATATCGGAAACAATTCCTTCATTGAGTTTCCCGTGTTCCGAATATTCGGCCAAAGTTAGACCATCCATCCACGATTTCTTGTGCAAATTTAGCAACATCTTTTGCTCCAATTCATTTTTACGGTAATTAATGCTAATGCTATAATAATGACGATTCAATCCGTGTATCAGCGCCTGCACAGACGGCTTTTGCAGATGACCCAAATTCGAAGTAGTCTGACGAGGTTCCTGGCCCAAAACCTACACAATAAATTCAAAACTTTGATCACATCGCCAAAACGAACTAAACAATCGTTCCACAGGCTTGAATCAACCCTCATCTCACCATCATGTTGGGATTGATTAATCTGAAGGCGTCGATCACGACTTTTCCCTTCACAGACTGGATAGGGTCAATAACGACGGCCACGGCGCGTTCGCTAAGCGCTTCGAACGACTGTTGAGTATTGATATCGACTCCAGAGAGCCAGCATCCGAATCCAGGGTGAGAATGGTACCATCCAACAACCATCTCCGGTCTCCCCGTCTGTTTGAGCATGTCCAACATCTTCGCTTGGAATACTGGATCCACTGCTTCGACGCTGACACCCTGAAAGAGGTTTAAAAAATGTAGCGACATGAACGTCAAACTTCTATTGCTTCCCCACTGCATCAATAGCGTCAATAGATTACTCACCGTTCCAGTCTGAGGCATGGCAAAGACGTCGATGACTCGGACCGTATAATCGTCTACAAATTCGCCCAGCATGAGTCCCATAACTTCCATCGGTACTCCGGCCCGACCGTGTTTCAACATTTTAAGTAACGCCAGCGAGGATATGTACACCTATGACGAATCAAACAAAGGGATCAAAAAGTGCTAATTCATTGGACCGTCGATGACAGTACTGAAACCGAACAAGGACGACTACGAGTGTTGCGTTTCTGTTGAAACCTTCGCACATAGTCGTTACTCGTTTTAAGGGACTGAAAAACCTCACCTGCTCCGCCGTATCGACTACAGGAGCGTCCGAAGGTGGGGGTCCTTGATTGAGTCCTGGCATACCGCCGCCTAACCGTAAGAGTCGGTCCATTTTCTTAGCTGGTTGAAAGAGAGTGTTTTGATCAGAGGAGATTCAGGCGCTTAGAGGAAGGGGTTTCCGTGTTCAGTTGGATTTTCGGATAGAACCGGGTTCAAATGACACATGATGTTTTATGAAGACAATAAAGTGAGGTTATATTTCCGGATATTCGATATTTGGCATTTAGACGGTTTTTGATACCGCTAAACTGTGTCCGATCGATTTCGCGTACTCACCTACTCGACGGTGTAGATTCTACGAGGAATAAGGTATCGTGGTTAATTGATAACGCAATAAAACCGAATGAAATAAACAACTCGTGTCAAGTTTGTGAAAGAATGACAATCTGAAATGTGCAGAATCACCGAAATGCATTATGGTCCGTCAGACCGGCTGGTAAAATCGACCAATCAGAATCACCAACGAGGCAACGAGGTTCTGCTTATCCTGCAGCTGCGGAGCGCGATACTCTATCCTACGGAAGCCCGGTGGGGACATCTATGTACAGACATACACACTCACAATCAGTCCGTACCCGGGTTTACCGACTGACTGGCCGAGTCATTCGGTCGTCACGGCGCGCATTTTTTTTGTTTTTTTCTAAATCAAATTTGACCTTATATGTCATCTCGAAACTGATTACAAATGAATATATTTTATTAAAAGATTTTTTAATGCAAATCAATTGTTATTTTCAACTATTATTCTAATTCACGGTGTAGGCCAGTCAGTATAGACTCTGACCCTTGAAAAACTGGGAGTGTAAATTTCAAATGGCGACCAAATTGAGCCTTTGGTTGTTTTCGAAAAGTGTTTTTTTCCGGAAAAACCCGGTTTTTATCGAATAACTCGGCCATTTTTGAATTTAACGAAAAACCGTAAGGAGAAAAGTTGTAGGAAATTTTGTCCGCTACAAGTTTGGTCCTCACGATTTTTCTTGTAGGATCGATATTTTTCGAATTACACTCAAAAAACCGTTTCAAATTCGAAAAATTGCATTATCTCGTTTATTTTCTACTTTTCAGCTATTATGAATAGAACCAAACTTGTAGAGAATCAAATTTCCAACAATTTTGGTATCCATCATTTTTTTCCCAAAATCGCTATTTTTCGAATTAAACCCGAAAAACGCGCCGATTTCAAAATCTTTGCATTACCTCGTATACACCGCCCTTTACGGCATAAGTGAAGATAACCAAACTTGTAGAGAAATCGGTGCGTTTTTCAGGTATAATTCGAAAAATATTTTTTCATTCGAAACATTTTTTCATACATTTTTTTTTTCCTGAGTTGAGATATCGCGTGCGGTCTTGCATATAGTCTTCTTCCTGGCATTCTAAAGATTCGATTTCACTCTACTGACGAGTTGGAAAATATTGTTCGGAACCCGTGTTAAAAGCAAAAGAAGTTGTGGGATGCTGTACGCCCAGGGTGGACCAGACCAGGACGCCAGAAAATGGTGGACCTCAGCGGGTTAATTTATAGTTAAATTATGTAGAAAATTAAAAATAAATTTATCGGGTGTACGGCCGCGAAACTGTGTCGGTCGGTGCGTCTGTTCACAAATGTTCCCACCGTAAATTAGAATAATAGTTTGAAATAACGATTGATCTGCATTAAAAACTTAATAATCAAAATATATTCAATTGTCATCAGTTTCGAGAGGACATATAAGGTCAAATTGAATTAAAAAAATGCGCGCCGTGACGACCGAATAACTCGGCCAGTCAGTTGGTAAACCCGGGTACGGACTCAGTGTGTATGTCTGTACATAGATGTCCCCACCGGGCTTCCGTACTATCCACTGATATGTAACATCTAACCGGACCACATACCTCATCCTCATGAAGAATCACTAGAAGTCACTATATCACCATGAACTACGAGAATCCATGATGAGAAACTTGAAACCTAGTAACTTGTCCAGTCTTCTAATGACTAACTAGAATCCCCTATACAAGGAACTTAGATCGAACCGGCTCTATATACGAGACGAACCCGCCTACCTCTGCTGATAAATGGACACGATTAAATAATCATTTCTACCTTATGCGGTTAATATTTTATAATTATAATAATGGAATATATTCAGGAATAAACATTAGTATACATATATGTTATAAAATATATATGTTTGTATAGGTAAAGGGAAATACAACCACGAATACCACTATAAAACAATAGCGATCCCTCAGACGGATACCCAAACAGACACACTTTAAATAATCATTTCTACCTTATGCGGTTAATATTTTATAATTATAATAATGGAATATATTCAGGAATAAACATTAGTATACATATATGTTATAAAATATATATGTTTGTATAGGTAAAGGGAAATACAACCACGAATACCACTATAAAACAATAGCGATCCCTCAGACGGATACCCAAACAGACACACTTTAAATAATCATTTCTACCTTATGCGGTTAATATTTTATGATTATAATAATGGAATATATTCAGAGATAAACATTAGTATACATATATGTTATAAAATATATATGTTTGTATAGGTAAAGGGAAATATAACCACGAATACCACTATAAAACAATAGCGATCCCTCAGACGGATACCCAAACAGACACACTTTAAATAATCGTTTCTACCTTATGCGGTTAATATTTTATAATTATAATAATGGAATATATTCAGGAATAAACATTAGTATACATATATGTTATAAAATATATATGTTTGTATAGGTAAAGGGAAATACAACCACGAATACCACTATAAAACAATAGCGATCCCTCAGACGGATACCCAAACAGACACACTTTAAATAATCATTTCTACCTTATGCGGTTAATATTTTATGATTATAATAATGGAATATATTCAGAGATAAACATTAGTATACATATATGTTATTAAATATATATGTTTATATAGGTAAAGGGAAATACGACCACAAATACCACTATAAAATGATAGCGATGCCCCTCAGGCGGATACTTAATTAATAAACGTATCCACGTATAATAATAATCACAAATTGTTATATCTTTAATATAAATGGGTGTAGGAGCATTATAGAAATAATTAAAGCAACGCGTATACGGCTACATGATGATTAACAGGAAACTGCAGTCTGTGCGAAAAACAGACTTCAGGTATTTTCCCTAAAGATAAAAAGGGACGTCTTAACAACCACTTACAGAGTCATATAATTATCAACGCGGTATGCGGGTATACTTTATTTAAACCTATTAGCACATAATATTAAGTAAGCTTAAACGATATACGATATGTCTATATATTATGTATATGCCGACTCGCTGCACGTTCAAGGTATCTACATGAAATGATTAAAATAATACATACAAATAAATAATCAGCAACATAGCATATACGCATATATACAGATTTCAAAATATCGTTTGATACATATAATAATTGCTCAAATCTGTGCATAAATATATAAAGAATGGACACGAAACGTATATGGGACAATGCATTAGAACTACCCAAAAAAAAGGGCAGCACATAGCCAGCCCCAAGAATGTCACGCAGCAAACGAATGACTCAGAAAGCGAGACCTCGCTCGCACCAACGTGGACCAATCACGTTCGTCTACTCCCACTTTTTACGCCTAAAAATGGCCTATATAAACCCTCAAAAAGTCGGAGCATCATCTCAGTTCTTCTATTATTTTTGGAGTTCTCTCTGTACCTTTCGTGTCGAGCATAGCTCATATACGTTGTACAAACTAAGTACTGTCTTTGTAACGTTCTCCAACATATTCAAATAAACGTTATTAAAATTATAAACAAGTCAAAGTAAATTATTCAGAGAGAAAGAACCTTTTTTTTATCCATCACATACTCTGCCGAGATCCAGAGTCTACCAGGCGCAGCCCTAGTCCTCATCGAACGAAGATAAGGTAATATAAAATATATATACATATTTAACCCCTACATAGTAATAATCCTTCCTACCCTACGGACGATAACTACACACACCGTCTTATTACCCAGACGATAAGACGTACGGACGATAACGTAGAAATCGACCCAATTCAGTGTATTTCAATACTTAATCGGTACTTGAGCACCCTGAACTACTGATCTGTGAGACTAGCCACTAGTAACATTAAACTCTGGGGAGTATTTCTCTAGGGTCTTTTGTGAACACCGGTTGGACGTTACAGATATCACGGCTAGATGGGACGCATACCCAGAGCCATCTTTGTACTTTTTGTAACTCAATAAAAAAAAAAATCCACTGATATCAGAGGCTTCAAGTCGTTCAAACAGTGTTCATTCTCCTGGTAATCAAAAGAAATGGCCGACGAAAAGCCTAAAAAAACTCACTATAATTGGACCGGTGGACCTCACGGGCTCGGTGATTATCAATTTACTCAATATTACAGGACTGATTAATCGTTCGAGAGTCGATATACTCGGTTAAACGATCTACTCAATGATTTTACGAATAGGCTAGATACGCTCACAGCGCAGTTTTGAGGTTATGTACCGCGTAATACCGATCGCTTATACACACGGTATAGAAAATACAAGTTTTATCCCGCAGGAGACCCTGACGACCGCAGTCTGAGAAAAGTGGAATCCGACGTTCTAATACCAAAAATAATCCGAGACAGATCGAGAACGGAAAAATGCGTGCCGGAGGTTAAAGGTATGTGATTGGGCGATAGAAATTTCAGTCTTATTGTCAGTAGATTATTTATATTAGCGCAACGCATGAGTTTCTCTCGTAGAATCTCAGCTCAAAAGCTGCATGGACCGACTACTGCGTTCTGACTCTCCTAAACAGTCGGTATATTGAAAAAAAAACCATCCATTTCTCAACCAAGTTTACAACTAAGGACTCTTATTCGCCCCTATTTATAACAAATTAACTCGTACCGCCATCATATCATTATTGTAATAGAAAACTCGAAATTTTCACTTGTGTATCATCAGCGTCTCTCAAAATAAAACAATATCCTCTATCAAGTATCAAAATCATGAATCAAGTTGGATATTGTGTAAGAAATTGATAAAATAGCTTCGATTATATGATTTGTTATCCCAATACATTTTTGGGGATTATCGATTGGAGTTTTTGAACTTGTAGGTATAAAGTTGACAATGAGTTCGATTTTGTTGCAGCATTTTCGGAGTGCTGTGCGGATAGCGGTTTGCTGATGGTTGTAAAATGCCGAAAGGAAAATAGCGAGCTGCAAGCCTGTCTTGGCCGGTGGTTTAGAGACGAAGAATTTGTGGCGGAGTGTAGAGAGAAGTATTTTGAGGAGAGAAGCGAGTACAGGAGAACTGGAATACCTAAAAAAGCTAGAGTGGCACAGCCGTTGGGTACTAACAGAATCGGAACTTCTATTTGAATAATTCTACCAAGTTTCCAGAAACCGACGATTAATTTGCAGCGATTGATATTTTTGAACCGAATTTTACTTTTATGTACGCGATGTGAAAACTGGTTTGAATCAAGTCTGGACTGTACATTGCTCGATATATGAATTATATTTATGTATGTTAGGTATATAATGTAGGAAGTGTAATGTAGTAATAATAAATTACGAAAATAGAAAATTGTACACAAATATTTGATCATGTTCTCCTAATGCGACTCCTCTGCGTTATCTTCTAAATTTATTTCCTCTCTGTTTTGCTTCGGAATCCATCTTCTACAGAGTATTTCAGCCACCGTAAACTTAGCCAAGAGATCTGGGCTCGAGGGAATCTCGTTTCTGGGAATACTCGACGGCCAAAGAACTTGGGCGAATAGTATTTCCTGAAATTACGATACAATTGGATTAATTCAGGGTACAAACGACCTCGTTTCGATCGCTCGACTGCGAAAAGTATGCGAATACCTTTGCAGCCGTTTCGGACAATCTATCAAGTCCGAATAATTTCTTCCACGTCATTTGACGCTGCGTCTTCGTCTTGTCTCTGAGCAGAGTATCCGCATCTACAACTTCGACGATAACGATGTAAGATGCGTGGTAGAAAGGAGGACCCTGCTTGTAGAGTACTGGAAGAAGAATAGCCGTCGTTTAGAATTTATATGCAATCTGGAACAAAGACTCAAAGAATGAATATCGACTCACGATAATCCCCTCCGTACTTCAACCCCGGTTTAACGACCCAGCCGTGGCTCCTAAAGTAATGGTACACGACGTATCGTTGCACAAAGTCCTTCTGTATACCACAGAAGTGATTCCAAGTTTCTGAAATATTCAATACATTGCCGTCATAGTTGATGACTTGTAGACAGCCCAGACCGAACATGAGGAAGAATGTTTCCTCGGATGTTAAATGGAGCGTTTCTCTGACTGGAAAACCCTCTTTCTCAATCGTCGGTTTGACGTTAGTCAGATAATTTTCAACATCAGAATCGCTGTCCTGTAAGACCAGTAATTCTCTCTCTAGCATCTGAACATCGTCGTCTTCATTGATCTCTTGATTTTCGGCCAGAGCAGGATCACTCTCCCCTGAATCTACGGGCACCTTCTCCTCTTTCAGTAGCACGACTACGTCCATGTCTCCACGGACAGATTTTTCTTCCTCAGGTTTTTTTGTCTCTGTACTAGAAATTTCGCGTATTTCATCTTCCTCTTCGTCAGAATCGAGAACGATTTCGCCTGTTTTCGTGTTCGGCGATATAATATCACTTTTGTTCGAGATTTTTACATCATTTTTACTCTTGGTCGGATCAGAGTCTATGTTTTTATCCTCAATGTCTAAGACTATGATCCCGGGCTCCTCTGCTCGACTCCTTTCCAGGTCCTGGCAATATTTGCAGCCTTTGGAAGTTCCGACCAGTTCTGGAGATCCAAATTTGATCTTTTTTTCCGGGGGAGTAGAGCATTCACAAAATTCAACACCACCCCCAATTTTCTCATTTCGTTTGGGAACCTCCTGGAATTCTTCTGCTACTGTAACGATAAAGAATTATTTAAGACATTCTGCTGAGCAATTTGTGACTATTTTCTGATCACGAATTAAAATGACTCTAAAATGTTTATCTTTACACTTGTCGAAGCTCTCGTCATTTTCGGTTTCGACTTCTGTTACATCCTCCGAGTCAAGTTTCCCTACGTTTTCCCATTTTTCATCGTTACAATCGCCGTCTTTAGCTCCGGCATGCAGCTCCTCGGCTTGTCTGAGCCATTCTTGTCGTCTAGCCCACTGCCTGTGTCTAACGACCTGGGGTAAGCCGGGCTTTGTTTTTTCAAAGCAAGGATAACTGCGTGACAAAGATCCTTTACCAAAAAAACCCTGACAGTGAGACAAATACTTTGAATGCAAATTAAATAATGTTTACAAAATTTCAAAAACTTATCGACTCAATATTCAATATTATTAGTGTATTTTTAATTCTCACGTTGGAATGGAGAGCCCGAATTCCTTCAGAGTCCACGACACAGGCTCCTAGGCTACTCAGGTGGCCGGTATAGACTATCAGTTCACCGTCAGGTCCGATATTCAACGGCAACGGTTTACCGGGGGTAAGCCTGAATTTTACCCTCCGCTTTTTTTTCGGTTCCCTCAGCGTCATCGTGGATTTGAAACACTCTGCCGTATTTTCTGTATCCATTTCTCGCTAATATCTATGGAATATGACTCCAACGCTGTTTCACTACTCGTCGCCTATCCATGACAACAAAAATTGACAGAATCTAAATAGGTTAGGGTTAGGTTATGTTTACCTTCTTCAGACGCATGTCAGATCAAAAACACGACCGTGTTCGATGGTTTAATCTTGACGAATTCGTTCTCTACTTCATATCGATGTGCAGAATGAATTATAATAAATCTGAAATCTGTTTTTAATCTTTCTATAGCTTTACTGTCATTTATGGGAGAGAAAAAGTGAGACAACATTATCGCTATATAGCTATATATGACTAACGTAGTTGGAACGAAAATTTAAACGGTTGAATCTTATAGCAAATTCTTATCAATTTTTTTTTTTTTTTATCTGGTTTGTTTTAATTTTTTGGCTTCACGAGGTGAATGGTGAAAAAAAAGAAACTAAAATCACAAGAGAGAGTAAAAATATAAACTCAAATATCGTATATTGAATATTCAGAAACTCATAAATTCATTAGTTGCTTCAAAAAATATGAAAATTATAATTGCTTTCAATTATTTTCCCGTCTCTCTGAGACCGTAAATGAAATTATAGATTAAATGGTTTGCTCACAAATAAGGATTATTACTTGTAGTGTAAAAGTATTGAAATTTTCTGAAGAAAATAACATTCTTTCCTCAATTAATCATTGAAAATCGTCCGACACTCAGAATGAATAAATATAATTTCTTTATTTCGAGTATATAATATATATTCTTACATAGCAATACTCAATTATTCGGGAGTCGTTTTGGCTTGCAGAGAAGCAAACTGGGTATAAATTATCCGCGATCGAGACCGGTGTCTATAAATATAAAATCCGTAGTCAGAAATTAAAAATCATTGTTCTGGACTCAAGAAGCTCTCCAATAATTTAATCAGGTTCTCCATTCCTTCTAAATAGTTAGTATCAATTCCGTCGTTTTCGGCGGGAAAAACGTGAGCAAAATCGATCATATTGACTCGAACCCAATTCTGTTTTTCTTCAGGAGTTGTGGTCAGCTGGTCCAACAGAATGGCGTAGTCTTCTTTCATCTTTAGAATATCCTTGTCGAAATTATTCGTGTAAGAATGAGTACGGCATAATTTTTCTACTACGACGTTGTTCATTCCTCTACCGCAGGAGTTGTTCCTCACCAAGCAAGATTCCGGCGATAGGTTCGAACTGGGTTGCGTATTGAACGATTCAGATCTTTTCAAGCTATCGCTTCTCTTCAGACTCGACGATCTACTCAGAGATTTGTTTTTGCTCTTATTTCGCCTCATAAAGATCGGCGATATCGTCGGTGTAGAGATCGGGGAATGATTGTTGATAGTTTTTTGAAAGACTGGTCCGCTCTCCGTCAGCTGACCGGAGAACCCTTCGTCGCCCAGAGATCCCACCGGTCTCAAGTTCAACTTGATCGATGGCGTTCTCGCTATAGAATTCGTTAATTTCAAGTAACTATTAGGACTTAGCGTCACGTTATTATTAGTCGCGCTAACTATACTACTGGGTCTAGAATGCTGCCGCAGACGCTTAGCGTCGTACACGAGCAGCACGGAGCTGGAATAGAACCTAAATTTTTTTTGCAACCGGAAAAATGCTAATATTTTCCACAACGTCGAAAGCAGTTGTACTATCAGGTTGCGGCAAGGCGGTTGGCCCTGTTTGGCATTGAGGAATAATTCCATGGCTGTAAAAAGAAGAAATATTAGTCTCATTCCGATAGAGATTATTCATGTTTTAGTTTTTTAAGCCGTTACCTTCCACGACCATTTTCTTGTCGAGTTTCTTTCCGAACTCTTTGTTGTATTTCTTGACGGTGCCGCAAGAAGGTTTGAAAACTTGAAACCCAGGTATGCAGAATCCGTATTCCCGCTTACATTCCGCGTACTTTTTCTCCTCTCCGGCTCTCTTTGCCGGACCAGAAAGCGGGTCCCAAGTTCGCCTGCCGATTTTAACGTCCATTACGCAGGGTTCGGACATTCCCTCGGTCAGGTCCTTCAATATGAGGAATTTCACGGCTACGCATGAGAAGAGAAGTGAGAAGTAATTTATAGTCTGTCGAGTGCGGAAATATCTTATCTCCTGCAAATTATTACCAGAGGCTTTAGCCACGTATCTTACATTTGTCACCGAGCTGGAATTCTTTGGTTCCGTAATACTGCGGCGTGTACTGACGGAGCTCGAGCATCAAGGGATCCGTGGTATCCTCGTTAAGCCTTTCGTAAAACATTATCTCACGTTCACCTAGCAGAGGTTTTTCAATCGGTTTGTAAACGAGCCCGTCTCTGTTCTTCAGCATTCCTAACAGATACAGAAATGAGATTATAGCGACACGAGCATATTAATAATCGTAATAAAGTACATCGTTGGAATGTGAATAGAATGATAATCACCAATGGTATCGCACTTGTCGCCGAAAGCGTGTCCTCCGACCTGTGATTCCAGCGGAGTCATGTCATTTGGTAAATGGCATCCAATGGATGTATTCAGGCTGAACTCAAGCTTGTGAGGTCTCGTACGCCGTCGAGTCCTACCGGGAAGAATCGGGCTCGAATGGATCGAAAGAGGCGATCGTGGAGCAGCCATACTCGCAGTATCAAGAATAATGCTCTCTGGAAATAAACGTAACAATGATAATCGTCAAGTCTAACGCTGCAGACAAAAACAAAAAGTCACCTTTTTTGGGCGACTTTATTTCTAATTTCTAATTTCGACTATAGTATGACCCTAGGATGTTATAACAATCGATATTATGTAGACGTTCTTAGTCTCGAAAGACAGTTGTTTGCGTTCGGAATCCCCTCTACTAAACAATACGTCTGTAAAATCAACATCGCCATCTTCACCCAATCGGCGCGGCGTAGGAGCGGCGAGCGGAGCGAAGCGAGCATCACGCTAATTAGCACGTGTCTTTGAGCCCGAGCACGTGGCGGTAGACGTAGAGTAGTAAAGAATTATGAATTTATCGCGCGTGAGACGGGTGTTACAGATGAGTTGCGTAACCAGCCCGCACGTAATATAGCCCTTCAGGTGCAATTCAATGGGTCGCTCTTTCTAGCGGTAGCCGTGATCACGATCACGCGACTGTACGGTTGTTGCTAGCGACAAAATAATTATGAATATCAGGCTATACGGTGTTTTTCTAATATATTTATTGTAGATTGAAGAGAGTAATGTTATCGGCTACGTATTGTACAATTTTTTATTTTGTAATTCAATATAAAACAAGCATAAGCAAATATCAACGAAACAAGCACCGTGTGTCGAGGAGCATTCCTTGCGTCTATCAGTCTATCGTCTAACGATGCCCTAACGATGTGTTTGACGGCGCGTGCGTCGAGATAACGCCCGCGATTAATGTAAGGATTTGAAAGAGGATCAATCGCGGGACTGTAGACTGGAAGCCATGTCATAAATAACGTTTTTCATGGTCGCTGCGCGGATAGGTATACGCGCGATATAGACGGTAAAAACGTCCTGTTCCAGCCACACCGAGAGACTCGGTAGAGTCTCGAGCCAAGTACGCTAAAAAAAGAGTTTTTTACGCACGAGAGACTCGACGAGTAATACAATACACTTCCACGTTACGTTCGCGTGGGAAAAACAGGGCCGTGCTGCTGCTCTCAGTCAAGGATTATCAACGATGCAAAAAATTAACATCTATTGTATTATATCTACGGTGCATTTACTTCGGCGTGATGAAATCATTATTCTCGTGTCTCAAGCTATAATAATAATAATAATGATAATGATGATAATAACTGTGTAAAAAAATGCCAACAATGAGTCACATGTAAATAATGTTTATCATCTACGTGAAGCTGGTTTTTTTAATCTCTTTTTCTTCAGCACTAAAAATTTGTACACACAATAATCTGAAAAGATCGTTAAACATAGTATACCTATATATATTTCCATATTGTACACAGCTGTGGTATTTGGTACCGGAAATAATATTGTTTATTGTGTACAGAGGAGATACAGTTGATCTCTAATTTATCATTATTTCGCCGGATCCTAGGTAGATATCCCATTTCGTCGCGCTGACCCATTTACATGAATTTGATCAAGAATAACAGGAAATAAATATGATATTAAATTCATGATGTCGGATATTCTGTGACCTTAGACTGCTATTTTTACTACGTATACGTATAATGTAGTAGAAACTGTTGTGTTTCGAAAAATCCACTATTTCAAGATTCAAAAATAAAAACGCACACACAAAAATGGAATATCTTTTCCTACTGGAGATGACTAAATGATTAAATTGAATCAGTATTGTACCTATGTATTGAATACACGGACTGTTAAATATAATAACACGCGTGGAGTGAGAGAATTGGTAGATTATTTTGGGCACGTATTAGAATTATGGCGAATTACTTTTGCTTGTTTTGACCACCAAAGACGATAGTTTGTACATACTGAGAAACGCGCACTTCTGCAGGTATCTCAGGCAATCATCCTTCTGTACAGCCCGTCAGCCCGAGGAACAAATAACAATTATTACGTGACTAAATTACTTACAGCATGCATGTGGATATGATGTCTGTTTGGTTACAGAATAAATAAAGGCTCACGGGTATAGTTGAGTATGTGCTACGACTGACGCACTCATTTCTGTAGTAATCGGTCGTATTAATATTAATTGCGAATGATGATGTTGGTTGATGAACACATGTTTAATTATTCTAGATCCCCGCAGCGAGCATATTTTATAGACTGCGACGCTTTTTTCTAACGGAACAACTTGCAACAGCAGTAAATTGATATTTTTATTGTCAACTCGACCAATGATTTTCCCTCACAATTTTTAATTCGCTTTACGATTTTCTATATGATTCTTCGATCTCAAAAAAGCCCTCCAGAAATTTTTCAGGTTTCTCACGCCAAGCCTTAAATTTTTTTCAATGATTTTTCCACCCCCTTTAAAATTGACCTTTTTCAAAAATCTGAAAAATTCTAAAAAAATTTGATTTTTCATTTCGATCATTTTGACAAGATGGGTCTATTTTCTTCTTCGGCGTTTCAAACATTTTGATCAAACAAACACAACAAACAAAATTGACCCTTCGTTGGTCGGGTGTCAAAATGATCGGAATGAAAAATGAGAATTTCAAGATTTTTAGAAAAGGTCAATTCTAGATGGAGTTGAATAATCAGAAAAAAATTTACGCTTGGCGTGAAAAATCTGCAAAAATTCAGGACCGCTATTTCGAGATCGAAGAATCACATGGGAAGTCGTAAGGCGAATCGAAAATTTTGCAGGGAAAATCATTGGTCGAGTTGACATGGATTACTCGGCAAAAAGATAAAGTTTGGCAATAATTAATGTCTGTACATGTACATCACTTTCATTGTATTGTACGACTATGTTAAGTTGCAGCTTATATATAGTCATGAATTATTCAATCTTCTGATTCACTATCTTAATTATTATCTCATTTCCCCCCTCCCCCTCTCTATTTGCTAATCAAATACACGTATCAATGTTACAATTTCCTGCTGTTAACCAGGAAGCGGTCTTACATAAGGATAAAAAGAAGAGCTTTTCGAAATCACCGATGCATGTCGCATTTAATTTCACATATCGTCTCCTCCGCATCGTCTTCTTATGAACAATTTTTTTTCCCCTAAAATTACCGCCGCGATAATTGATTCTACGATTTCAACGACGGAAATTTTAGTTACTCAAAATAGTATACCCTGTTATTCTCAAAACTCACATATTTTCAAGATCTAGTGATCATAAAATAATCTACAGTTTACATAATATATGTCATGTATTTATAAAATTGTATTTTATGCAAAAATGAAACAAAAAAAAAAAAGAAAGAAAAAAAAACGATCGGTTTACTGCCTCAAACATATTATTATCTCTCATGTTTACATTTCTCGACACGTGATAAACTCCACCTTCTTCGTTTAGTTATTCAGACTGTGAAGATATAATAAAATGGCTAAAAAAAACGAACAATAAGAGATTATTTTCACAGAATCAGACTGACTCGATGGTAAAATAATTTACTGACTCCAATTTACGACAAGAAAAAAAAATCGCATATGTTAATTTTCTTCCGTGTTCCATTGATTGTACTATTATAATAATAGTATAACACAAATTTTCTGTCGCACAATCTTTCGGCGTATTGGGATTAGCGGTATGAATAATGATCGTGAAATTGGATTACAATTAATCGAAGTAATTAGCAGATTAATCAAGATAAAAATAGATAACGTTCAGATAGTGGTTCAAATGGGAGAGCCAACAACGACGTTTCAATTTGTTATTGTTTGAGTAGTTTTGTGAAGTCATTACGTTACGTGCCCAGCATCAACTCTACAATGTGCAGGAAAAGTCCTTGAGCGAAATGAGAAATTGTTTCTGCCATCGGTACAACTAGTTAGAAATAGGTCGAATTTCTAGGATATATATAATCGAAAACTCAAATAGATGCGGCTATGTTTGTGAGATGACTAACGTGAGAGTCAGCTCACATGGAATACCGAAATTATTCAATCCCTGCTAAGCGAGTCGTACCAGTCTAGCAATAAACGAACCCCATAGACACGATCACGAACCCGTCACGATGATAACACAATTCGAAGTCTCTAAATCATTCCACTGGTATCACGAGGCGTTACGCGAAAAGCAAACGTATAGCGCGAAAACAAAGGCCGGGTATCATGAATCGTTTGAAATTGTTTATAATTCCGCGCATTGACAACAGAGAGAATATTTATTTCGAAATTACTTACATAGTTATTCTGACAATCATTTATAACCACAGGAGAGACGTGGACGCGTCGCGTACTTAATTGCGAATTATCCTCGGTCTCGCGATGCCGATCGTTTTAAGGCTCTGGCCTTCCCTCTCCAATCTCGGCTCTCTCCCCTCGCCGCAAACAAACCTGTAATGTCTGCATGATGAATCCCCCCGTCACGACGGCGGACGGTAGTCGAGCTCTCGTCACATTACACGGTTCCTTTTTATACCAGGCTGGTGTTGGAAAGTCACTCGTGATAGGCGACCTTCCCGCAGGCCAAGATCCTCTCGACTCACGTCCCTTCGATACTTTTTCACACGCGGCGGGAAAAATCGATCGTTTGAATCGACCAAATAATCTACGGCGTTTGTTTGGATTCAATTTCCACGAATTTACTTGTCAAAGTTATTTTTGAAACTGATTGGGAACGCTACTGAATGGTTTAAACCGAATTACATTTATTGAAGCGCGATTTTTCGCAGAAACGATTTTGGGATTGATAACAAATGATTCTCTTGATTAGTTAATCGTTTATTAATCAATCACTCGAATGAGCCAAATTTCGCGAGGGAATGCCTGAGACGGAAATGATACTGATAAGACTTTTTCGTTGTGTGTTTCAAGTCCAGTGGTTGATTGAATGAAAATTATTTATGGAACTTTATCGAAACAATTGATCCGTTGATTCGAATTACATGATTCAGGCACTCAGATGAATATCCCCCTTGCACACAAAGGAAACTATACCAGAAACGAGTGTAGAATTATTATATTATTGATGGAAAAATAAATTTTCTCATATGTAGTATAAATTACAGTCACATTGTTCAGCGAATCGGAATGAAAACCGAAGCGTTTTAACAATTATTGCGTAAAAAAAAAGAGTTTCGTTAAGAAAATTTAGAGTTTAGTCATTTTTAGGAAATAACTTTGCTTTTCAGATTTTTCTAGTATTTTATAATTGTGTTCCACCGAGGATAAATAATAGACGAGAATCTTCAATGATTGGAATATCACCCTATCTGTTTTATTAGATTACGAAGTTGTATAAATTCTTTGAATTGATAACAGTACAAAAATAGTGTCACTATGATACATAATATATACATTGTAAAGTTGATAATATCAATGTGTGTATATAAATTTGGTTTTTACCAAAAAAGCAGAATAACAAATATTGTTTGATTTTCAAGGTATCCTAATTCACAGTATAAACATGAAAAGACTTTCAAAAATCGAAGTTTTGCATTTTACAACAAAAGTATTGAATTTTGATTGAGTAAATTCGTACGTTACAGCTTGCCGTATCGTTTGAAAGATTTACACCTCATTACCTGCTCTTTCATTAGTTCAACTAAAATTCGTTGAAAACAATTCGCCTATTTTCCATACTTGTAGAAGCCTTCTCCCGTTTTAACACCCAATTTTCCTTCACTCACAAGCTTCTTCACCGAATCAGTGGGCTTGAATAATGGATTGTCTGGGAATTTCTTGTACCAGCCTGAAATCATTACGAATTTTAGAAAATTTATCTCAATATAATCCAGTTCCTCATTTTCATTCGAACAACTGACCTTCGCTGATGGATAATGAAGTGTCATGACCGACGTAATCGGCGAGTTCAATTGGACCCATCGGGTATCCAGCTCCCAGCTTCATCGCGGTATCGATATCTCGCGCGCTTGCATCACCTGTTCAAGAATTGTAGGAATAACTATCAATTGAATAATTGAACAGTCCGATTGATCTTACAATGATACCCAAGACCTCGAAATCATTGCAAATTACGTTAATAATTGTTATCTCATCAAGTCCGGTGACTTTGAGAATTCTTTCAAGCAGTATTAGCTAGTTACGATCAGATTGATTTATACTCGGCCATTAACTTCGTCATCTGAAAGTAACACCGGTAATTATTGTTAGTTGTGAGAACCTACCGCGTTCCATAAGACGTATGGCTTCAGAAATGTAGGGAACGAGGAGTCTGTTGACTACGAATCCGGGAGTATCTTTGCACGTGATGCAAGTTTTTCCTATCGCTTTACCCCAAGCCATCAAAGCATCGTAGGTCTCGTCAGATGTCTCTGGAATCCTGATCACCTGCAATGAAATTTCATAGTTCGATAAATTTCTGACCATCTTCTAAACAGCAAAGATATCGCGTTCACATCTCGCATCATACCTCAAGCAATTTCATAACCGGAACGGGATTGAAGAAATGAGCGCCGCCAAACCTGTCCTTGCGCTTGACGACAGACGCAATCTCACCGATAGAGAGGGAAGAGGTGTTGCTGGCAAAGATTGTAGACTGAGGAGCGACCTGTAATCATTATTTAAAAATATTAGAAGACGCGATCATCTCACTCTTTCAAATTCTACCGCAATTATTATGCTATCGCCTTTCACAATACTTGATTCTCCACAATTAAATAGCATCGCTGAATAACGACCGATTTCAAAATCCCCAAACAGTCTTCGCATGTGTTAAACTCGAAGATTCAACTAGATGATTGAAGCACCAGATATTGTCTCATATCTCCGAATCAATAGATAATAAATGAATATATAAATGAATGAATATAAATAAATCATGAATCTCATGAGTCACATAAATGGGTCTTGAATTGACGTAAAACTCACGTCGTCGATGCTGCTGAAGAGCTTGTGCTTGATTTCAAGATTCTCGACAATAGCCTCTATCACGAGGTCACTGTCTTTAACGGCCTCTTTCACATCGGTGCTGACATCGATATTCGAATAGGCAGCTTGAACCAACATCTCACCTTTAGCCGGATCGTCCTTTTGAAAAGAGCATCGTCATCAGAATCACATAGCTGCGATAACGGAAGAGGTAATAAAAATCGTACTCCACCTTGTACAGTTTCTTAGCCACACGACCCAGGTTCTTATAAATACTGTCCTGCGCCTTCTTCAAAACATCGCCGTTCAAGTCGACCAACGTAACTCGCAGATTTGCTTGAGCCGAAACCTAGAATTTCGATGATTTTGGAGTTTGTGAGCACAAGAAGTAGCAAATTACGTAACTTTTTGCGGTCAAATTAACCGATTCCAATAATCGATGCATATTCGCATTTTTGGCTAAACTAAACGTACCTGAGCGATTCCGGAGCCCATGAGCCCGCCTCCGACGACCACAACATGTTTAATTACGTGGTTCAAAGGGCTGGATGTGGCGATTCCTCGCTTGACGATCGCGAACGGTAGATTCATTTTCCGGTACGTCTTCGCGTGCGGTAATTAATTATTTATAAGTCTAGGACGGTGTGTCTCGGAGGTATGCCGCGAGATGAAGAAGGCCGAGTGGTTAGCTGTATTTGGATACTTGGGTCCGCGAATAACATCGGCAACTCCCTCCCTAATCCTCGATTACGTCGAATGTACTTTGGACTTTGATTTTCGAGCTCTTAACAACAACTGTACTTGTTGACTTACGATAATGCGTGATATTATACGATCGAATTGCCACCTCCTCACTCGAGTGAACTCAACAGGTAGAAAAAGAAAACTGTAGTGTCACTGATCTATTGGATCTGTGGTCTGCTAACTCTACGATAAACGGAAACTCGTACGATTCATTCATTCGTGTTATCTAAATATAAAAATTGATTTTTTCCAATTCTTTAGAGTATTGTAAATTTATTAAAAAAATTTTTTTAGCAAATATTTTCACCATCCGACCTCTGAGAATTGATTTATTTGTTGGTTATTTTGGATAGTAATTTTAAATCGGTGAACGCCATTGACTAACTATGTGACGACTAGTTAGACAAATTGTCCGCGGGGCGTACCTTTCGAGGGCTTTTCAACATGGCAAAGAAAAAAAGCTTGTAGAACATCCATTTGAATAGTTATCTAAGGAAACGTATAGTTTATAACTAATTTTCGAAAAGGTGGTTATTGTAATTATTTTACATATGAATGAATAAATTGTCGTCCCTGGAGAGGGCCGAAACGTTAAATTGGAAGATTTGTTCACCCTCAAGCCTCAGTTACATAGAGCGCGTCGCGTCACGCGTCATGTCGGTCGACCAATCAACGTGCTGACCTTCCTCTAGATTCTTAGTAAAGCTGTTCTCCCATAGGCCATTGCATATGACGCGTGACGCGACGCGCTCTGTATAACTGTTTCCAACAACAGACGTGACGCTCAGACGCTGTCATGCCATTAGTCGTTTCCCTTAGATCCGACCAATCGTGTCGCTGTGTGTCTGTTTTCTTGCCTTGTTGGGAAGCACCTTAAGACATACTACAAAATGATTGGTCGGGTCCAAGGGAAACGACCAATGGTATGACAGCGTCTCAGCGTCACGTCTGTCGTTGGGGTCGTTGGGAAGCTCCTTTAATTTGTTTTCGACAGTTCAATCATGGAGTAAGAGGGAAGGAGACCGAACTCCGTTCCCAAAAGTGGGGTGAGTTTTCCAGCCATAGGTGAGCAGTTCGCTGCAAAAGAATACCGAGGTCGACGAGTCACGCATGCGCATTCTCTCGCAGAAAGTGCGAGTATGACAAGGACCACGAAACTTCGTGACAAGGACACAGCTAAGTCGTACTGCGCATGCGTGACTCTGTCTTTGTTTCTGTGGCAGAAAGTGCGAGTGTGACAAGGACACTGTAAGTCGTACTGCGCATGCGTGACTCGTCGACCTCGTTATTCTTTGCCAGCGAACTGCTCACTTATGGCTGGAAAACTCGCCCCACTTCTGGGACGCGGTCTCGGCAGAGTTCGGTCTCCTTCCCTCTTACTCCATGAGTTCAATTTTCAACGGAACAAACATAACCCCGCAGGGTAGTCAGATGCATCGAGTGTTATGAAGAGTAAAAATAACGATGGTTAATGTAATGAAAGGAATTTTAGTTGAATGGTACGTAGGATAAACGAGATAAATAAATTTATCCAAAATTGTTATATATTACGAAAAATTTATTCAGTTCTTATTCATAGTTGAGTATCAAAAGTGTCAGTACGACATAACCTATTCTAAGTAGTCCAAATCCTCCGGGATGTGGAATTGCTTGTTTAAATCTGACTGTGAAATGTCAAATTTATTTTTGCACCAGCTTTGAATTGCGAATATGTTGTCTGTCCACGTATTAGTTGCAGTTTTGTATTTCTGAAAATAACATTTACGATTTTTTGATCTCAACAATTATTATTAAAAAAAAAATGACAAATTATTCGTTATGTTTCACATTACCTCGGCTTTTTCACACAATTCACGAATCATATCGGGATCATTTTCGCTGTGCTTTTTCACTTCGTTTTGTAGCTCAATCTCCTTTCGTTGCAGCTTCGTTATATCCTGCATCAGCTTTTGTCTCTCGATCGAATCTTCTTTCCCGATCTGAATAAAAAAATATATCAATTTCCTACAACAATCTCAACCCCTCGACGATCTAAAATCCCAAACGAGTTACTTTTTCCTTTTGAATCTCTTCCGTTACTTGAGCAATCTTGATTTCAGTCTGAACAACCAGCTTCGTCTCATCTTCTATTTTTTTCTCCGTCGCTTTGATGTTTTTTCTAAAAATTGATAACAAAAAAACACTAAACAGTCTCAAAATCGTCGCTATCGTTGACAATAAATTACCCAGGAAATGCCCAGAAGTAGACCGAGGTCCCAATTTTGTCCGTATCGACGAGTCCGTCGTCTACCAAGGCCTGTACGACGTCTTTGACCGATTGTGCGACGATACCTTTCTCCTGAGAGGCAATTTTCTCGAGGTCTTTCAGCTGGAAGAATTGCTTCTTCTCGTAAAACAGCTGCAGCATCCTCGTGCGCTTCTCATCGGCAGATACTCCCTTTCTCTTGGACATTTTTTGTTCTCTGAATCGGAGAACGAGACGGTATTCAATCCACGGAATTAACAGAGTCCTCATTTTTATGTCCCAACAGCGACGCGGCTATGAAACAATTCCTGCTCCATCTGGACGAGACATTCGCTTTGGGAAGAAAATTCATCATCCAAGATCTGGACGAACGCCATTTATTCATTTCTGCGGATATTCTAGAGACCCTGCAGACCAAAGTCGACGATCTGATGGATCAGATCTCCTTCCCGTTGGCGGATAAGGGAATATAAATACAGGAGCTGGTCAACCGTTGTCTAATCGCGAGTAAAATAATCTAAGCGTAAATATGGCTGCGAGAGAATCGGGCAGAATAAAAGACGCCAACCAGAAGAGAGTCTTGGACGATGCCGCGAGGAGACGGAGACAAAGAAAGGCGCTGGAGGCCCTCGAGCAGGACAATTTTCACGACGATCCTCACGCCGATTTAGTTATGAGTAAGAAGGTGCCGAAGTTTCAAGAGACTTTGGACAGCAGAGGAGTGGGTAGAAAGAGGAAGACTAAATCCGCCGAGTACTACAAGCAGCGTTTTCGGAAGACTTTTTCCCAGTTGGTGGAAGAGGATCACAACTACAATCCCACACCGCCTAATTATACCTCCGCACAATCGCAGCCCTCCCAATTTCCTGATAGACACTTTTGCGCGGTATGCGGATTCCCCAGTAGTTACACCTGCATTCCTTGCGGCGCTAGATATTGTTCGATAAAATGCTTGGGGACTCATTTAGACACTAGGTGCCTCAAGTGGACGGCGTGAAATGAATATCTCTGTACCGATTATCTATGCAATTATTATTATCATTGTCGATGTAAAGATGGGATATTTTTTTTCTTTTTTAAACAATGAATAAACGTAAGATGACAAAAATTGACAATGCCTACTCGACTTTACTCACCTAACGCCGTGAACGAATAAAAAAAATAAATAATAAGATAAGGAACAAAAAATGTTATTTGGCTCGGAAGCTATGGTCTGCTGAAGCTCAAATTCCGCGAAAAGTAGCTCTGAATGGATCGATAAAAATAAATTGAAAAATTTTATATCCAGATAATAATTAGTTGAGGAACAAAAAATGCAAGTGTAAGTTTCCCCTAGGACCGACCGTTTAGATGTTACGGCTTGTCAAAGTTCAAAAATGCAGATGCTTTTGTCGCTCCTGTTACGCGTAGGCTTTGATAACAATGAAAATAAGCGACGCGGCTTCTTGGTTCGTAAAGATTGACTATAGCATGCCCTTAATTTTACCATCTGACAAAATTAAGCAACTTCTTTGTTGATTTGTTTCATGTTTACGTTCAAAAATGACAGCTAGAATAATATTGCGCAACGATGTAGACTCAACGAAGTTTACCTCGTGGTAATTGTTACGAATGCTGTATAAGCTGTTAAAATATAGAAATTCGTTCACATACAGAAGAAAGAACGATTGAATTCAAAGAAATTATCTAGCCAAACTCACCGGGTGATGAATAACCTCGTAAAGCAACAGGTCCTTGCCTAAATTTCTTAGGTTAACAAAGGTCAACACTGAACACAACACCACCTAGTGGTGACTAAAAGTAAACAGAAAATGGCAAAACTGCATAGTTGTTGAGTTGAATTTGAATTTGAAATCTGTAAACAGAGAAGAATCCATTTACGATTTACCAAATCTTTGAAAACCCTTCTGTTCATCGGTAAAAAAAAAAAATAAAAAAATAATGATAATAAAAATAATGTGAGTGTTGATAGTAATAAGACGGTTCATAAATTTTTGAAAATATATATATTTCACAATAGGCAAAACTATCATGGTAAAAGTAAAAATTTCTGGGGGTATTTGTGGTTTTTTTTTCTTTTCTTTTTTTTTTTTTGGAGGGAGATCCAGGGCAAAATGATAATATAAAACAATTCATTAATATGCAGATAATATTATAAAATAGCAATCAATCAATACGCTTTTTGTACAAGAATTGTTATTATTATTATTTTCGTTTTGTTTGGGGTAAACAAAAAAAAAAAAAAAAAAAACGATGAAAAATATTACTATTTGTGATGTGTGCAACTATATTCGCAATAAAACGTTTCACACTTTGATTAGTCACTTTGTTATTATAACTCTTTTTGTTTTTTCAAATATTTTTATAGGCATGTACTCGAATACTTATTATAAATCCCAATCTTATATTACATGATAATGAAAGAGTACATTATTATTTTTCTTGATTCAATTAATTTCTATATATAAACTTCGCAATATATATATATATATATTTATGTATATACGTAAACGTATTCATATTTGTATATTATACATGAGTTTTGAGATACTGTGTCAACTGGTGTCTGAAATCAAACATCAAAATTCCTATCGATAGATGACATAGAGTTTCTCATTAATCGTATACATCCATGTTCGTACACGGGATTGCCCGAATTCATGTGTCAAGAATGTATGGAGCTCAAAAAGTTGCATAACTTTGAAACGGTCAGATGTAGATTTGATGTGAAAAGCGCATTCCGAAGCTCGGATTGTCAGCTTTAAATGCCTTTTTGAAAGAAAATCTACATCCGACCGTTTTAAAGTTATTTAACTCTGAGCTCTGACCATTCTTGACACAAGATATGGTCAAGCAAAATTGAATGAAATCTTCGTCACGCGCAAACAATGATGTCTATAAGGCTATTAGAAGCATATTGTGAGAAACGTCGCTAGTTGTAGCTAAAAAAAATATCATCTATCCTGGAATATGTTTTCTTAAGGCAACATGTGATCCGTGCCGCAAGATCTTGCCGAAGGTATTTTCCTCATTCCTGATGTAATAGGGAAAAAGAAACGCGCGGGGATTGACACCAGTTACAAGAATCGTGAGCGATTCAACTGTTGAAAGTTGTAGTTTATATATATATATATATATATATATATCTTGAATAATTTTTGTTCAATTTTGACATGAATTGTTCATTCGGGATCACTCTGAAGCGTTTCACCGTTCGTTAGCACCAACGCGTCGTCGTCAGCCTCGTTATAATCTAGAGAGAGAACGCTCTCTCTTCTTTTTTTCTTGTGAGTTCTCTCTTCGTCACTGCCTGCCCCACTTTTCTCCCTCTTAGCCTTATCCCTACCCCTTGTTGTCCTTGCGGTCACCTCCTCCCCTCCCCCGTTCGACTTACCACTACCTTTGCTATTAGTTTTAGTCCTCAACGTCCTTTTGTTGCTATTTCGATTATCCTGTTCCTCTTCGTCCCTGTCACTTAATTCCTCGTTTTCAACTTTTATTATTAGCGCCGCCGAATCACTGGAACTTTCGTCAATCTGTAGATCCGACTGACTAGGCCTACGCTCTGTCCTTTCCGTCCTTTCAACACTTTCGCTCTCACTACCAGGCGAACCCTCGGGCGGTAACGGCGGAGTCCTAGCACCTTTGCACACCTCACTGTCTTCTGTTTTCACCGGTTTTACCTCATCCGCCGTGTCGCTGATCTCCTCCGACTCCTCTTTCTTTATCGGTGGCGTGTGGGGGGACAAACCATTCGTCATGTTGCTCTCGCTCGGACCGCTAGACTTTAGCGAGACATTTTCCTGCTGCAGCAACGTCACGGATTCTCTCGCCTTGCGGAGCTCTTGCTGCAGGAAGTAAATCGTGCTCTGCATTCCTTCCACATCCTCGTCCAAGTCTTGAAGGAACTCGTCCAGCTCTGTAATCAAAGATCCGACGTCGTCGGTTATTATCGCTCTCCCAAAGCTGTGAGGCAAATGATTGAGGAATAGTTACCAGATTGCGACTTTTTCACTTCCTCGCTGAAACTTTTTTGCAACGCCAGTTCACCTTCTAGCTTGGCGATTCGACCGCTGGCTATCATTCGGCCCAGTTCCTCATTTTCCTGATACAGCAGTCTGCACTTTGCCATCAGCCGTTTCCCCGTGTTACTGTGAACAAGAAGGAAGTGTTTATTCCAAGCTGCTTCTATCGCCTTATCATCTCTCGTTGATAATTAGATCAATCGACTACCTGTCAGGTGTAAATTTCCAGGCGCTGAGTTCATTCTGGGTGTCTTCGAGCTTCGCTTTTGTCGAGATGAGCTCCTGCCGCAGTCTTTGAATGAGTATGTTCACCGCGGGGTCCAATAAGGCAGATTTTAGCGCGGCCGCGGACGGTGCCTGAGCAGCCTTCATTTCAGATATCTGATTCTACGTGAGACATGAAAAATCGAATAATTACTAGAGATGTTGAATAGAATAAAAGGCAAGCTACAATCCTTTCGATTTCACAAGCCGGAGTCTTGTAACAAACATTCAACGACATTATCAGATTTTATAGCTGAAAATGAGGCAGGTTTTGTCGAATATCGGAAATACAGGAGAGGAATACGTTTACGTACAACATATTCTTGCAATTCCTGTTCCTTGGAGGCGAGCCTCCTCACCAAAATCTTCTCTCTGTGGGATGCTTCCGCGTACTGTTGCCTGTACTTGTCTTCTGAATCTCTGAGTGAAGCTAGCTCACCTATAACATTTCAATTCGTAAGTCTCCTACGCTCGACGAGACGACCGATCCGATCCTCTGTGCTCCTCAAGTTTTACATCTACATCGTATCTCACATATCAGATATAAAATAACGGCGAGTATTGGTGGTTGTATCGTAGAAAAGAATTCCTTTCATCTATAACTTGAACCCAGAATTGTGGCCTCGACAAGAAACGTTGTAGTTGAATAAACCTCCGAGTGACAGAGAAGGTGATCGGAGCAAGGATAAGAAACTGATGATTATAAAACTATAAGTGCTAAGGTACTGGTTTGTTCGGATGTAACAGTGTCGGAAGTAGACACTGCAATTGTGGAATGATAAAATTTGATCGATCATCACGTCAGGATGTTGGTGGGCTTGGACATAGTGATTCTAAGATTATATGTCCAATGTGCAGACATACAAAAGACGGTTCATTGATAGTAACATTGTGACTGCCTGACAACTGACATCCTTAATTGACGCATACTTTGATAATGAAGTTGTTGTCGATCGTCGCCAATGACGAGTTCTGTGCTTCTGTGCTTCTGTGCTTCTGTGCCAGACCACGACTAGACCATCTTCTCTGAAGTTATCTCTTTCTCCCACGATCTTGGCTCACAGTTTGTTGATCAACTTCTTTGCCAAAACGATGCCAATTCGTCGTTTTATTCAACTCGGGGGGGAAAAAACTCCAAACTTTTACTCCAAGGATTATAATTCGGCGGGGAATAATATCGACACAAGGAATCGGTTGACAGGAAGCGGGTGGATAGTTTGGGGGATGGAATATCGAGTTTCTCTTCAGAATTCGAAAGCAGCGTCGAAGATCTTGATCGTAGATTTCTATCTCTGATACAGGGAAGCCTCTGACGCACCAGCCAGACTCCCGTCGATGTTAAAACCCGTCGGATATCGTCGACGGATGTAAAACCGGCGCCCATTGCACTGGCACAATATTTTAACGGCGACGCACACATTCTTTTATCTATCGTTAGCCGAAAGGATATGCGGAACAATAAAGCGAATGGCGAAGAGAAAGAAAAAAACAGAAAAAAAAATTGTATAAACAAAAAGAAGAACAGCAAGAACATGAAACACCGCACGCACACTGGCACTGATATCTCAGAAGCGTTAAATTAATATCTTTTTAAACAGATTTTCATTTTCATTTTCATTTTCATGTCGAGTTATGAATTACGATACACTAACGCACTTTGTAATTAATGAGATTTTTTTTCTTTTTTTTTTTTTTAATCACAATTTTGAAATAATGAAAAATTTGAAAGAAAAATAATAACAATAATTTAACACAGAATATTTTTGTTTCTCTGTTATTTAAGTAAAAAAGCGGTGGACACAAAACGCACAGCTTCGAGCACTGAACCGAAGAAAATATTCTTTTTCTTCATTTAAAACGTTTTAAACACTGCGAGTAACGACTACCAAGTTTTACGTCAACGTTTTTACCATAACTTTGGCCATCATTCATTTTGCTTCATAGCAACATTGATTCGACCGTTCGGTTAATCTACTTAAGGTCTACACTAATCTAACAGGTACAACTAAATTAGGACTTAATTAATATAAACTTAATTATCTATCTTAGCAGACTAGACACTGGGTAGCAGGGAATAAATATTCTCATCCTACGCTTAGTGTCTCTAAGAGTCTCGTCTCCTTTTCAATAATTCTCGCATTAATTTAGTCTGTTATAGTTTTGTTTTTGTTTTTGTTTTTGTTTTTGTTTTTCGCATTCAGATATTCATTAAGTAGAAATTTGTTTCGAGTGAGGTTGGTCTCACTCTTCTGATCTCAGTACCTTCCTGGGCTGCCGTCTGTGCCTCTAGCAATTCCACATACAAGTCCTGTTCTCGCCACTTCAAAGCCACCTCCTCCTTTGTCAAGCTCTCCAATTGTTGATCCGTTAATTTAACCCTACGAGGTTGGAGACGGACCGGAGACGGGGACGGAGGACTGGTCGGTTTCCCGCCTCCGTTGCTGTGAGGACTGTGAGGTGACGACGGACCCGCTGACTTCACTTCCACGCTCTCCTCAGCCATCTTCGACGATATCCTCTGTTCTCGCTCGCTCAACGATCACCCGCGATTATCTTCCCCAGGTTTCGTTCCTAGCAGCCGTCGATCTTCCCTCTCATCTTAAACCTCCGTCTGATACAGAAACGCAGATAGTTTTTTGATAAATACTCGAATCTTTCGAAACGCCAGACTGATTTTGTTTTTATTTTGTAAAAAATATTGTCGTCTATATATAGTTTGTTGAGAATAAAAGAGAAAATTCAGACCTGAGCGAAAGCAACGGAACGAGAGTCTAGTTCGCTAGTGATATAATAGATAAGTGAATTCCTCCGAGAGGTCGAGAGAGAGAGAAAAAAAAGATAAAGATAAAAAAAGATCGGATAGACAAGTAGAAAAGACGCCATTACTCCAATATGTCCGCGAGGGAACGGGGCGTCATTTAAAGACCGTTATTATCCTGCGAACGTTGATTTTACGCCGTAAATTACGTCACACTGTCGACTAAATCGTAACTGTGGCGATAAAAATGGTCGGGCTTTGTCAATCGGGCGATATTCCGCGCGGTATTCGCCCCCCGCTGTTGTACAAACGACCACAACCTCCTCCGACCGAGTTATGTGTCGAGTGTTGTTTGCAATCGAACGCACCTTGGCCTCCGGTCGTGGGTCCGACGTGATTAACAGACGATGAACGGGTGCCGGTTCAACTGTTATACACTCGTTACGCGCACGAAACTGACATCATTTTTATTCAACTGGGTATTATTTTGTTACAAATATCGGCGATTTTTGCCAACTGCACGTAACTCCGTGTGGGACACCGCGCCATGAGAAACTGAGGGCCTAAACTCGGCGACCGCTCGATACGCCAGCGAATGAGAATGGCTGGTTGGGTAGAGAGGGCATGTAGACCCTGACGCGCGATATCCTCCATACGCGGTGCCCAACACGTTGGGATAATGCGACGAGAGGCTAATAATAATTGTACAAACTGTTACTGAAATCGGTACAATTTGACGAAGGATATTTTTACAGGAATACAGAACGGATGTGTAAATCACGCATGTAGGGTGTCTGTCGGTATAGCAGCGATGCTATTAGAATTATTCTCTACTCCTCGTTTCGAGTCTTGTAGATATAAATACTATCAAAGACCAAAAATGAATGGTCTTCATCTGGATTATCGATAGTCACGAATACTCTGATTTTCGAACAATCTGACATACCGTAAATACGTTTGATAAATAGGAGGGATTAGGGAAGTAGATGTGCTTCATACAGTTCATACACTGGATACTGCAGCCATCGGTGTTCGGTGGCGATGTCCTCAACTAAAAAGAGCGCTTTCAACGGATTTTGAACTTGATCTTCGTTCGATATGAACTGGTTTCCGAATCATCGTTATCTTTCATGTTTTACTTTTATTTATTTTCTGTTACAGTTGATAAAGAATTTTTCATTATACATTTTCAATGTTTTTCCGCCTTATATAATCAAATAAATAAATTAAATAATTAATCAACGAATTATTGAATGAACATTTTTTATGTTCCTGATCTCGAATCGGAGATTGAATTGGCAAAATTTAGAATTGCGGATCCAATATGGTAGGAAAAAAGAAATCCAAAAACATTAGGATGTTGATTTAAACTGATACCCGAAGGTTTTTTTTCTAAATCCTTAACTCGTCAGTTTATCAGAAATATGGTATTCGAAGGGTTCATTCGTTATATTGCGATAATGACAGTCATCACTTGTTGTAAAATTTCTTTTTATTCAATTCCAATTGTATACAAGTAAAAAAAAAAAACTCGCCTAATATAATCGCGAGAATTATGAAACACATGCAGACCTTCTTCGTAGGCTTATTTCACAAAACATTTAAATTTGTAGACTAAAAACGAGATGAATTAGGACGATAGAGCATCCAAAAATTCTTTACACAATTCAAATTCATACTTGATAGGTAAAGGAAAGACATAGCGACAACGATAAAAATATCTATAATCCATAGTAACTAACAAAAACACGACTAACATTGATGATAGCTAAACGATGGATGAAGAATGACACTCGACATCGACGTATTAAAAAAGTACGAAACACCAGGGCATTAAAACATCTAAGGCTTCTTCTTGTTGAATCCAAACTTGTTAGCAGATGCTCCGGTCAAGGTTCTTGGTGTTCCGCTGCCAGACTGCGACTTGTTATGCAAAGTCATCGACGCCTTCTGGGAACCTGATGTATTCATAGAAGTACTAAATTTCTGGCCTGGGCTGTTCTTTGGGTCTGGCGAGACTCTCCGTTTGGCCGCAACAATTAATCTGGACGTGGATGAACTCAGGGAACTTGCACTCGTTCCGGGTCTGGAGGTATCGATCTTGAGCCCCGAAGGTTTAGGCGCGGGCAATCGCGCCCCGAGACTTCTTCTCTGGAGCAAAGTTCTGTTAGGAGGCGCCAGCTTTCTCTCAACCGGTGATTTCGTCGATCCATCAGATTTTCTGAATGATGTTGCCACGTTTCTACGCGCGGACGACTTCTGCCCGCTTGAAGTTCTGCTCACAGAATTTACAGGCAAAGAACAACTCGATTCTGGTCGCGAATTAGTTACAGGACTGATTCTGAAGGAATTGTTTCTCGGAGGTGCTGGCTTCAAAAACATATCTGGAAATAAAGTATCGTTCTTCAGCGATGATTCCACAAGTTTTTGCAGAAGACATCTACTTTGGAAATTCTCCTAGCAATTGCTAGAATATGGTTGTATGTGCCATGAAAAAAGAAATGCCAACATTTTAAGATGGAAGAGTATGCGCAGGGACCCTTCCGCAGTCTTTGTGTCTCTCTTCGCAGCATCGAATTGCTGTAGGGAATTTTTAATTCATTTGACAAACATGAAATCTACTTTAAAAAAAAAACTTTGTGGATTCCGATTAACGATTGATCGATTTTATACGAAATTGTAATCACCTTCCGAGATTAGATATGAAGTGTGCGGACTATTGGCTAGCATCTTCAAAGCTTGTTCAAGATTGAGCTTAGCTTTGAAGAGCATCTCGACGAGGGAAGCGTCCTTCCCTTCGCTCTGGAGTGAGATTTGGCCCAACGAGGTACAAAGTTGAGGCACCGGTACCGGAGAGCTTGAAAGTTTTGGGGGAGAAGGACGCGGCTCTCCTTCGATACTCGAAGTGTCTATATCCATATCAAAAGTCTTCTGCCGTCGAAGAGGCGCAGGCAATGAAATCGACGCACCGGGGGTCGACATGCTTGAATCAGCGTTCTCCATCTCCTTCATGAGACTCAGTTTATTCCACGAGGGTTTCTGAAATGTCAATAAAAACAATCAAGCTCTGCACAAAACTGTGAACTCCGGTCCCTACCTGTGGATCATACAGCGATCCGATTGAAGACCGGCTCCTAGCTCCGGAGAGACCCATGGCTGGCAGTCGGGACGTTGACGGCTTGCACAAATCCTCAGCCTTGGTGAGCGTATCCAGAGATCGACATCTCTCGGTACTAAAATTGGGCTGCGTGTGTCTTCGGACGAAAGGAACATCCTGGTTGTTTGGTGAAATTTTCAGAACTTCACTTTCGGTCAGATTTAAATTAGATTCCGTGTTCTGATTGACATCGGGAATATTTTTTATCAGCTTCAACAGATGCTGGGTGACGTCGCGAACCACGTTAGCATCGCCCTTTGAGATTGTGGGCAAGAGATTGCTCCCAGTTTCCACGACTTTATTGATATTCTCCTGCACGAGGAAAAGACACGACGATGTTAAAAAGGAATCTCCAAGCATCGTTAAGTCGTCGTCATACAACATTACCATGCTGGATCCCAAAGGCCCGGTCCCGCTGACGCTCCAGAAAGAAACGTCCTGGCTCGGACACTGGCAAGCGACGTCGTCCAGCTCCATCACAGCCCTCATCTTGGAAGATCCGCATTCAATGATGACCTTGAGGCTTTCATTCTTGGTTTTACTGTCCTCATGTTTGTCGAATTCCTTCAACTGGAAGCCGATGGCTTGGAGAAGGCAGGCCAGCTCAGGGGCATCGGGTTTGATGATTATCTGGAACGGCGATTGCCTCACATTAGCGAATTTGAGGATTAGAAACGTGCAACGGCGTTGTTATAATTACGTCTTCTGTTTTATCGGTGTAAAACCACTTGACCGCCCATTGGAAAAATTTTCTTTCCGAAGATTTGTGATTTGAAACAGAGACCGGCCCTGTGCTGTCCATTGTATTTCAGCCACTACTGGAGGTCGTCTCAACGGAGATTATGGCTCAACAGTCATCGCTGTACTGTACATATCAGTGTTTACGTTTTTTCCTCTATCTGGGTATAAGTGTGCGTTGATCCAACGCTCTTATGCTTATCCCACAAAGGGAATGTTTTCAAAAGTATTCATAGCAAGTGTATGGGGAGACTGTATTGTAACGTATAATACGATTTCAGGAATACAGAAATCTATACATGGCAGGGCAAGATTAAACGAAAAGGCATAAAGCTCATAATAATTGTGACCAAACTCGTTAAATTTTTTACAAATATTTTCGTAATTGAAAACTTTTATTTTGTAGGGGTACACTGTCTGATTTCAGTCTGATTTAGAAAATTGAGTGGAAATCTCGCTCATTAAAGTTCTTATAAGATCGCATTGAAAACTGCCTGGCCTAGGATTATCCTGAAAATAACTTTTTATTTATTAATTCTAAAAACATTATAAATATGATCAGTTATAGTTCTGTTTGAATCAGGTATTCGGAAAGAGAATCCTGATATTCAGCATCAAAATCCAATAATGATTTATAATAGTTCGAATATTTTCATGACCAGTTGAAAATATCAACTCATTTTAATAAATGAATTAATCGATGAAATTATGGCAACTAAAAGAATAAAAAATAAAATGAGGTATATATATTTTGTCTTCTTTCAATGTGAATGATTAAAAAAAATTGATTAATGGAATCAAATCTATCTGCAATCCTATTAAATGTATATCCATATTAATATCTTTTTTTGTATTCCGCTAATAAACTTCGATAAATAATTTGTGAGAAAAGAATTTGACGAAAAAAAAGACAGAAATTTAGTCAGTAAATATTTCTCTGACTCTTTCATTTGAAAATTTGACATCAGCGTGAGGATCATCGCGTTTGAATAAAGCGCGCGCGGTCCAGTTCCTCCGTTCCGCGTTCGCGCTGTCTCATTTTATTTGTGTGTTTTGTGACTGATGTCCTTGACCGAGGCCGAGACGCAGTCTGCAAAACCCGGCACAGGCCACACATAGTACAGACTTATTTGATTGTTGAACGTAATAGCAGCCGGTTATTTTTTGACAAACATTAGTTCGTCATTTTTTCTGCACAATCATGTTCGTTCTAAGACGTGCCATCGCCTCGGGCTCCCTGTGAGTACTCCTACCTGCCCATCGATCTAATTCCCGAGTTTTATACGATTATATAATTATATTATAACCTAAAAGCGGTTCAAACTCCGAAATCGTAGAAAATACGATTCATGTAGTACCGTTTCTATTTCGACTGAAAAAGCACACGATCCGCAATACTAAATTCGCTCTGATCTTCCAGGAGTACCAAAAATGTTATCGCAAGGCAGAAGCACACCTTGCCGGAGCTGCCTTACGAATACAAGGCGTTGGAGCCGATAATCTCTGCAGAAATAATGCAAATTCATCACAGCAAGCACCACGCGACTTACGTCAACAATTTAAACGTGGCTGAGGAAAAACTTAAGGAGGCTGTGAGCAAGGGCGACGTTAACGCACAAATCGCCCTGGCGCCTGCGATAAAATTCAACGGCGGCGGACACCTCAACCATTCCATTTTCTGGAACAACTTGTCTCCGAATGGCGGAAACCCAGATGGTAGTAAAAAAGGAATAATTAAAATTAGAGTTTTATTGGTATTGTTTTCAGCCCAAATCGATCCGCTTTCATGACTCTGATCCTTCTTTACAGCCGCTCTACTGAAGCAGATTGAGAAAGATTTCAACGGTTTGGAAGAACTGAAGAAAAGATTGTCCGAGGCAACCGTCGGGATCCAGGGTTCCGGCTGGGGCTGGCTGGGGTACAACTCTACGGATAAGAGGCTGCAGATAGCTACGTGCGCGAACCAGGATCCGCTTCAAGCCACAACTGGTCTTGTTCCGCTCTTTGGTATCGATGTTTGGGAGCACGCGTATTATCTCCAGTACAAAAACGTTAGGCCAGAATACGTTAAGGCTATATTCGATATCGCCAACTGGAACGACATTAACAATCGTTTCAAGAAAGCAGCTGGACTCTAAGTCGCACCGTTATCGTGAATTTGTATAGTTTATACGAAAAAAATAATGAAAATAACGAAAAAAGAAGAGAAACAATAAGTAATTAGAAAACCCGCTTCGAAAGCGAATATCAATCTCATGGAGGGATACAGTCGTACAGATGCTGGAAATATGTTGTAATCTAATGTAACATTGATACGATCGCGCATAAAAGAATAATTTACCCAATTATCAACTGTGTGCAATGTTTAGTATTCCTTCAATTTGTTTATTCTCAGATTCACATTCTCTGGGCAGAAGTTTTTTCAATTTCTTTTTGCTTTGTCGGTAAAAGTTTTTTGAAAGTAACGAAGACCAGAAATCTCTGATACTCTTTACAAAAATTCCTACAAACATTAATTATTTTTTAAACCTAGGTATTTATTTTTCTATTTTCTATTTCCAAAATAGAAACACTCCATGAGTATCAATCATACTTGAAAAGTGCTAAAACCAAAGTTATGATATCGTGGGTCTGTAATAACTGTTTTAAATTCCAGATTTAACATTTTGGCTTCAGATTATGGCCGTCTTTCCAATTACAAGAGCAACTCATCTTATTTTTACAGTTTTATGAACATTGGAGTATTTCAGCAATTTTCCATCCAAAATTGTAAACATGCAGTTTTCCGTCGAATTTATTGTAATATACGTTGCATTTTTTTTTGTTCATTCCAAACAGCGATTTGTTTAAAAAATCTTCAGTTTCCTTTTTATGGATAACCACACAGGTACATTTACAATTTTTTTTACAATAAACTGCGAGCCCCAATTCATGATGATAATTTTAGAAAAATCTTTCGTCACAGTGCTATATGAAGTGTGAAAATTGTTGTTGTAGTGCTAAAGAAGTTCTGCTCTCTTTTGTAGCCGGATCGTCAGACTTGATCAATAAAGTTGTTACCAAAGACTCGATCATGTAATGAAAATATTAAACTATAATTACAAAAAGGAACAGAGAAACATCTACGATTTTTCAAAGTATATTTTTATTCGCACAATTTTTAAAAAATCCTAGAATAAACTAGAGAATTCATCAGAGCAGAGCGCAAAACCTGTAAAAATGGCAAGATTTCCAGAAATAAAAAAAAAAATAAAAATGTAAAGAACGTTAACGAAAACAAGCTAACAATAAGTTTGAAACTCTAGTTTTTCGTTTTCAAACGAACGTAAGAATGTGCGCGTCGGATAAAATCGATCGTGTGCATGATGAACGTCGGAACGTTGGACTCGAACCAGTATGGCTCCGCGCCCCGATCGTCAGCTGTTTTCGGATCTTCCTCTGGCTATCACTGGTAAGTCAAGAGGTTACTTTACTCATATTTTCAATGATAATTCCCCCGATCATTGCACACTTTCCCTCGACACTCTCGTCGCCGTATCTACAGTCGTCGCACGACTCCGTATACACATTCTTGAACAATTTATTAATAATTTGCTCTCAAAACAAGAGCCAAGAGCTTATTATCTACGACGCGGACTGATTGTCAACAATTTGACAGCTAACTTATTTATTTATACTCAACCTCGGATAAGTCACACCGACACATCGTCACGCGGGTCTCTTTGTCGCTACAAGTACCTACACTGATTCACAACAGAATATCGCAAATCGGAAAGTAATGACCCAAAAACAGAGAAAGATCGATTTTTTTTCTATAATACGCTTCTTTATCGTTGGTATTTATTATTTCGAGAAAGAAGAAATATATTTTTGAAAAGTCTTTCGTGACTCCGAGCGACTTGAGATAATCATAATTCTTCTCAAATTAAGTATTTTGACAGCTCATATGAAGCGTCAATCGAACCAATCGAATTAAATGAAATGAGTAAATATCGTAGGTACTATGAGTCATTCGTCCATAGCGCAAGGTCAGTATCGTCGCGTATATTTCTGGGGTGAGAGACTAGTTCGATACTGTACGACTGTAAAAATAAATCCAATTTATATCCCCAGCAAAATGATTCGTTTTATTTATTTTCATTCATTAATTTCTCCCACGAAATATTATACTTTAAACCTCTGGCAGCATTTCTAATTCATCTAAAGAAAAAAAAAGAACGCGATCATTGATTCGCGTCGTGCTCGCGACGCCCCAGAACGCGAGCTGTATGAGTAGAAATTGCATCCTAGAGATCTCTTCGGAAGATCATTAATTCTGACTGAAAATGTAGCCTCCGTTTCTGCTTCGCAACGATATTCCTACACCGTGCGTTTTCTCGTCAATGCGCGTCGCTGATCGGCAAAGACTTGGGAATCCCCGTCCTCGGTAATCAACCCTCTTATGAATCCCGTTTTCCTTCTTTTACTACCCGACTCGCAGCTTCATCCGAATGAACGCGACTTCCTATGAAAACTCGAGGATGAGGAGATCAACGGTCATTACGGTCGCTAACGTTGGGCTAAAGTCTAGATCGACGAATTTCGGTCTTATTGTTAGAGTATTAGAGCGTCTCGGGAAAACTGACGAATAATTAAATTCTTATCAGCTGGTCTCGATATTGTAGAATAAAGTGAAAAAAGGCCAAGGGGTCAGAAACCGGAGCGTTTAGCTTAGTTGGGTTGATAACTGCGAGTTTGTAGGAATTCAAAAGTAGATGGATAATTTTATCGCAGATCCGGGGGGGCTGCAGCGCCTCTTAATTCCCTAACGAGCTCCTCGCTGCATCGGGCCAAATGAGCATATCGGGTCGTGAGGAGCTTTTAGCGTAAATTTTGCACTCCTGTATCGCGGACGTGCATTTTAACACGCTATACACACTTGACGTTGTACAGCTTTTGACATACGATAAACGAGAAAATCGTTTTAGCATCAAGTTGCGAAGTGAAGCTGCGCGGAAATGAGGCTGGCTAAGTTACGTCTCCGCGGTTTTCGTGATGAGGATCCATTTCGTAAAGTTTGTAATCTATTCATTGAAATTGTATAAAACGCTCTATAATTCTATACTCGGTTATATTATTATTATTATTACTATTAATATTATTATTTGTTCCATTTCTTTCTTTTGTCCCATGCTGCACCGGCTTCCAACCCCCTTCGGTCTGCACTGCTATTACTATAATCTCTTTTCATTCTTCACTCTCGTTTTAATGAGTTTCGAGATTAACAACTCCGGGCACACTTATATACCCACAGCCTACTAGGTTTGATATTCCACCTGCACTGCTAGATACAATCAAATGAACAAAATGTCCCAAGAGGCTCCTAACTCCATAATCGCGTTATACTTGAAGTAGCAAAAAATTATGGAACTCAATTTGGAATTTAGATTTAAAAAAAAGATTAAATAAATAATAACGATTGTAAATGGGTTGCGTGAAGTCAACACAGAAACTCCTTCGCATGAAAAATGTTGGCTCTAAAGTCAAAATAGAATACTCATTGCAGAAATATTGAGTTTGATCATGAACAAGAATCAATTTGTTGATTGAAACGGCATTCTTTGTAATTCAAAGAAATGAAGAAGAGAGTATAAGCGATATACATATCAAAAAAAAAAAAAGAAGAAAGAAGAATGAGACAGTGAAGTGCAGTCTGCACACATTGTACACGGTTTCCCGCAGGGTTTAGTCAACTGTGAAGCTTTCGGGTGAAGAGAGGGTGAAGAAGCAAGCCGAGAGTCAAGAGTTGAGGGCTGTGGGTTGAGCTGCCCTGCGGGTCGTGGGTCGTGGGTCGTGGGTTGCGGGTCTTGGTGACTCATGTTGTCCGTTGCCTGGGCGGCGGTAGCAGCGATGCCTGCGAATACGCGAACTACGAAGTCGAGGAGAACGGGTAGCGCCGCGGCGGCGACGAGGTGGAGGTCACCGCGAGGGCGGCGGAGGGTGCACCGTGCACCAGACACCATCGATCTACGGTGCTTCGCACTCCATTCGGAGTCAAACCCTGTATACCTTGAATTCACAATCTGCACGCGTGTAGGTAACACGGGAGGAACAGAGAGCGAGAGAGAGGGAGAGAGGTGCAGTGTGCATTATCTACTCCTCGCTCGTTCGAGAACTCGAAATCTACTCCGAACGTGTTTTTATGCGGCCATTATTTAGACAGAGAGACGAATACTGCGACTCCGCGATTAACGGGGTGCACCTCGAAATAAAAAAAAAATGAAAAATCATATATATCGTATCCCCAGAATCAAGGTGCGAATCAATAACTAAAAAAATCTCCTACCACCATTTACCATTACCGACACGATCTTTTCTAGATTTTAACCAATTGGAATTAATTTATTCAATTACGATTATTTTCTACGATCCAATTATATTTTACGGTTTACTCATTGGAATTAATTTGAATCCGATTTCGAGTTTTCGATTTTTTTTTTCTTATCGATACTTCCTTGCGCATCAGTGAAGATGAAATGAAAGTAGGGATGAAAATGCGAAAATTAAGGTCGAGGAGACTCGGCCTGTCTGGACTTCAAGGATTTTATTTTTATTTTTACCTAATTATAAAACTTCATCAACTCATTAGATTTTCGATAATTGCCTGACAGTTCAATAACTGCGTCAATTTCTTTCAATCCACGTTTATCAGAAATAATTCACGAAATTGTCGAATCGTTGATTCAACGATAATTCTTCAATTTAGATGATAGCATGATTTTTTCCGAACTGTTTGAGACCAGAAAATCTGCAATTCGACCATCTATCGATTATTTTTGCATCACAGACCTGGAAAAATGGTTTCGATTAATCGTTTCAAGTTTTTAACCATCTTCCTTCTAAATTTCAATGTTCATTCAGCACCCTTTCGAACCAGGATTTTTTTATTTCGCGTTAATCCTATCTCCCGAGAGTTTATCGCTGATAGGATTTCACAAAAGCTTACAGTACAAAGTGGTAAAACTGATTATGCGATAATGGAGATTTGAAAACGTAGGGTATAACATGATATGATAATGACTTAAAATGTTGTTTTAATATCCAATCCACGTCATCTTCGTTACTCGCGGAATTCTCTCATCTATTTCCCGTGTTCTCAATTACGTCGCGTACATCTAGTGCATCAACATGTATGGCATACGTGGGTTACAAGCCTTCTGCACACACCCGAGTGAAATTCTGGCGGTAGCTGCTCCGGGCGAGTTTCGAGCTTTTCTGTCTCCTCTTCTGCCTAGATAGTAGCTATACCTGCTACCCCAGTGGAAACTTTTCCATACCCTGCAGCTACCTTGCATTTATTTCGCGGACAATATGGTGTATATGTATATTGAAATACAGCGAGTGCACCCTAGTCAAAATCACTGACTGGTACATAGGGTGAATTCTCAACGACTGGATAGATAAATGAGCCTCCAAACAGTTCGAAAGCTCGTTTCTTGATTCCAGCAAACTTGAGACTGTTCTTCAGTAGTTAAGAATTCACCCTGTATATATGTAAAGCTACGTACAGAGGTAAAAAATGATTCGACCATTGCGTTATTAATTTATGTTTCACGTATTTTTTGGAAAACTATACACGACCCTCTGACCGTCGACCTTCTTTCATAACGTAGGGGTTGGTCATTCTACACGACTTGTTACGTGAACTGGAAAATCGAGCCTGGTTGAATTGGACACACTAGCGACTTGCACCAACGAATTAGTCAGTCTCATACACTTCGTACTCATTTGTAAACTGGTCTGTGCCATTAACACGCTATTTGGAGCTCAAAGTCGGCAGCGGGTTTCCACAGACGACGCCAGATGGCGGGCTTCTCATACCGAAAAGTGACGTCACAGCATGGCGCGAAAGGGAGACCGTTTCAAACTTTGGTCCACAATATATTGCGATGTTAATTATTCTTAATCATTGCCAATCGTCAGGAAAAACTGAGAAGTCAGGAAGGCGTCGGGCAATTCGAAAAATGGTCAGGGAAAAGTGAAGGAATTTAATGGTGATCCAAAATAATACGAAATAAAATATTCCCGGCGATTTTTTTTTTTTCTTTCTCTCGCGGAAATCTTAATCAATGGAAAATTAGTATTAAAACTTGCATAAATTATAATTGAAAAAGTATTCTGAAAAATAATTTCCTTTTAGCATTGATTCAAAGCATTATTCATTACATACTTAAATAACCACTAATTCGTCCGAAATTCAGTCAGGGATAAATTATAATTTGGTTAAAAAAAGTCAAGGTAAAGATTGAACAAGTGTTCGTGACGATAAAAGAAATTTGTGGTAAATTCAATTTCACTTTCAGCAGTTGTGATGAAAATTTAATGAATTCATTGTACGAAGGATAAAAGGCTGCGTATTCCAATGTATGCGGTTAAATTCGGTATAATTTTGTACTGTAAAAGTGTTATTTCTTCGGGTTCAACTCGTTCGTTTAATTCAACGTGTCTCGAGCCACCCGTGTAGCTCTTACGTCTTGGGGGCAATTTCTCTTTACGTCTCGTTGCTTCTCCCCTATCTTTGTAACTTCATCTATGGGCAAGGGGGGTGGGTATATACGGGGGATTCCACGTCGAATCGACCGAAAAAACGCGATTTTTTCCCTGATCCCTTTCGATCTGCTTGTTTTTTTGCACAGTCCAACTAGATGTTGAAAGGATGAACTGTGATTTTTTTCAGATTTTTTCGACTCATCATTCTATTACGAAGAATCATCGAATAAATTGATTTTCATTTTTTTTTCGCGCCTACGTAGCTCAAAACGTGAATGATGCATGAAAAAAGTTCCGAAACGAGAATTTTAAGTTTTTTTGTGAACTTTTCGAGAGTATTTTTATCAGATTTTTAATACCCCGTTCAAGTGTAGTATTAATACAAAAAATCAGTGTAAATCATCCATAACTCAAAAGTGCCCTGATCGAATTGGCTGAAATTTATACACCGCGTATCTTTTTCAATGCCAAAGGTTGTCTGAAAATTTCAAAGTGGGCCGAGCAGTGGTTCAGAAAATACATCGACAAATATTCGCACAGTGGCGAGAATTCGGCGATTATGAGGTCGCAAACAGTTTTTTGGCCACGATTCGAAAATTCAAGATCAATATTCATTATTCTTTTTTGCGTACTCGCGATCGCCCTTGAATTTTTGAACTGCGGCCGAAAAAACTTTTTGCGACCTCATAATCGCCAAATTCTCGCCACTGTGCGAATATTTGTTGATGTATCTTTTGAACCACTGCTCGGCCCATTATGAAATTTTCAGACAACTTTTGGCACTGAAAAAGACATGCTGTGTAAAAATTTCAGCCAGTTCGATTAGGGCACTTTTGTGTTACTGAAGATTTTCGAAGATTTTTCACCAAAACTGCAGTTTCGCGAGGCCCAAAAAATTGCAAAAAAATATTATAAAAAATTTCAAAGAAAGACGCGAAACTTTTGTGTATGAACTTTTTTCATTGCTCATCTGGATTTCACGCTATGTTGGTTCGAAAAATCGAAAAACCACTAAAAGCTGATTATTTGACCAGCTGTAGTAAAAAATACTTGGTCAGAGAAATCTGAAAAAATTCACGGTTGATCCTTTCAACGTCTACTTCCACCGTGTAAAAGGGCAAACAGATCAAAAGGGGTCTGGGAAATCGACCGTCCGATTTGACGTGGAATCCCCCATACATATGTACCTGAGTAAATACTGTAAACACTATCATTTACAGATTAGAGAGACAGACGGTGAACCAGACTGATCTCGATCGATATAATTTCTCAAAAATAAAAAATGTATGTCGCTAAATTATTATCTGGTTTTACAATTAGATAACGGCATAAAAATGAAACGCACCTTCTACCCTCCGTGTATTTGGATGTAGAATATGAGTTTCTTTGTGGAGATTTAGGCTGTGGAGCAATGCTGGATAATATTTATATTCGTTTTCCTTGGTCCTCGTACGTTTCTTGCGTTTATTAAGTATAACACGAGCTTCGTATTTCTTTTCAAGCGCGACTGAGCTTTCAAGGGTACCTGAGTCTAGGCGTCTATGAGCTCGAAAGGATTTCTTTGAAAACGCCTTAGGTGAGAAACCCACTAAGTTTTTACACCCAAACCCACGTAGGTTCTGGTATTAACAGACTTTCAGAGGAAAACGAGACCTTTTCTCTGTACTACGAAATAAAAAAAAATGCTACTAAATGATTTTTTCAATGTGTGCGTCATTAACACAACACTTCGCATGATAAGAACAATATTTGTTGAACATTTTCTTGTCCCCAATTTGCATTTGAATGAATAAACCTTTCAACTACCTGAACTTTCATGACAATTTGAAAAAACATAATTTATTTGGATGCTAAGGAATGAATCATTCTAGATTTAAGAGAATTATTAAGATCCGATAAAGGCGTGGCTCATTACTAATTTTCTAAATTCTAGAAGCTCATCGACATGCGAAGGTTATTTGCTTGTTATGCGCATTTATGGCTTCGAAATTTGTGGAAGTATCATAAAAAATGTGGGTACTTCTTCCCAAAAAGAACCTCATCTTCCCTTCTCGTATTTTCTTCACGTTTATTGAATACCTTCGAAGGAATTTAATCCCTATAGCAGAGAATTGAGAAGCACGCCCTTCGCTTTATTCATAAAAAATGAGAGCCTCGTTCTGGCGGTAAAGTTTGCAACGGTGTCGCGTATTCAACATACAAGGCGACCCAAATTTCTCACATAATCGAGTAACACCTTCCGCAACGCGGGGGATCCTATATCTTGTTGTACCGGCAGCCATGAGCTGTTCTCTCAGAACATACAAAGGCAGAAGTAATGACCCTCCGGCACAGCCTCGCGCCCCTACATCCTCGTGCGACTTTCAGGAAGGTTTTTCCAACCACCTACACCCACACCTACACCTACAATTCGATATTGGAATCTGCGGGGAGGACGCGCGGTTACACTCGGGGTCATTTACGTTATCAGAGGTTATACTCCAGGGCCAAAACACTTTCGCACTATCTGCGCGAGAACGAATCGTAATTACTTGTATTTTAAACCACAAAAAATCTCATATCGGTCGAAAGTCGCGGTTGCAGACGTAGAACGACCTTTTTTCAGAGACATGGCCGCTGCGTTGATTTGACAATTTCGGGTCCAGCTCTTCTCCTTCTTCTTTCAACCCCTTACCAGGGGTGATGTGATTTACTTTTTCCCACAGGGATTTAGGCGTGGTTAAAATACTGCAAATGAAAGAGACTTTTTTCCGGCAATGAATGAATGTCTGACAGGGTGGCCACAGACCTGGAAAACCTGGAAATGTCATGGAATTTGTGTCCCAGAAATTTGTGGCCACCCTGAATGAATTTAGTTTGTCCTCAAGCCTGTAGTCGAAGGCTGAGGATAATTAACACTAATTAACCCTTCGGAAAAATACTGAACCCTTTTTATAGCATTGAAATAAACAAGACGTGACGCTGATCGCGAAAAGTTGACCTTTAATTAGCGCAAAAGTTTAATAACGCCGTTGCTCCGTTGGCATATTTGAGCTCTTGATAATTAGGGCGATTAGCTCGAAACCCGACGTTAACTTATTCGCGAAAAATTCTCATGTACCGTCGTAACCGGATAAACCAATTTCACGCCCTCTAGCTCACCTCTTATTCTCCCACATCTTCACGTGTACATCTTTTTTCGTCCTTATTGTTACACTCCGTATACTTTGTTCCATCGCTTTTGTTTCCGTTTTTACCCGGATGTGGAACGCCCTCGCAAGCTGACCCACATCGTGTTCACTTTACTGGGATAGGGGAAATTCGCTATTACAGAGAACACGGGGTTTTGCGTGTAGGTTACGCTTTTTTTGCACACAAGTTTCCACTTTTCAATTTCAGAATAATATTCCTACAGATTTGAATCATAACTTTTTGAAACTTTCTTCTCTTTACTAGTCGCTCATATTTTTCTCACTTCTTTCGACTTATTTGGTGTTCTACTTGATTGCGTATCATTTCAACGAAGCTAAATCTTCTCCGCGTCATCCTGTTTCATCTAGACCTATCCTCAATTATTTCCGGTTAATCGGCGGACGATATCTCACGATCAACGGTTGTTTGTGAAATTTGGCTTCTTTCGTCGTCGGAGTGCATCTACTTGAAATGGAAGAAAAAGGGTAGGAAATTTTGGTATTTCAATTCAATTTTCGAGCCGTTTGAAATATTTTACAAAAATTCCATTATACGTGTACAGCCCGTATACAGCAAGGACGGGACGTGTTCGATTGGAATATGAAATGACTGACATTGGGGGATCAAGGTTGGCTTTGGAACGGATCAGATTCCGAGGCTCTATAATATCTATAATACTATACCCGACTTTATTCCTGTCTTGTTTACTCTTTTCGTCTTTTTACTCACCCAGGAGAATAGAAACCCGCGGGATACGGTTACCGGCTTAATAAAGTCTTCCCGATGACCCTGTTCGACCGTATCCCCGACGTCTTCTCTCTCACACTCGCAGTCGGATTCGCTAATTTTTTCAGATCCCTACAGCTTGATCAAACAAATTTTACATGCTCCGAAATTCATCTTAGCAGCATCTGGAATCTCGACCATAATCGTATCTATGAAGCTGAAGCTAGCAGCCATAGTTGGCATCCAAAAGTAATGAATTCGATGAAAATGAGACAATAAGGGGCCATAGAATTTTTATTTTGTAGGAATACTTCCATGAACTTCTAGGCACGAATCTCTGCTGACTATAGCTACTAGCTTCAGCTTCTTTGAGATCGCAACGTGATCCGAAACAGTCAGAATGTAGAATTACATCAGAGTTAATAATCGATAAACTGGGTATGGCTGTTCCTCCTGAGGATATTCTCGAATCCTGCAGTGTCCAGAGTCTAGCAGATGCCGGGTATACTAGGTCGTTGCGGTATGAGACCGAGTTAGTGGATGCAAATTTTGCAAGAAAATTCGTATCACGTATCCGCAACGTACTCGAGAAACTTAGAGCCGTGCTCTTATACCGATACAGAGAGTAAGGAGAGTAAGATGTTTCAAATGTATGGAAAACGATTTAGCGTTGCGATAACCTCAGAAACGTTGAGCCAGGTCGTGAATAGCCTGCGATTTTACCTCACACCGTGTGATGCTATTGCGATGAAAGTCCACTGTGGACGAAGTAGTACAAAAAAAACGAGAAAGTATAATAGCTGATTATACCAGGAGAAAAGATACCGTTGGCGCCACACGCCATTGTCGACGTCGATATATCGAGCTTAAAAATGGCGTGGACGTTGAAGATGATGAAGGAAAATTCAATTTCTCGCCTCAGGTATACGAAATTGTAGAAATTTAATTATGGAGTTCTTGAAAATCTCATTTGGCTCTGAACCAATGATTCTTGTAGCTACAGCTCCGGACTTGAAGATTTTTTTCTTATTCTCAGTATTTTTAACGTCGTGAATACTATTTTTTTTTTTTTGTTTAATTTATGAAAACGTCACTCGCGTAAATCCCCAGAGGCATGAGAAATTACTGGATCTCTTTACACGGTTGGAACGTTGAATGTCCGATGGAATCTTTATGAGGATTTTGGGAGGCTCTAATTGCAGACGTGCTAAAAGAAATAATGTATTAATCGTGGCACTGCTCTCGCTCCGCGAAGGCCCAGCAGCATTGAAAATGCTTCCATCTTCGGAGTAATGGTCAGTTAAGGTGAAAAAAGTTTGCAATAGAAAAAAAATGGCAAGAGACGAAAGATGACAAAAGATTATGGATGGTTGATACCTATGTCGGATTGTGACCGATCCAAATTAAAACCAAATGTTGAAGTTTGCAAAAACTTTATTTCAAGCGAATTCAAATAAAAATGCGACAGATCCGAATGTATTGAATGAAAATCCACTAAGATCGAGAAAACAGGTGACATTTCCGATGCCGTCTTTTTCTGATCAGTGGGTTTTCTTTCTAATTCTCGTACACTTTTTTTGTCGACTTTTTGTTTTGTTTTTGCAATACTTACCACGTACGTTCGGATGCGTCATTGTGATTCCGGCACACGCTCTTATTCGATTATACGTGATTTCATTTTCCGTGTAAATACAAAAAGCGTGAAACGGACAAGGATAAACCCGACGAGACAAAGACTCTGACACTGTAATCCATACACGCCCACGTAGATGATAAACGCTGATGAGATATATGGTCTTGTTTTCTTCTAAAAACGCATCCATTCATCTATATATACGAGGGTGTGAGATTCCGAGGGTATTAAAACGACATTTTTTTTTAATGACAAATAATCTCCTGGGATGAAATTATATCGATTATGAATCGCCGACGTGGTGTGTGGGAGTGTAGATGAAAAAATATCCTCAGAGTATATACGATATCCCATGAATATAATGAATAAATTATGAAATGAATCGACTCGCTTGTGACGGTTAGTCAATCGTCATCCATCCGCGAATGTCGAATAATGAATGTTGAATTTTATCAGTCTGGAAAATGTGAACCCTCCAGGAGGTAATTTTCTACCTCTGAGCGAACGCTTGGTACACGTGATGGCTACCCTTATTCTCGTCTTAGGCTCGGAAGCGCATTGTCGGACGGTTAAAGCACGTCACATTACAATAGTCGCGAAATCCTCCCTCGACTGAAAACTCGGGGTATTGTTTTCCGCAGGTACGCAATTGTCTTCGATAAATTATCGTACAATCTGTCGTCTGCCATTGACGTCTAACGGAGGCCGAATAATTGTCTCAAATTTTGTGTCTCGTTACGTCTAATAAATTCTACGCAAATTTCGCGGATTAGCAAAATTGGAATTTACCAGTCGGACGGATCAACTGATTAACATCGACTGATTGAATCCATTCAATGCCGTCCGCTGCGATAATTTCGCGTTGTGTCTGAATTATCGTGACTACGTATCGCATGAATCTACGCGACGTCAAATTGGCTGGTTTATTCCTTATCAATGTATCACAATATACAATAAAAATCGATGCGTACATAAAAGCCAGTCATTTTGTTACGAGTGCTAATAACTGCAGTCGCGGCAATCGACGTATTGCATCGCAAACTCAGCGCCTCTCCGCGCTTCCGTATAATAAATTACAGTTTCATTCGCCACAGTTTTATTCTGACAAATATGATGAGTTCGTACGTACGTCACACCGCGATTATACGCTCGATACTATCGCGTGCTGTTCCACAAAATGTAGGGTGAAGTTGTAATCGAGTGGGAACAACTACGATCGTACCGTAGCTCTTACTTCGGAAATTGGAACTGATCAGATTTTGGCTTTGATCGGTTCAGTACTTTCCGAATCATTTGAATAACGAATTTCTAAAAAATAAAATAAAAATGACGATATCTTGAGAACGGATCAACGGATTTGAAGTCGGACTTGCGAAATTTAAAATGACGAATTCAATTTGCTGGGGGAAAAACTAAAAACATTCGGAATTTCATAAAAATTGGTTTGCAAACTTCAAAATAGCCACAGACACGCAAGTAGGTGAGGAATAAAGTGCTGCTTGAATACTGCAGACCTGCACTTTCGACATGTAAATTCAATTTTGAGAAAAGAACGATACTTTTGCATAGACATTGAAGGAAAGTTTCTACCCCTGCGCATCAAATGCAAAAGCCTGGTCCTTGGACAAAGCGGTCATACATTATATGGAAAGTTTCATGTGACCTACTGGTAAACCATCCGTGAAATAGGTCCACTGTTAACACGATAATGCTCTCAAGTACATAATCGAGCTGCTCCGAAGCTCTCACATAATTATATCAAACTGTGACAATAATTTCTAGGGGGGGGGGAGGATCGATGTAATTTCAATTTGGATCAGTGAACAGGGATAATTTCTCATTTGTGTGTTTAGACGAAGGAAAATAGTCCATTATGATCACCATATTGTTTTTTCAGCGTGTTGCTTCTCCTTCCAGTTGAACGATCATATCGAAATGACCAGAGCCCGACGATGCTGGTTCACGTATAACCCAGCATTTTCTAAAACGTTGGTTTTACGTGACGCTCTCAATGTTTTACGAATCGTCCTAAAACGTCGATTCAAACGACCGAGTCGCGTTACTCTTGAAAAATTCACTCAGTTTCTGAGGCGCAATAGTATACCTAAACTATTTATTCACCTGATGCCCGTTCACCACGGCACCACTGACCCTCGATCATCGCGACGGTCGCTCCGACTGCACATGAAATCATTTTCGTCCGCGACACAATCCGTGTGTCAGCAAATTTTAAAGTACAATGTCCGCAGAATATCTGGAATGCCAATTCTTCAACACCGTCATGAGATTGCGGTGAAAAGATACGCTAGTTCGACCGACAAGTTTACCTACTCATAATGGACGGTGATATCGCGCACCGTATCAACTTTGAGTATCTATTCATACTTTCCTGCAGTCGCTTCTCAATTGGCTTTAGTTTCAGTAGCAGTTGTGTCGAAGGCGAGTATACAGGGTGAATTCCTATCGACTCGTTGATCTGAAGTTGTTCATTTTTCGATTCTTACCAACTTCAGATCAATGTGTCGTTAGGAATTCACCCTGTATATATCATTGGCTTTTTCAGTGGTCACAGATACCATAGCAATAGTCATTTGGTGAGTGGTTCTCTTTAGCAATTGCCGAATTCATGATACGTATATTGTAAAAAGGAATTCTTTCGCCATTGATGGTAGCGAGAGTCATTCACACGTTCTGTGTAACGACGTATGAGGGCTCATCAAATTTTCAACAATTTTAACATCTTCTTCGTGTCCCAGATAGTCCACAGAAATATTTCTGTAACTTTGAAAGATTGCATGCGTGTCGAAGTTATACTGGGTGAACCTGTGCATTATCCCTACTTTGAAAATGAACAGGAAGAGTAATGTCAAATACACAAAAATTGAATGTTGAATACCAGATAATTTACGTTTTATAATTGTCAGAAACGACAATTTCGGTAATTTCGAAAGGAAACCTCTGTCATTGTAACGTTAAAAAATGTTATCTTGAAAAAATGTTACAGGCGATTTACAATTCACAAGGCTTACTGTGCAGATGAATAGGTTCTTACTCCCGTGCCTTTGTGTCCTTGTTTTACTCACAATTCTCAATTGTCTTGTATCAATCGGTCCTCTCGCACTCTCGCACTGACTCGACCTTGCCGATGTCGAAGCTGAATCAGAGTACGGTCTCTTAGTTTAGCAAACATACCATGTAGGTAACACGATTCCCAATGCATGTATGAAATGAGGTAATCTGGTTTTATCAAGATGGGTTTAAGGGGTCTAGGCAGGCTATGACCGCTGAAAGTGGGGTAAAAACTAGATTGAACCAAAAAATTTGAGAAAAACATGAAAATTAGGAAAATGGTGGCTAATATTATAAAAAACACGGAAATTTATCACATTAATTGTCATGTCAGTACCAAAAAGTCATTTTTTCTCTACAGACGTCGGTTCAATTTATGGAACTAATTGATATCTTCAATTAGAAACAAATAATCAAGTCTATATCTTGAGGCGTTTTCGAGTTATCATGGCAAAACTGTCAGAAAAAGTAGTTTCGAGAAAAATGCGTTTAAAGTTCGAGCGTAGTGTTACTGTAGGAAAATGTGACTCATGTAGAACTGCTCGCCCACCATCTCACACTTTTGGCTCTCCTAAGCTCAATTTCGCGAATATTTCAGTTATGTCTGCACCAAAACGTCCGTAAAAGATCGTACTAATACTCAAGGGGGAATTCCCCTGTGGACGAACGTTCGTGTTGACCATAAACCACATCACGTGTAAAACAGGTGAAATTTAAGTACCGAGGAAGTACGAAACCAGTTGTTTCGCTTTTGCAGAGAGTTCAAGTGTTTGTAATCTTTTAGTCAAGATTCTATCTTCGCGTAGGTACTTGCACGTAGAAATACGATGCACTTCGGTGCGGCTGCATCACTTTCCTCGATGTTTATGACGCACAATGTTAATTTTCAGAGGAATATAAAGTCTCATATTACCTACGAGGTAGAACAAAAAGTTTTCTTACATTTTAGAACCTCACAAATTGACCAGGTACCATCTAACTTTGGCACACGAGCCTCTTTTCGAGGTGCGTCTACCCCGACGGTGAGGTGCCTCTTTCCAATGAATAATGGCACTCTGTTTCTCGCCTCACCTTGAACTTGCTTCTCTATATTATCGCAAATTCTGCTCGCAAAGCTTCTGGAAATGATAAATACAACAAAAAGGCTTCGTGAGTTACCAACTGCGATGTATTTCCCTTTTCTCTCTTTTCCACCATCGTGTTCTCTTCATAGATTTTGCGGTTTTAAATTCAGACAATATTGAATTTATAAAGTCAACTTTTACCAGCAGCTATACTCCCTGACAGCAGGAGTGTCACTTTCGTTAGGGTTTGCCCATCAGCTCGTGCAGTGGAATATAAAAGTGATTGTGACTCGTGGGCGTCTTCATCAACAGCGCGTGACGCAAACAAGCCTTTAAACTACCGAACATCCACAGAACGGGTTTATAGCCCGTAAGAGAGACTACATCTTCTCGTTTCTGAATCAACCCCCAAACGAAGAAGTCGATTAATTTTATATACTGCTACTAGAGTAGCAGGGGGTTATTCAAATTATCTCTAATCTGTCTTAGATTTTTAATTAATTTCCCTCGAAGATTGGAGCTAGGCGTATGAGACAGGCGGCTATTTCTCATATCCAGAGCTTCCATTACATACGTTTTTGGGATATATGTATATACGTATATACGTATATCGAGGGCTGAGCCCGGATAAATTTCCGCGTAACCTTTCCTGTCCCAGGGCCTCAACTCACGCCTGAATACGTCGGCTTAATTAATATTCCAGGCAACCCTCTTTTGCAACAACTTTTGCTTACTTTGGTCTCTCCAGTTACCGCGACTCGCGTCTATCACCCGTAAAGTTCATCGTGCTTTGTTTCGCTATTCACCTCTTGTTATTTAAAGAGAAAGATTTAGACGTTATAATGTCAAATTAAACAGCGCCCATACCTCTAATTATACTATCTACGTATAACGACCTTGAGGTTTTGCGCTCTACAATTTTCACCTAAATTCTACTCAATTAACCTCCTGCGTGGATAGGCGTACGTAGCGATGGTATTTCCACGGAGGGCACTGAACACTGAACAGCCTTGCATGCTTGTTCGTGATTTGGTAGGCAATGACGTCGCGGTGTGGCTAGATTCCTGGCGCCAGAAACAATTCAGGATTCGAATTAAACTCATTTGGACCATGCCAATGCGTGATTAATTTCTGTCCCAGCTCGCTTACACCATTCGAGTATATACGTCCGGTACAATCTTCGCAGTTTCCTTGTTCCCCATCCCCGTGTATAATAGCTGTCATCAAACCAAAACCAATCAATGTTCCCGATGCGTGAGAATTTCACCAGACGTTGCTAAAATTATACTCTATTTGGGTACACGCGGTTCATTGAACAACGAAGAAAACAGTCCGCACATTATTGCTTTGCTCTATGAAATATCAGCAGTTGAATTACTCTGAACTCAGCTTATCGCTCCATAATATTCGTGATTCGGTAGACTGTATTATAATTGCTCGAAAAAAATGTCATCTCAACGAGTTTCATTGCTACGCAAAATAGTCTGGAACTCGAAGTATAGTTTTTTGTTCCATTCGCTCTGGCGTGGATGAAAAATATAATTACTTCACATACGCCGATACGACGAGAGAAACTTCTTTCAACTTCAAGCATTTCCATTGGTATATATAGTATTCAATATTTTATACACCGTCTCGATCCTCCATGACCCGAAACTGTTTTATATTTCGTGTGCATCGCCGGTAATGTTCAAACTCTGAAAAGCACAGAGTAACGAAAATCTCTTTGGACCCGATCTCCCCAAATCACCGCTTGTAAAATTTACTCATCCATGATGCAAACGCCGGACGAATATTGAAGGCTGCTCGGTTCGTTCTTTGAGGATGAATAATCCAATCCAGCGTCTGAGCTGGTATGAAAAAATATATCAGTTCTGATTTCAGACCAAACTTTATTCGCCTAGAGGATCGCCTCTCAGACACGGTGCAAAAACTCTCTCTAACACGGTCGCCCATCTTTCGCGACTGAAAAGTTGCCGCTTGTTCAAGGATCGGTACATAGAGCATAGTGAGAATTATCGACCAATTGTCTATAGAATCTGACAAAAGACTGTTTGAAAGCTCTCGAGTAAAATGAGGCTGCACATAGGTGTGTAGATTGCAGAGTGCAGTCGAGCTTTCAAGGCAGAAAAACAACAGGTCCGAAAACAACTCGTAACAATACACATTACCGGGCGTATGACACTTCTCCAGATTGAATATAACCGCCGAACAGATAAGTTCGAGCTTTTTGGTAGAATTCGGTGGCGGCTAGATCGTCAGATAACTTGATGACCCGAATCGATAGCCGTAAAGACCCTTTTCGTACGCCTGAAAACGATTTAAAATATTCAGCGCCTATGTGAGGTGACGGGGTTGTTTGCAAAAAACTTGAGTTATCCCAAGTAGATTGAAAATTCATTTTCTGTGTCAATAAGACTCGCAAACTCTTTCAAGGTATTGAAACGTGGATGAAAAAAGATCGGTAAAGCTTTCAGGCCCTGATCCTGGATTGAAATACGTCTACGCTGAGGCTTTCGAGGGGTTCGAAAACTGTGCCATGGTCACCCGGACCCTGCAACGGGAATCCGTCTAAATAAATTTCATTCCAAGTAATTAACGACATTCTTGGGCGAGGGTGCAGGGATGGATTTTCCGCGATGTGAAAACTTTGACATTGAGTCCCTGCAATTCAGAAAGACGGGACTGTAATCCCGTCGAGTAGCGATCAGCAAAAGAAAGCGACCCCTGTGTAATCCTCTCTTTTGAAAAGTGAAACGCGATGTTCAAAGCTGAGAAACAAAACATCCCTCGCTGCACTGAACGTTGATAATTCATACGGCTATTAGGTGCTAATGAATCGCGTTCAGGGCTTTGAGCTTGCGGGGGTGGTGAGCGGAAGTCTCGGTTGGGTATTGCTAGATCGACGGTGTGCAAGGGCAGCGGGACACACGAGGCTGGAGTGAACCCTGCGACATGTGACGCGATTTCTATACGCGTTTCGCTCTTTCAACCCCGCATTGTTTCGCCCTCACCCCCTCACCCCCTCAATCCATTCCTGTTTCCACGCCTCCGCACCCCGACGGTGGCACTGGCTTCTTTATTGATTGCTTAAAGGAATTGGCCGGCTCCGCCCGCACCGCATTGGTCGATCGTTGGCCGTATGACGTCACAGGCATCCCCGGTATTGATTTTAGTCAGGATACAACCCTCCCATTGGAGAAAACGTCCCGGAAAAATGACCCACTAGACCAGTCACGTGACGGTTTTTGTCGTCGTTCCGCATGCGCGGCGGCCATATTGCTACTTCTAATTCCTAAGCTCGCTGGTGGTGGCGTATCAGTCAACGAAAAGCTCGCATCCTGTCGCCGGGACACCGTTGTATAGTGTGGACATCCAATAATGTCTGCGATTCTGGCTTGGTACTGTTTAGCCAACGAAGCTTTCAACATATTGTCGTGCAATTTGTGATTTTTTTCATTTAATTTTATTCTTTCGTTTTTTCTGAGAGTGAATATACCTACAAGGAGATTAATCGTCGAAGGAAAGGATTTTTAACAACTGGAAATACATTCACTACGGTAAGCTCGACGTGTCCTTGACAGTATTTCAATCTTCAGAGTTGAGATCGATCTCCCACATCATCGAATTCTTGATCCAGTTACCGACTGTCTTATCCCCGAGCTTTTTCTCCTCAGTCACGTTTCTCTTTTTGGTGATGCACGATCCTCCATTGGATGTCAAAAACCTAGTCAGGTATTGTTGGATTTTATTGTCAGTATAAAAGATTTACGACCGATACCGAAGGTTTTCCGTTCAGACGTACAACATGTTTGTGGCTGACGGTGAGGGTCTTGATCTCCTCAACGTCCTTCGTATCGCTGAGGCCCGCAATCGATAGTCCGTGTGTATAATACAGCGGTTAGTAATACCGGGATGGAATTTCCGCGACATCTGCACTCACGAGAATCCCATGTAATTGTTTATCCTTGGGTGGTGACGTGATGCTTGTAGCAGACGGCCGTGTACGAGCCCCCACCCAAATCGCATCTAGAGCGCGCTGGATCAACCCTAATCCATTTTGCCCACATAAATGTGTGGTGGCATAAATACTCGCAGAAATTGTGCGAAGCTCCAGTCAATCAATCGGTTTCGAGGTAATAAACCGACGCAAAGATCTTCACAGTCCGGTCAAATTCACTATGAACGAGATTGATCAAACTTTGGTCAGAATTTCGCCAACAAACCGCGTACGCAGTTACTCCAATCGACCAACTTCGTGAATAAAATATTCCTAACGTTATGGATTATTGGTACGAATTTATTTTACCTCTGATAAACCTCAGGTTTTCATCGTTGTTCGAATCGAATTTAGCCACGCTAATGTGAATCTGCCTCAATCTGTTCAGTGGTTGTTATATTTGGCTACAAAATTTACACGCAAACAGGCCAATCTTGATACTGGAGCAAACGGTATATCGACTCTGTCTACGTCATTCAGCTAAACGTGTAAATTCGATACATATTCCTCTTCTGTGGTGGGTGTGATTATTCCCAAAGGTAAATTAGGTCCTAGATACTTGTCGAAAGTCCATAAAGGGATAAAAAAACTAGCCTCCAACTCGCAGTAATTTTCTCCCGAGATGCTGCGCAATATTTATGGACTCGAACGGAGCTAGTTCGTCTGGACGTCTAGCAATTCCGATCTTATTGTCAATTTCTTTGAGTGAGGCCTTGGAGCCGTATGAGTATGAGTCACCGTGCCGACCTCGAGGCATCTCGTTACCAAGCTCCGTCTTCATTTTCGTCCAGAAAGCGCCCCTGCGCCGAGGAGTAAACTCGGTGTTCGCGTATCCTTCAATTCTTTTCTGCGATCCTGAGTCCGCTCGTCTTCTTCCTCGAAGGAAAATAGACTCGGGGGAGTCACGGACCCTGCATCATTTCCAATTCGGAATACACGCGAACCTAAATTTACGCCTTGGTGCGGAGGGAACAACCCTTGACATGAGAAATTGTGCCGCAAGTTACCGTACGTAATATCTTCACCTGCATGTAGGTATGTACCTACTTCCGTTATCAGATTCAAATTGTTCGATGCAATTACCGTCATCACGCACGGAAACGTGTGTGGTATTCAGATTCGAGTGTTTTATCGCTCTTTTATCGCACCGCTGCATCATTATGTTATTTATCATTTTACATTCTCTACTACGGTCCTCGGGTATCCAGTTGCGGATGATTTATTTACGAACTCGATAGTCAATTGTTATTTGGACGCTCAACCCCACGGACAGCCGTAAAACGCATTTTACTGCCGGCTTTATCGGCTGTATTAGGAATATCTGACGATAGGGTTGGTCATCTATCAAGTTAATCGCTTTCTGATAACGAAACTGCGGCTGGATCGACAGCTTTGTCAAGAAACCCTCATTAATCTTCCGAACCTCAGACAAGCTGTGGTATCGTAAAATTAAATTGTTTAATCAATTCAATTCTTATCCTCTTGGAAGACAGAAACTTCTCTTATGAAAGAGAAGCTCACTAAATTTTCTACCCTTCTTTACACAGACCCACAATAACCGAATGACTCACATCTGGGTGTGCTCATCATTTCGTGACATGACGTTGCGAACGTAAGCGGCGGAAACTCAGTCGTTTGTGATTACTCGAATACTAGGAACTCTACCCTAATTTATTCATGATTGTATCTAGAGAAGAATAAGAATTTTGACTTCAATCCGAAAAAGACGTGATCCTTACGTTATAATAAATGTTATTGCAAGAACAGAGCAGAACCCGAAGCTTATCTGCGATACTAAGTCGTCTCCAAGTTTTGAAGTGGGTATCAAAGTAGACGTTTGGAGTGCAAAAAAACTGGTTTACGTCGCTAATTGCCCGGCGTTAATTTTGAGTCTAGGAGAGGCGACGCGGCTTTGCGATACAACGTGACTTTGATTGTTTAATAGTAGCACCAGATGTCGCGTTACGCCTCTCTCCAGAGAGTCCTGAGTAAATATTAAATTCATAATTCATGAGAGGCGTTAATCTTTCAAAATGGAACGGTAATCTCGCTAATAGTATAACGCCGGGCGCCGAGGCACGGACTTAACGTAGCCAAGCTGACAATTAATCCACAAAATTTGCACCGGGGATGAAACAAATTGCGTGTTGCGGTTTCGTCTCGATTGAAACGCTACGTTTATTATTTGTCGCCATTATACTATCGACCCACACTGACCGGGGTTGATTCCGGAATGAATCACGTACGATCGCGTTCTACTATTGTTTAATCAAAACCTCCCAGCATCCTGTGTGAAATAATAACGAGCATTTTCTTTCTTCCTGTTTCAGATAATCCCTGATACAATTACTGGATAGAAGGTAACAAAAGAAGGCGGAAAAAATGTCGTCGGTGAAGGTGGCGGTGCGGGTGCGGCCCTTCAACAATCGAGAACTGTCCCGCGAAGCCCAATGCATCATCGACATGGTCGGGAACACGACGTGTGAGTACGATAATTGATTCCTGTCCGTGAAATCGAATCGTCAGGGTAGTTTTGTATCGCCAATGACGCGTTCGCGAACTACAGCTTAGTGTTAGGGTCGTGACGTTCGTGGCGATCGGTATTTATCGGGGCTCAGGGATTCGCCGCATAGTCGTGCTTCGTTATCGATAATACCCTACGGACCTGACGTCACGCGAAACATTCCACCAGTCCATTATACCTACGTATTTGCGAATTTAACGATACGTGACTTTCGGGTGCTACCTGGATGTAGTATTGACTCTACTCCATGCGCGGAAAAGAACCGAAAAAAACTGCATCGACTTTCTCATTCCGAGACCATTTCTAATTTCAAACGTCGGCCCTTTCGCAATTCTCAGATTATACCGATTAGTTATTTTGTGGGGGTATAGTTGAAGCGTGGGGAAGAATAGCTATCCGAGTCGTCAGTTCTGGTTCACTAAAATTCATCTCCATCTCTCTAAAGTATTATTTTATTGGGGAAAAAGGGGTATCGCCGTGCGGGACATGGAAAGACAGAAAGACATAAAGGCAGACAGCATCTCGAGGTGGAGGATCAATACGGGGCCACGCCAGAGGAGCTTATTGCAGTTATATTTTCTTTCTTTCCGTGTAAAATTTTATTCACAGTTGAATTTTCTGCAGCTGCAATTCTTCCTAAGAGCAGATCCACCACAGATTAGTAATTTTTCATTTTTTCAGTGACAGTTGTCTTCGACACATTGGTAAACTCAATTTATTCATTTACTTAGGAATCTCATCGCGAGATGAGGCACGTTAGTCATGATCCGTTTTTATTCGAAGCCTGATGATTGTACGCGTCGTCGGATTACGTATATCCATATCCCCAAATACTAGCTGCGTCATGGCTTGCAGAAACCGGAAATAATGAACTATAGTGCACGGGAACTTGCCAACTACGCTACTACTAGGAACTATAAGAGCACAGAGATCAATACTCGCCACGCTGCTACAGCTCGTCTCTTGTACCTGCGATATCAATCATTTAATTCACCTCCTATTTTATCGGTGACTTTACCTGCACCGTAATCTCGAAATATCTCTTCAACGTATTTGAAAGTCTCGGAAATGAACGCCTAAAATGTGACTCACAAAAATTCCAGCAATCGTAGATATTTTTTGTTGAGATACTGAAATGTAATTCTTTGGATTTTCAATTTTTCAATTTATCGGACCAGGCAAACCAAATTAATTAATTTTTAGTTCCTACAGAGGAGAGATTCTTCCCTATCAGAGCGTGCAAACCTTTTTGGAATATAAAAAAACCTATAGAAAGAATCAATGTTTTACTTCTAATTCTTCGAGTAAAAAAATTCCCTCGGTTTGCACCGGGACCTTCGAATAATTCTTTTGGGATCGAAACTTTTGCCGTGTCGTTTAAATCGAAAAAATAATCATCGGTACTCGCGGTCGGAGGAGACGGACAATGCGCATCGATGTAGAGGAGATCTGCACAATTTTCATTTCCATTCTCCGTTTCAGCTCGATGCTGACGAGGTAGAACTGAAGGATTATTGTCTCACTGGGAAACCATTAACAATGCGGCTCAATCCGTCCATTCCCCCCTCCCGCCCCTTTCTTTTGTGTCTATGAATTTCTCTCCTGGCTGTAAATCGCATAGCGTTTTCCCTTCTAAAAAAGTTTTTTCTTAGAGTAATCGGTCAAACAAAAATCGGTAATTGGTGTCCAAAAAAAAAAAAAAATTCATCATCCCACATTCTTCAAATTAGCCTCGATTTCCGGCCACTACGCGCGGTTCTCTCGCAATTTCCGGGAGACATTCGAGATTCGTAATTGTTCTGAAACCGAGGAAATTAAACTTGACGAATCACCTACAAGCGTATGATGATTTCTCTCAGGCTGACCGACTTTCGGCCCGATCAGACTTCAGTCTATAGAAAATCAAGGTTGACAGACATTCTTGATTAAAATTTTCTGCAGCTACTGCCAGATTGAAAACGGTCTCATCTAGGAGCAAACAGTGGAGTTTCGGATATGAGTTGCATGAGTTGTTATTTCACTCATTTTAACATTTTCTTTTTATCTTTGTTCCGACTCGGTGCAAATTGAGACACCGAGCAAATTTTTATCTGCGGTTATGATCGTTGTTTGTTATTTCTTAAATTGCTTTGTGCTTTGTGACGTACTTTGATTTTATTCATTGTACAGTTTTTCCGAGTTAAAGTGACGGATTGATTCTGTGTTCAATCAAATTTCCATCCTATTCTGAAATTGTTGCGTTTTTTTTTTTTTTTTGAGGATTCGTAAGAGATTAATTACAGCAGACGACTATGCACCGATTCCAATTATTGAACGAACTGAAATTAATTAGAAATCAACTTTTTATTGTTTCGTTTGCATGATTTCACGCATTTGGTAATTAAGATAATAAAATTTTGTCCAGACCCTTCACTCGTGTACATAAATACAAACTCTATTAGCGACTCCAATTACCAACGTTGCTCCAATGGATACAGTAACCAAACGATCGCGAAAAAAAGTTAACGAACCTGCAAGTAGAATTTTCAATAATTAACTATTTTCGATTAAATGGTATGAAATTCGCGAAGCGTGGTTATCGACGGCAAATAAGTGAGGAAAAGTTTTTGTGAAAACATGTAGATAATTAATAAACTCCCAGGTAAAACCAATAAAGTAGTAAGTAAAAAGTAAAGTAAAACCCGCGATAACGAGGCTGATTTCTTTTCATCTATAAATACAGTGACCGTAACTAAAGTCTCTTCTCTTCAGACTATGACTTTGAGGTTTGACCCATAGAATGAGTGGTATTTGCGCCAATAAAACTAATGAAAAGGGTGCCTTCTCGGGTTTCAATAGACGAAGATAAGTACAACGTCTAACTCAGTCCCACGATATTATAGGACCGGGGCAATTTCTGTTCATTAAACCGAAGTGAAGCGATGAGATTTTTTGTCTGATCTAATCTAACTTCTCCATCGCACGAACGCCGAAGAGCATGATCATCTCTTTACTTGACTCGAATCGCCGACGCTGCGGCGCCTTGGCCTGCAGCCGGGTGCCTGACCATTCACAACGATCACTACTTCAGCCTCGGCCGCCCGCTTGAGCCTGATCACATCGCGGCTTTACTACGGATACCGTAGTTTGACCTAGACTTTTTTTACTACTTACTTGCCAGCGTCGCGAGTCAGCCCCATCGCGGGCCAGCATACTATCTGCGTATGACCGACCGGAGACGGTTCTCACTACTTGAACTAGTGTTTGCAACAATTGGAAGAGAAAAAATTTGGGAATCCCAATCTTTATTATTATCACTATGAATAGATAACAAAAATTACGGTTTCTCCCAAGTATTATTATTTCATTGCAGTAAACATTATTTAAAAAACGTTATTATATTAAAGGATTACCGATTTTTCTTCGGTTGCACTGTGATAGGGATTATTGAGGTCTTGTTTAGATTATTGGAATGCAATACAAAAACAGAAAGGGAGGAAAGTTGTTGTAATAGATGAATATGTTAATTTTATCAAACTTTATTTGACAGTTAAAAAATTCGACGATGATTTTTATAAACTGTATTTTATTATTGGTTATAAAGACGAGTCTTTGGGATTAGGGGCACGTTGCCGCATCGATCGATGCCTCAGCTTTACTGGGTATTACAGTAATAAGGCTTAGCGAATTTGGTCTGTATACATTATTACATCATAATTGATAATTATCAACGGAAATTCTCCCTCTATTTATTACAGAGATTAAATTCACGGGTAAAGCAGTAAATAACGTCTAATTCGGTATTACAGTGATTGGCCAATTTATTCAGGGCGAAATCGAATAAAAAATAAATTATTATAATATTCTATCAATGTCTATAAGAATTTTTGACAATAAGAGAATACACACAACGAATTTCTAATTTTAAAACGAGCAAAAATATACAGAGACAGAGAAGTAAAATATATTTCATAATCAAATCAATTAATATTTACTTCATTTTACCTTACAGCTATCGTCAATCCAAAGGCACCCCCTGGTACCAAAGATGCTATCAAAAGTTTCAACTACGATTACTCGTATTTCTCTATGGACGTAAGTATTGATATTCACTGATTCAATTTCTTTTCATTCACAGATTCCTCTTTTTCAAATATCAGCTCTTCTCAATTTTTGTTGGGTTTGTTAAATATCAAATCGAACATGAGAATTCAGTGTGTGTGTGTGAATCCTTGAACAATTAAATTTTTTCGTCATTACAGCCCAATGACGATAACTACTCCTCACAAATCATGGTCTACAAAGATATTGGAGAAGAAATGTTACAGCACGCGTTTGAAGGTGAGAATGACATGAATTTGTGTTACCATTCGAATTGATGATTGATCTACTGAATAATTATTTATTCGATAATGATAACTGTGTTTCTTTCCTCCTCAGGATACAACGTGTGTATATTTGCTTACGGACAAACCGGTGCCGGAAAGTCTTACACGATGATGGGAAAACAGGAGGATGGTCAGGAGGGAATTATTCCACAAATATGCGATGATTTGTTCAGAAAAATTAGCAGAAATTCAAGCGATCATCTTAAATATTCTGTGGAAGTAAGCTACATGGAAATTTATTGCGAACGAGTACGAGACTTGCTGAATCCTAAGAACAAGGGTAACCTGAGAGTCAGAGAACATCCTTTGCTCGGTCCCTACGTCGAGGACTTGTCCAAGTTAGCAGTCATGTCTTATCAAGATATCCACGATCTTATCGACGAGGGAAATAAAGCCAGGTATGAAGTTATGAGATAATCTTCGTATTTTATTTGTTTCATCGGAACCAAGTTTCTCGGCGAACAAACATTAAACCTTGTATAATTGTTTTGTAGAACTGTTGCGGCGACAAACATGAACGAAACTTCGAGTAGATCTCACGCAGTCTTCACAATATTTTTCACGCAACAGAGACACGACAGTACGACAGATCTAGTTACAGAAAAAGTCAGTAAAATATCTCTCGTTGATTTGGCTGGCTCAGAGAGAGCAGATTCCACAGGTGCGAAGGGTACCAGGCTCAAAGAAGGCGCTAACATAAACAAGAGTTTAACTACTCTAGGAAAAGTAATCAGCGCTCTGGCAGAAATCGTAAGTTATTGTTATCAATTTATGCTCTTTGATGTAAAAGAACATTTTTCAATTACGACATTAACGATTTTAATGCATTTTACAATCTTATCATATCGGATTTCAAGGCGGTAAGTTCTTTGTCTTGTGTTAATTGCCTGTGAGAATCATCGGCGTATTTTTACTTCCCATCGATCCAGTTATATGAACCATTCATTGAATTTCAGGCTACAAAGAAGAAGAAGAAGGCAGACTTCATCCCTTACAGAGATTCGGTACTGACTTGGCTACTGCGCGAGAATCTTGGTGGAAATTCTAAAACTGCTATGATCGCTGCTGTCAGTCCAGCCGATATAAATTACGACGAGACTCTGTCAACGCTGAGGTAACCGGACTTCTTCACTGGTTTATAATTATCAGAATAAAAATCGAAGCGAGATATAATCGCGAATTTTTTTCATACCAGATACGCTGACCGAGCAAAACAGATCGTCTGCAAAGCTGTTGTCAACGAAGATGCTAATGCTAAGCTCATCAGAGAACTCAAAGAAGAAATACAGAAGCTGCGCGAGCTTTTGAAGCAAGAAGGCATAGATGTACAAGAAGGTAAGTGGATTCATTGTTTGTTGAATTATATCCATGGATCCTCTAGTGTACATAGATTTCTACGTAATAACATGATTCGTCAATTGGAAGTGGGAGTAGGAAGAATCGTTATCAAATCAATGTGCCGGATGAATTTAAGTTGGAAAAAGGTGGTCGAGTATTTGCTTCCAATTGATCTTCTAAAAATATATGTATCATAATTAATTAAGACGAGAGTTCTTCTCTAAGTAATCCCTCCAAGAGGTAGGCACGCCATAACATAGTGTTATTTTGTTTGTCCCTTTTGTGCTCAACGTAGGGCCAGATGGCAAAGTCACTTATGAAAAGAAAGAATCTAGTAAGTAACCCAATAACCACATCCGATCACCTTCCGCCTGAGTCAGCTTTCACAGCCAAGCCTACATTCTCGTGTTTTTTGACTTTGCTTCGGCTGCATTTTACATTTATTTGTAAAACAAATTTCTGTTCATTCCATATTACATACCTTAAGAGTTTCAATAACTTAATTACGTAATTAAAAATATGGTACCTCAGGCCCTTGACAGTCCATATCCTAACAAAGTGCACGTTCCTGGGATATACCAGTTTTGAATAACATTCGATAAAACCCAAGGTCTTCCTCCGACAAACAGTGTCGAGTTATTTGTATGATTCATCGACGCATCGAAGTTGGAAAGATATCCAAGGAACTTGAAACATTTTGCAAATATTTTATATCCACTTCATGTCTTGGATATCTTTCGGAACAATTACTCTGTGAAAGGATTACGAAATATTAGAGAAATGGTCATTGTAGAAGATAACTACGAACTATGAAACGATTTATTTAGAACTCATTGGCAATTTTTCATTCGCTTTAGCTTGTCCCCACTTATGTCTTACGTTAAGTGTCTGCCTTTTGTCCCTTATTAATTGAACAAAGTTGAGATATCAAGTTGCTTTATTCCCATTGATACATACATACAAATACATTTGCATGGCAGATTTTTTATGCACTAAGCCAAACGAGTTGGTAAGTGTTGAGGAGGTTTCACACCGGGCAATAGAATGACATTCGTAGTGCCGTAGGAGTTAATAATCAGTTATTATAACAGGAATATTTGTACTCTGTGGATGCAGTTCTCGGTTTGAAACTGACCCTATAGGCTTTCAGTGTTTCATAATCCGTGGTATCAACTCTCAACCCGTTGCTATTCAGAGAATCGCATTTTTCTTTATTACACATCAAATCTCACACAGCTAGAAAATATTCCAGACGCTGGATGAAATCCTCATTCCATGGGAAACCGATAGTTTCTATGGAGTTTCAAGTATTTCTAATACAGTCAGTTTTTTAAACAGTATCCTCCGTCACAGATAGTAATTTACTCAGAAGTTGATACCACTCGATTGCCTAGTGATAACACACACTGTACTTTCTCATTATTGCCATCACAATTTTCATGAGATCTTTTTTGTGCTTAGGAGATGAACCAGCAATGATGAAAACTATCAAACGAGAGGACGATGTCAAAGAAAGCAGACAGCGTGTGCCGTCACATCCTCAATCTACCATCGCGGAAGAAGCTGTTGACCAGTTGCAAGCCAGTGAAAAACTTATAGCTGGTATGTGACGATGATTTGTTACAGAGTTTAGATCGAGTTGTATCAATGTTCTTTAATCTGCTTCTTCGAATTCAGAACTGAACGAAACTTGGGAGGACAAGTTGAAACGGACAGAGTCTATTAGACTACAGAGAGAAGCTGTATTCGCGGAGATGGGGGTGGCTGTGAAAGAGGACGGCATGACCGTCGGAGTATTTTCACCAAAGAAAACGCCACATCTAGTCAATCTCAACGAAGATCCGTTCATGTCCGAGTGTCTGATTTACTACATCAAGGATGGTTTCACCAGGATCGGTTCTGCGGAGGCGAATATTCCGCAAGACATACAGCTTTGTGGTCCGCACATTCTCAGCGAGCACTGTGTCTTCGAAAATCACGAGGGTATTATTACGCTGATGCCAAAGAGGGGAGCTCTCATTTACGTGAACGGACGCGAGATCACAGAGCCCATCGTTCTGAAGACCGGGTCCAGAGTCATCTTGGGCAAGAATCATGTCTTCAGATTCAATCACCCCGATCAAGGTATCAATTTGTTATTCAGGATACACAGTTCGATTTTATTCGGTCTGATTTAATCCATTTTTGCTAATACATTATCAGTGCGAGAGCGGCGAGAGAAGAGCTCGCCAGCCGAAACACCCGCCAATGGTGAAACGGTGGATTGGAACTTTGCTCAGATTGAATTGCTGGAAAAACAGGGTATCGACTTGAAAGCTGAAATGGAAAAGAGGCTCTTGGTTCTAGAGGAACAGTTCCGTAAGGAAAAAGAAGAGGCGGATCAGCTCTTCGAGGAGCAAAGAAAGGTGTGTAAATACTGATCGATCTGATTGTCTTTGAATTATATAATCATTCCATTTTTTTAATCATTTGCTCAACAGAATTACGAGGCTCGAATTGACGCTCTTCAAAAGCAGGTCGAAGAGCAGAGCATGACGATGTCAATGTACAGCAGTTACACACCAGAAGATTTCAATAACATCGAAGAAGATATCTTTGGTGAGTGTACAAATATTATTCTGATTTATTTAGATCGCTACAAATTACTCACCGATGAATCATCTGCAACAATCAAATAACAAAAATATCCAATAATATTTTTTTTCGCCTTTTAACACAGTTATGTACGTATGAATGAAAACTCAATTCTGGGAAACTAATTTCGGGTCGAGACGCTGAATAATTTTGAAAATCAATTTGAATCAATTTTATTAAATTTGTGTTCTTCAATCTGCATGATTAATATTTACTTATAATCACAATCGATTTCACACTTTGTATATATGAGGCATGATTTCGTTCCCCGCGTTCGTCACATGCTCATAGATCAATCGCATAGTTTGTGTGTGAATTTGTTTGACTTATGAGAACACATGTTTCAAATTCAATTAGATTCAATTCATACTATATTCACAATCATGATAATCGTTTTAAACAACTCATGTCTTTTTCGCTCATTACTCAGCGTTTTAGGACATCTTTAAGCATCAATTAAAAAATACCAACTTACCTCCACAACAAACCAACACACTTTGCATGCAATATTCATTGATACATTTTTTTTTTGTCTACATAAAATGCTATTCACTAACATTGATCGAATATTCAAGCGTGTCTGGGATATCATCGGTAACTTTGATAACATATTCGTAGTCCGTTGGTATTCACTGATTTCATCCACATGAAATAAGTATGAATACATTCGGATTAGCTAAGAAAAGACACGCTTGAAAATTTCCGAGTAGTGACACGTAGTTGAGTCAAATTTTTTTAAGGAGCTTGCGGCACATTTTTATAACGAATTAAAATGAATTTTTTCAACACCTTTTACGCTTTTGACAATTTGAATAAAATGATAAAAGACTTTTTGATATCAGTCAGAATATTATGCCAGTGCTAACGTACAAATAGCTACCTGACTAAAATTCTAATCAACTGCATCTACTCCATTAACGATGTCTTTGGGATATACCTAACGCTTGGCTTTTCTGACTGTGTTGCCTGGTCATGGCTTGCATTTCAGTCAACCCCTTATTTGACGCAGAGAGCAACTGGAGTGAGCGCGAATTCCAGCTAGCGGCTTGGGCATTTCGTAAATGGAAATATCACCAGTTCACCAGTCTCCGAGACGACTTGTGGGGCAACGCTATATTCCTCAAAGAAGCAAACGCCATATCCGTTGAACTCAAGAAGAAGGTTCGTATCCGTCGTAACGCCGCAGATAGAAATCAATGGAAACTTGAGAAACGTTATTAATTTTTCTTCATCTTTCAGGTCCAGTTCCAGTTCACCCTTCTCACAGACACGTTGTACTCGCCGTTACCAGTCGACTTGTTACCAGCCGTCGAAGACGAAGACGACGAAGAGAGGCCATTCCCTCGTACTATAGTCGCCGTTGAGGTCCAAGACACCAAAAACGGTGCCACGCATTATTGGACTCTCGATAAGCTGAGGTTCGTGAACAGAAATTTGTCAATTTTTAAATTAGCATTCGTTATTATATTATAGAGAATTGAATTCCGTTGTAGAAAATTTATGTAGATAAATCCATCTCAAAGGCAAAAGATAACTAGGACACATCTCATACCATAAAAAACGCTTTCAAAACCAGAATAAAAAATCATGCAATATCAACAGGATCATTTACTAAGATACAGCTCTTATATCTTTGCTCAATCACAAATAGTTTTTCAAATAAAATTTGAAGCAGCAGTGTGACATCGACAGTGTAGGAAATTGCAATATTTAACTAATCTAACTTACTTTTAATATAATGCCAGGTTTAGAATTCCGAAAATGATAGAAGCTTCGCCAGAAATTATAGGCAAGGTGGCAGTTCATAGGTTTTTATTGCAGATAATAATCTACGAGTATTAGAAAGTAGAATCTTCACTTATGAGGATCGAGCGATTAAATTTTAGCGTCCGGTATTGAACAATTTTTAAGAAATCACGTAACATTAAGTTACGCTTGGTAAAGTTGACCCGAACTACTTTGCGCCGTTTCATTAACTACACTAGATGACTATGAACAGCCACTAACAGGGGTTTAAATGTTGACTTGTAGACAGCGCTTGGAGCTGATGCGACACATATACAATGAAGACTTGAGTCCCAGCACTCCGGAGGCCAAAGAGGATTTTTTCCCATGCCTTACAGTCTGCTCTAGTCAGAAGTTCTCGCTCGCAAATCTTTTGCCTTCGAGGTTGGTGCTCAGTCACGCGACACTCTTTCCATTCATTCATTCTATGCGCATTGTTCAGTAAATATTGTTGCATTTTTACATCTCACACACCATTTCATCACGTATAGGGTTCTCAAGTGCATTTGTCAAAGAGCAACGTGCTAACTATGATAACACAGCGTGACCATAATTATGAAAGTCCTCTTTTATCTCGAGTCTCCCGCATGCCAATCGCTTCGACCGAGGTCGGGATAATTTAAAACAGATGCATATTGAATCTATGACTTTTCACTTTTGGACCGTTTATATAGATGTGGGACAGCTTGAATCATCTTCGAAGCTCGACGCATTTCTCGTGCAGGGAAACCTGTTCAATGTTTTCCTGTAGCATTGCTCAAACCCCAGCATGATCGATATCTATGTATTTTTGAAAGTCTAAGGTAGCATTTGATCCCTATTGTGTGTGATAAATTTCGAGCTAAACTCAATTACATCAAATCTGTACAAGTTTTTGATAGGAAAAGCTTATTTTCACTTGTATCGCTTTGATTTTGATAGGCTTTACTCAACTCAACTTTGTTTATTGGTGTGGCCATTATGACTGAAATTCTTCAGATTCTCTCAAATTTATGTCCGCATTGATCAGAAATGAAATATGAAACTTAACAAACTCCTTTTATTTCAGGAATAAGAAAAAAAGATTTGATTCAAGTGATTGGGAGATAACAGATTAGCATATATTCCTTGCCAGTTTATACAATGAATTGTGTGCACTCACGAGTTCCCTTTAATTTTGTTCTTTTTTATACCATGAAGCTTGCGTAAAAAAAGGGGAATACTATTTCATTATTTCTTCTTGACCACAAGCTTTCCTGAGTGTACGAGCATTATAGTGCATGGCTTGTGGTGTTTAATTCATTACCAGCAAACCGTTGAACGATAATTATCTCTTCAGGCAACGGCTGGAACTGATGCGAGAAATGTATCACAACGAAGCTGAGTTGTCGCCAACTTCGCCTGACTACAATATCGAAACTATTACTGGCGGAGATCCTTTCTACGACAGATTTCCGTGGTTCAGGATGGTCGGAAGGTAAAGAGTTGCAAAATTTAAACTGACAAAAAAACATTCTAACTATCACTCTATCGCTTTAGATCCTTCATTTACCTGAGCAATCTCATGTATCCTGTACCACTCATCCACAAAGTCGCTATTGTGAATGAGAAAGGAGACGTGAAGGGGTATCTGAGAGTTGCCGTTCAAGCTGTTATCGGTATGTATGACTCGAGTTTGTCTCTGAGATCGTGAGCGTTATATTTCTAATGTATCCTTTTTTCAGAAGAGGAAAACAGCGAATATTCAAGTGGCGTGAGACAGTCTGCCCGCATATCGTTCGAGGACGATCTGTTCGGTAACCACAGATACAACAAGCGAAATACTCTGCTGACTCAAACTCTTGAAAAAAATCAGCAAAATTTCTTGCAAGAAGAACGTGTCGTCGAGGGACAAACCGAAGTGAAAGATTGTAAGGATGTAAAAGACGAAGAGGAGGTCGGCGACGCCGACAGTGGCAGAGGCGATAGCTCAGTATCCAGCGATATGAAAGAGGATGAAATGCCGGAACATCTTCAGCCGGGAGTCGAATTCACCTTCAGAGTTACCGTGCTGCAAGCAATGGGAATCGCAACCGAATACGCAGACATTTTCTGTCAATTCAAGTGAGTTTATCAACGTTTGTTTGAAATAAAAAAACGGCTTATCAAACATTTATCCACGTTTTTGTTGAATTTCAGCTTCCTGCACAGACACGACGAAGCCTTTTCCACAGAGCCAGTTAAGAATGCTGGAAAAGGAAATCCTCCGTTGGGATTCTACCATGTGCAAAATGTAAGTAGCTCAAATGTTCGAAAACTTAGAGCGAAAGTAATCATCCTTCCTTACAGATAACGGTGACCGTGACGAAATCTTTCTTGGAGTACTTGAAAACTCAGCCAATCGTGTTCGAAGTATTTGGCCACTACCAACAGCACCCATTACACAAAGATGCCAAATTGGAATAGTAAGTTTTGTCGAATATTTAAAAAATCAGGAAACATTTTTGAACGTGAATGTTTGAAACACGTATCACTAAATTTATTCTCTCAGCAGTGCTAGGCAGCCACCTAAAAGGATGCTTCCACCTTCTATTCCCATCAGCCAGCCGGTTCGTTCACCAAAGTTTGGCAGCGTCTTGCCGTCGCCGAGCACCTCGCACGTTCACGCCAAATACGACGTTCTAGTGTGGTTCGAGATCTGCGAATTGGCTCCCAACGGGGAATACGTTCCATCGGTGGTTGATCATAGCGACGATTTACCTTGCCGTGGGTTATTCCTGCTCCATCAAGGAATACAGAGACGTATTCGTATCACGATCGTTCACGAGCACGCTTCTGAACTCAGATGGAAAGATGTTAGAGAATTGGTCGTAGGACGTATTCGGAATACCCCAGAACCAGAAGAAGAGGACAATGATTCTTCGGTATTGTCTCTCGGTCTATTCCCCGGAGAATATCTCGAGATTCCAGGGGACGACAGGTGTATGTTCAGATTTGAAGCTGCGTGGGACAGTTCCTTGCACAATTCTGCATTGCTGAACAGAGTCACATCCTATGGGGAACAAATCTTCATGACAATCTCCGCTTACTTGGAGGTAAGCTTCAAGTTTCTGCTTTGGAACAAAAACATTGAAACCAATGCTGATATTCTTTTCAACCTTGCCTCAACAGCTCGAAAACTGCGGAAGACCAGCTATCATAACAAAAGATCTCAGTATGATAATCTACGGACGAGACGCAAGAGTCGGTCCACGATCTCTGAAGCATTTGTTCAGCGGTCATTATCGCAATCAGGAGGCTAACAGACTCAGCGGTGTCTACGAGTTGGTTTTACGACGTGCGTCTGAAGCAGGTAGCCCAGGTTTGTCTGTTCTGACCTTAGTGTAGTTCCCTATCCATTTCCCATGTTGACGGAGCTAAAAGAGTTATTCATTGAGTTAATTAAAAGTATACAGATAATAGATTTCCGTCAACTTCACGCACGAGTAGAGTCTTCCCAGTATATTTGTTTACCGCTTAATCACTACAGAGTTATTTTATTTCGTTACCAAATCGCCGACTGTTTCATATGTGATACAGGAGTACAGAGGCGACAGCGGAGAGTGTTGGATACGAGCTCGACTTATGTCAGAGGCGAGGAGAACCTCCACGGATGGAGGCCGCGTGGTGACAGTTTGATTTTCGACCATCAATGGGAATTGGAAAAACTGACACGACTCGAAGAAGTCGAGAGAGTACGGCACACACTTTTGCTCCGTGAGAGACTCGGCATCGATAAAGTACCGCTTTGCAATAAGACAACACATGACTTTACCAAGAGTGAAAAAGTACGAATGACTACGATATCATCTATGTTCGCAGGATTTTTAAATACTAAAATGATACAATTTTCAGGAGGTATGCAACATGGTGGCAAAGGCGACTAACGAGCCCCACTCCAGCCCGATAAAATTGAAAAAATCAGCAAGCAAGGATACTTACGAGACCCGGGAAATGACTGATCGAGAACGGGAGCTTGTCACCAAATGTGTAAAATTAATACAGGGAAGAATTCACAACAAAGAGCCGATAGTCATGTCCGATGTATCGCCTGGGGAAGATACTATAACTGATATGTCTACGTCGATGATATCCTCGGTCATGTCCACATCGTCACAAGAGTCAGTATATCAACAGAAATGTGATGGGTTCAAACAGGTAACGCTCGCTGTATGTCTCAATCATCGCTTGTGGTTGTTCTCCTTATATTTTTTGCTGCTAAATGTGCAGCGTGTTAATTTCACGCCACTAGAGGTTGCATGTATCAATAATCGGATCGAAATATCGGATCAGATGCTTCTTTCAATCCACACCATTCATCTATTACTCTTTATAGTTTTGATTAGCGATGTACCGCAACCTGTGGCGTTTCAGAGTAAAGTTTACCGACGAAACTGTTATCCGATTACCGTGAAATATCATCGGTAAAGTTGAGCTTGTTGAATAACAATTCTCTCTATTCTGCAAATTTTCCGCACACATCTGTATAACTATTCTGAATGTGTATTCGCTTGGATAAAATACAACCACCAGCAAGGTAGACAACGCGTAGGAGATACAGGAGTGTTACTTGCAGCCCACAGGAATAATTATCCGGACCCGATCTAAGTCGTGCATCTTTAGGTTGAGTTCTCCGGAGCGTGCTCGCCTCCAAGAACTCCAGGACAGCATGATGGCCGGAGAGTCGGCTAGCCAAGTAAACAGTATGGCACCCGCACCTCTAGGTTCATCGTCGCCTTTGAAAGAGAGTTTAGTTCTATACGTACCAGAAGTTGAGGAGATTCGTATCAGTCCTGTTATCGCGAGGAAAGGATATCTCAACATTCTCGAACACAAGACCAATGGCTGGAAAAAACGATGGGTGGTAAGTCAACGAATTCGTCGAGACGCTTCCTTCCTTGACGAACTGATTTCTTCTAATCGTTACTTTGGAATTTCGTAGGCTGTTCGTAGGCCCTACGTTTTCATCTTCAGGGAGGAAAAGGACCCCGTCGAAAGAGCGCTAATCAATCTCGCAACGGCCCAAGTTGAATATTCCGAGGACCAATTGGCAATGGTCAAAGTGCCCAATACATTTAGGTGCGTTAAAACCTTTTTTATCTGGATTTGAACGTCTTCAAAGTCAATGTAAATATTCAACTTATATTGGTTTTCTTTCAGTGTTGTAACTAAACATCGTGGATATCTTCTCCAAACACTTGGGGATAAAGAAGTCTACGATTGGCTTTATGCTATCAACCCTTTACTCGCTGGACAAATCAGGTGAGATAAAATTACGGAATTTCGGTTTTATTATTTTGTTTTGATGAAAGTTTTAAAAATAATTCGAAATTTAGGACTTTAACGAACTCGTTTGAACACTCGATAGGTCGAAGCTGGCTCGCAAAGGTCCCGCTTCGCATCTTGTTCCCATTACGCTAGCCCCACCTCCAGAATCTCAAGCGCAAGCTAAGTGAATAATAGAATCACTAGCGAAGGTAAGGGAAATTGGGAAGACAAGATTCCAAGCAAACTACTGCATCAGACTCATTCTGCCCTCAAGTAACAAGCTCCGATGGCTGTAGTGAATAATTTCGAATTATCGTTAAGAGAAGAAAAAAATTCTTCAGTTGGCTGCTTCGTCTTTTAGACCATAAATATTTATTCTTCTTAATTTCTGTACAGCTTTTGTGTTTCATCTTAGCTGAAATAAGTATGTGACGATACATCATTTATTGCTATGATGATAGTGTTTATTTATTAGACGAAAGACTGAATCACAAGCAAACAGCGATCCAGGTTCATAGTATGTTTAAATAAAAGTACTACAGTTGACTGTAGTGTACTTGTAATCAATTCAACATAGATGTTCAATGTATCTTTACATACCGAAGTTTTGATTTATTTTCTAAGTACTATTCAGACGGTACAGGTAATGTTCAATGTATCTTTACATACCGAAGTTTTGATTTATTTTCTAAGTACTATTCAGACGGTACAGGATAAAAGTAAACGTTTCTCTGGGTATTTCTATCGAAATACTATACAGTTGAGACTCATCGATATGACAATTCGCAGCAAAGGATTCTGTGCAATATTTTGGCCAAGGATCTGAAATAAAGTACGAATGATTTCAAGTTAACGAGGAGACACGTGTGGACCACATAATATATTCGTATGTCTACTTCATGGCATGGAAACACATGTACTAGAGAGAATCGAGAATCATGCACAAGAGGGAAGACGGCATAGTAGATATGTGATTATAACACAAGAACAATTATGCCCAAATTGCGGTCAGACTTTGTACTCCGAACTAGCAAGGATTTCAGACCGACGAAGCCCACTTCCTACTTGTCTGAGTCTGTGAAAGCTTGAATTACAAGCGAGAAACGAATACAACAGTTTTCAGAAATCAAAAAATCTTTAACATTGATACGTGTAACTATGAAATCATTTTACGCAGTACGAAGCTGGGTTTTGATTTATGACGAATCGTTTAATCTATAAGTAATTTAAAATAGTAAGAACAGCTAAGCATACGCGATAGAAATTCAGGATATCTGACGAATTTGGAGTCGGGAAAAACCTGTGTCCACATTATAATACCCAAACAAGACTTTTATGCACTTTATGGAAACCAGTAGTCTTCTCTTCTTGTGAAGCGGGACTCATCGAAGCGGGCTCGAGAAGATGAGTACTGAGATCTCGATACGTGGAACTAGTGCATAAGATTAACGATTTGATGAAGGGTAGATTGGATTGAATTATAATACAGCGTCAAAGTCACTTACCATCTCATTACGCAAGCAATAAATATTTGTGATAAGTATTTTGGCGATTTCAAACACGATCACGTTGATCGAATAATAACGTGATGTAACATCTTTATTTCGATGGTTTTCAAGCGAGATGTACAAGTATTTTTGTAGTCGATTTTGTAATGAGCGAGAAGTATATGAAGTAAATCAGGCAATTGGTATGACATATCCTGATTGCATAAAAGTCTTGATTAGGTGCTCGAGACGAAATTTAGAACAAATTTTATTGATCAATTTTCGGGAACACATGCTTTGACGCAGTTGAGTTTATGAAGAGAAGATCGTGATTTATTTATTTAAACGGCCTTTAAGTAATATTATTCAAAGGATATCGAACTACATGTTCATATATCGTTATAATTGTTTCTGTATAAATTATTTTAATCCTTTTTCTTACATTGAGATTATATCACTCTAATTTCTTGACAAAGGTGTATATATGAAGAGAAAAAGAGCGTGAGAGTGTGATCTATGTTTGGCTGCAAATTGTTATTCTGATTGATGAAAAACATGAGAAGAAATACCCTGTGGCGTTTCAGATGGCTGGTTCGCACTCGGCATATTAATTTGCAGCGATTCGAGGTGGTATGTGTGTAAATTATTTATTCATGTCGAGTACACCGTTTTGAGAGTAAAGTCAAGGGTAGTATAATTTCTTTAATTTTCCTGTGACTATCTTCGTAACGGTGTACTGGGTAAATCTTCAAATACCTTATTATCGTCAACTGCTATTATGATTTTCAATCATTTTGTTCTAGCATCTTGAATGATTGATATATTAGGGCTGATTTATCTGTTAAGTTTTCAACGTGAAATTATCGTCGTAATTTCTTTATGTTAATTTAATAATAAATTATGATAATAATAATGATAAATACTAGTCTGGAAACAGGAATTGAAACAAGAACAACAACAAAATGGCATCGAAATTATCGATGAATGGAAAAATGAAAAATGAAATGAAAAATTCTGCACAATGATATCGCATATTCTCATCCAGATTACAAAAAATGATACGTATAGCATTACGTATGATAATCATATTACTCGAAAATCTTTGATCATAGGTTTTTCATGCCTAAAGTGTTAAAACTGATTGTGAGAGAGTAATAAATCTGATGTTCCGTTGTCTGATCTATTACCCAAGTGTACTAAGAGCATACAATGAGAAGTTCTAAAGATGTAATATTTCTGATTTTCGACTCGTCATAAAATTCTATGTAAAATATATAATACATGCGCTTTGATAGCATTAAAGAAAAATAAAGAAAAATTGAAAAAAAAAAAACCTAATAACGCTGGTATTCCATTGATGATTTATAATTTTGAAATGAGGAAATAAAATGGAATAGTACAGCTGTGTCAGTTGAAAAAACAAAATATTCTTTCTATTTTGTAAGAATAGAAAATTTTACCGTCGAGTTTAGTGCTTGTGAGTATAATGCACAGCTCACTTTGTACATTGTAAAAGTAGATTAAATATTGATATATAATTCTCAACGTGACACACACACACATTTAGCGATGCATTGATTGCATTCTAGTCAATGATGTACCTTTATATGCATTTTTGCATTATTCGTTATTAATTGTAAATTTGAAGAAAATTTAGTGACGTTCAGTTGACGATGATTATCATTTTTAACTACAGCTCTATAAACAATAGTTTTACATGCCAAAATCAATATGCTCGTAATATTCAACAATTTCATGCCGATTGGAGAAACCCAGGGATGAAAGTTTTCGATATCTGAATAATGAAGCGTGACAAGAGACGAAACTAACTGCAACGGGTCTCTGAAATTATTTCGCAAAAACTGAATAGGAATAAAGACTACTGTTACCAGAGCTTACGTTATTATTTTTGCTTGCTGACTGTTGTAGCGTCTAATAGTTTTATTTTGTTATCGATATAATATAATAATTATAATATTTAAGATTTATTACTATTTAAGATCTCTATGATAATAAATAAAGATGGAATAATTAAAAGAGAGAACGAAAAAATGGAAAAGAAGGTGAAAGATTCGAGATAAACGAAGAAGTATAAGAGATTACACGCGTCGTAAATGATTAGAAAAATTCAAAACGAAGAAAGACATTACAATTACTTATATAAATAAATATAGTATATATATATATAAATAAATAAATTTAATTATAATATAATATAATATAAATAATGAATAATTATAAACGGTCGAATTACCAAAAAGAAAAGAATAAAGCCCGTGTATAATAAGTATACATACATGTTTATGTATTAATTTATAAAGTTATTACACATGGAAAAAAATAAATAAAACAAGGTTGTTCTGTCATTATAATAATTAATATTGGGCATAAAAACCATTTCTTCATGCTGTAACGTGTATTTACTATTACCATTACCATTATGAATATAAAATGAATCTTATTAATATTATTATTTGTTACATTATTATTACTCTCAGTACTATTATTATATAATATTATATTATTATTTCAATAACATAATAGGGCGACTGTAAGTGGAACCATGTAATAAATGATTCAATAAAAGCTTATATATGCCTAACATTATTATATCTACCTATTTTCAATCCATCAAAATATCCCCTAGCTCAGTTCATAATCAATCAAACAAATAAATTCAACGCAAATTTGGCGACCTAATAGAAATTAGTAGCGGAGAGTAATAGAAATAGAAAGGTAGGGACAGTAATAACGTTAGTTATAAATCGGTGATTCATAATCGTAAAATAAATAAAAGGATATTCAACGTTCGCTTATCGTTGCAAACACCCAAGTCAGGTTTGAATTAGGAATTAAAGATTGCCGCTTGTACGCATGTGCCAATCAAATCGCGAGTCTTGTCAATTGTCATTGGGGCGTTTGGAAGCAGGGGGCGGGCGACGTATAATGGCTATTGTCACTGTCTCACTGAGCTGTCAAATAATGAAAATAATCTAATTTTCGTGAAGTTTTAAGTATCGCAAATAGACCGATGCATAGATAAGGATTGATATTTAATCATGGCGTTTTTAGAGGTGAGAAATTGTCCCCAAAGTCTGTATAACCCGAACGATCATCGTCTTCGATGTAATATAACCTCAAAATCACAATTCTAAACTTGAAAAAACCGCAATGTTTTCAGTGGAGGCGTTTCAATTTTTTCGATTTGAAGAAAGAAGTGGACGGCGGAAAAATATCCGAAGCTCTCGGGGTAATTATTCTCAACAATCGTAATTTTACCGTCACTGGTTCTCCTTCACGCCCAATATTCACATTTACCAGGACGCTAAGGTCACAGCAGCGACGAGCGGAAACGGAAACCTCGTCTTTGGCGATAACACAGGCAACGTGCACCTCGTCAACAGAGTTTACGAGATCACGACCTTCCGGGCCTATGAACTAACTCTGAATCTAGCGCAGCAAGTACAGCACTCCACATTCTTGTTCACCATCGGAGTGAGTACATCCTTTCATTGATCCATTCACGTGCGCTAAATTTATCCACTCGTCTGATAAAATTCGACCTTCAGGACGACGAGCCTGGCTGCAATCCCACCATCAAAGTATGGAACCTATCAAAGCCGGATAAACACGGCAACCCGACCTGCGTCAGGATCAGCAGAGCCGTGCCTGGGAATCGCGCCGTTCCAGCAACAGCACTATGCGTCCATACCGGACTAACATTGATGGCTGTTGGGTTCGGGGATGGTTCGATAATGTTGTACAGGTGAAAAGCCGTTTCTATATCTCTACTCGTGTTATTCTCTTGTTTTGTGACACCGTTTTTTACTCTTTGAACAGTGATTAACGGAATAAACTGGCATTGTTTGTATTACAGGGGAGATTTGACGCGGGAACGAAAGAACAAAATTAGAATTCTAAAGGACAGTAACACGTCCATAACTGGATTGGAGATAAGATCGACGGGGAAACATAATCACATGTTCGTCGCCACCACGAACAGCATATTTTTTTACAATATCACTGTCAAAGACAAGGAGTATAAAACGAGTCTGGATACTGTGGGGTGTTCGAGGAAGTGTAGCGTTTTGGCTGAATCCAATCAAGGCACTCATTTCATGATCGGTCGCAAGGACGTGAGACCTTCGTACTTCCACAAACGTCTGAGCAATCTCACAAATTTTACAAATTATATCGTCTTCATTCCTCTTTTAGGCCGTTTATTGTTACACTCCGGACGGAAGGGGCCCCTGCTACGCGGTCGATGGACAGAAAATCATGCTGGAATGGTTTAGGAGCTATTTAGTGATCATAGCCGAGGAGGCAGCTAATGTTCCCAGAACGACGACCACCATTTCTGCTAAACCAAAGTACGATCGATTTTACTGATCGATGTTCCGTAATCTAATCGATTCTTTAAATTGTCTCTGTTCTATTAATTTGTATTTACAGCACTATAGAACCCATACCACCGGGCGCGGACAAGCATATGATCACTGTCCTCGATATTCAGAACAAATTCATCGTATTTTCTGCGTCGATGTTATCGGTCCAGGCTGTGCTTTCTGAATGGGGTGGTTTCTTCATCCTGAGCGGCGACAGTAAGCTTTATCACCTCGACGAGAAGGATTTACAGTCAAAACTCGCACTCTTATTCAAAAAGAATTTATACGATGTTTCCATAAGGTGGGATGAGTAGTCGATAACATTTCAAGCCCTGTAATGCGTCTGGTTTGATTCAGCTCAATGATATTACGTTCTCTGATTACAGAATAGCCAAGAGCCAACAATACGACGCCGAAGGTCTCGTAGACATATTCCGTCAATACGGTGATCATCTGTATTCTAAAGGTGATCACAACGGGGCGATAGAACAGTACATAAAAACGATCGGGAAGCTCGAGCCGTCTTATGTGATAAGAAAATTTTTGGATTCGCAGCATATTGATAATTTGACTACGTATCTTCAAGCGTTGCATAAACAGGGTCAGGCGACCGAAGATCACACCACTCTGTTGCTCAACTGTTACACGAAATTAAATCATACGGATAAATTGAAGGAATTCATCATGGTGGGTGGGAATTAGGAAGAAAAATTACAAGCTCGCGCTGTTTCTCCAACAATTGAATTCATGGAAATATTTACAGACGAAAGATCGAGAGGTGGACTTTGATGTTGAAATCGCGATAAAAGTCTGCCGCCAGGCTTCGTCAGAGGACGCGTTGCTATTGGCTAAGAAACATGGCAAGCACGAGTGGTATTTGAGAATTCAAATCGAGGACAAAGCCGAGTATAAAGAGGCTTTGGAATACATTGCCACTTTGGAGTTTGAGGAGGTGAGTTCCTTAGGATTGTTCAGAATAAGGGAAGTAACGAATTTCTTCATCTTCTCTCATTCAGGCCGAGTCGAATATGAAAAAATACGGAAACGTGTTGATCGAAAACGCTCCGAACGAGGCAACGCAGTTCCTGAAAAGATTATGCACCAACTACAGACCCTCGAACAAACCTCTCGTTGACCCAGTAAGTGTGTCGATTGAATTTCTGCTACTCTGCCAGCAAAGCAGTTGCCCATGTGCTTGCCCACTCGCTCTTCGCTTTCTAATCGTAAGAAATTCTCATTGCAGGATATGCTCGACGGCAATGTTGAACAAAATGTAGAAAAAGCCAGTCCCGAAGAGTTCATACATCTGTTTCTCAACAATTCAGAACGTCTTGTGGAATTTTTAGAACATCTCGTTAAGTGCGAAAGCAAGTTGGTATCATTTATTGTTTCGTTACTCTCGATTTGATATCGGTAATTCAAAGTCTCCTTTCATTCGCAGGTGGAGTACGCTGGTGTATAATACTCTGGTAGAACATTATTTGCACGTTTGGTCGGCGTTGGATAGTGAAGTCGCAAAACTTCAGTACGAACAAAAAGTTGTGAGACTGTTACAAAGCTCCGAAGCCAGCTATGACAAGGATCAGATACTGATACTCTGTCATCAACATAATTTCAGACGAGGAATACTCTTTCTCTATGAAGAAAGAAAATTGTGAGTTTATCTGTCCATAAATTGACTGCATACATCACCGTCACATTTCCTTTCAACAGATACCAAGAAATCCTCCAATATCACCTCCGCGAAGGTGACAACGATCAAATCCTAGCAACTTGTAAACGATTCGGCCATCAGGACCCAAATCTGTGGGTTCAAGCTCTCTGGAGCGTAGCGAGGAACAAAAACGCACCGTCAAAACTCTTGGCTGAGATTCTAACGTACATCGGTACTACGCAAACCAAATTGTTTATGTATCTTCTACTGTCGTAAATTCTACCGGAAATTGTTCTAAAATATTCTTTAAATCATTTTACAGCAAAAGAGAAGCTTTTGTCGCCACTGATGGTGGTCGATGCGTTATCAACTTCGATGTCGTGTACCTTGGGGGACGTGAGGAGTTATTTAGAAAATGTGTTGCGGACTGAGAATGAACAGACACAGGCTGACGCTGAATTGACGGAAAAGTATCAGGCGGATACCCAGAAACTGAGGGAACAGATTGAAGTCATAAAAAACAGCACAATCATATTCCAAGGATCACGATGCAGCGCTTGTCACCATCAGCTAGAACTTCCTTCGGTTCATTTTATGTGCCAACATTCCTATCATCAACAGTAAATTGAATAAGTTATTCTACAATTTGTTTTTCTCTTTCTTCTCCACGGTACGATAAAAACTTGTTCCTTCGTCGCTTTTCAGCTGCTTCCAGAGCTTTTCTGAGAATGAAAACGAATGTCCAGCCTGTTTACCGAACAATAAAAAGTTATTGGACATAATAAAGTCACAAGAACAATCCAGAGACCTCCACGAAACGTTTCACAGTCACCTGGATCGAGCGGAAGATCCCTTTTCACTCGTGGCCGAATATTTCGGCCGAGGAGTCTTCAAGAAGTTAACAGTTATCACCGATAACGACAAGCCTCTGGCACCACCGATGCCGAAGATTCAGGAACCGAGACCGAAACCTCAGGAACCAAAACCAAGCTACAGCACATATGGGCCAGGTGCTGAAGCCAAGTTGAGATTAGGAGAAGGCAAAAACTCGACTCTTGGTAATTTTATGACGAATTTGGAGAACTTAGGTCGAGTAGTTTTGAACCATTCAAGTTCACGATTTATAAATGCGTAATTTTGTTGCAGTCAAGTCAGAATCACGACGTCCCGGTGATCTGCCGTCGAACGCTGTGATACCGATACCAGAGGGTCGGATGAGAGCTTTTGTAAAGACTGATATTTACTCGTCGTCTCTCGAAGCTAATATGTCAGGACCGACCAGCGGAACGTCAACGCCGCACACATCTTCTCGGAAAGGATCACCGATTCCGATCAGAGAAGCCAGAATCCTGAACAATCCATCTCCCAAAATGTCTCCGGCCCAGAAGTCCTTCATCCCACCGAAAACGCCGATCGCTCCGTTGAATCCTTTTCAAGGGGACGGATACAACGAGTCCCTGAATCCGTTCTCGGAAGATGACGACGCGGAAGGAAGCAATTTTTATCAAGACGAAGACGATTACGATAAAAATCTAAACCCGTTCGCGAGTTAAGGACCGATTTTATACAATATTTACAGGCGACTTTAGTTCAAGATGATTGATAAAACTTAGTTCAATGGAAGCTAATCCTGAATATTATAATTTATACGCACCGAAAGCGACGATTTAAATTCGTGAAATCTAGTTCAATGTCCTTACTCGAATCATCTCGCGTAAGAATTTGGCATATCACAATGCTTTGAATACTGTAATCTTTACAAGACACCCATTTCATTGTATAGTTTTTCCTGAATTTGGAAACTACCAAGGCTTCCGAAGCTGTTGCAGTTTTGATAATGCTATCATTGATTGTCTATACGATACTATATAATATTGAAACCCTGGTAGAGGGAATGACGACGAATCAATTTGCATATTATTGCCAAAATCTATTCCCTCTCGCATGTGTAAATACAAATAACTATCAGAGTCTGTACTCTCAGAATAAATTGAAGAGAATCGTAACTATTTAGGATTTACACAAGAATTATTACGCTTGGATATAAAGTTTTACAAAAGTGTCTTTATTTTTTCTTTTCTTTTTTAATCACACTGTTTTTAGTCATATAATATTGTATACAAAAACTGATTGCAAAAAGTTAAGTAAAACAAACAAAAAATGTCATCATTTGTCTCTCATTTTCCCGAGATCCTCTCATATTTTGTTTAAAGTATCTGAGTATTCTGTGCGCTGTTTAATCCAAATCAATTATTCCATCAGCCAGATTCTCTCCTCTTATTGTATGAAAATAAATCTATTGTTAAATTTTTCAGCAGCAATGATCCATGTCATGCTTCCACCCAAATATCTTATCACTAATAGCAAACGCGCTCCAGTTGGAAACTACTTCTGGACTGCCGGGCCTTATCCGAACGGCGGAACAGTATTCTTCCGAATAAGTTGGCGTAAAAAAATCTGATAGCTTAGGTACCACATCTCTGTGTCTCGGTTCCGGATCCTTGCTCCTAGTCACTCTCGACGGTAGCTGGTTATCATTTATCGACAAGTCTACGAGATTTCTGTAGATCGCCTCATCGGGAGAAAAGTCCAGCGCCGCTGAAACCTGTGAATTGAATTTGCACGATTATTATAACTCTGTAAATTCGCAATCGAGTTGATTTTCTCTGCTTACCTTCTCATTCACCAAGTTCCTGTAAACTAGAGGCAAGTGTTGTACGTCCGTCACGATCTTTTCGTCCTGCGCTTTCTGCAGCTCGTCTATAGTGCACATTATCGAATTGTACTCGGGTCTTCCCAGTTTTTCTCCAGACACTATGTCTGGTCTAATGTGCGGCGTTTCTTTCTCCAAATTTATTCTGAAAGGCTGCGAGTAGTATCTCGCCACCCCAGGACCGACGTAAGCATTGGTCGAATGTCCGGTAACGTCTCTCAGAATAGTCTTCTTGACCGGACTGCTCTTTGACCGTGATTTCCAGACCTTGGTACCGGGCTTAGATATCTTCAAGCCGCAACTCGCAGTCTTTGTGCTCGATGGAGTCAAGCCAAGGCTCGAAGATGAAGCAATTTTTCCGAGAATCTTCTCTCTTGGTCGATTCATTCTCGCAACTGGATGGGTAGGGGGATTCTTATTCTCGTCGGCTGCCGTCGTCGCTCTCTTTGCTGTCTTTGAGGTACATGGAACAGTTTTTGGCGTCGTTCCTCTCGACACGAGCTTAGATCCACTCAATCTTCCAGCCTTTGCGATAATTGCGCTCGGCTTGACCTGAGCAGGGTTTTGGACCGAAGACGAGGGTGCTTTTGACCCGTTCTTACACGTCGTCGAATGAGTGCCCTTTGCGTTACTCGTAGACGGTAAACAGGGCTTCTGAAGTTTTTCATTCGTCGTTTCTTTATCCCCGCCGCAGACCGTGGTACCAGAATTATCTTTCTGCGGCACATTTTGAGACTGTTTTGGGTTCGAACTCGACGAGGGTTTATGAAAATCAGCCTCGATCGAAGATTGAGGGTTTCGAGTGGATTTTACCGAGGCTTGTGGGTCCGGGTCTTCGACGCTCTTCTTGGATGCGGACGGGGGTTCGAAATTTCTTGGCCGTAGTTTGAAGGGTTCGTCGAGGGTGACGATGCTCCTTATCCGCGGTTTGTTAGAGTTTGGATTAAATTTATCATCGGGTTTTTCCGAGCTCGAAGAATCCTCGGAGGGTTGACAGAATCTGACCTTCGGTCTTTCCACAAATTTCTGACCCTCAGACATTTTCCGATTGAATTTATCAACTGGACTAATTTAAAAACTTCCGACGGTTAAATTTAAATTAAAGCTTGCATTTTGCCGCTGTAAAAAATAGTATACAAATTCATAACCTCGTTCGATCAACTGTCAAAAATTATCAACGTCAGGCTGAATTCTCATTGGCAGTATTTTGACGCCCATTGGTCGTTGATCACGTGGTTCATCAGAAGAGCACACTTGATCACTTGATCAACGACCAATGAGCCCATGATAGCCTCACGTGAATCTCGAATCTCGAAACTTTGACTGCCTCGCGACTCTCTTCGCTCGCATCAACTCGCGATCGACACCGACAACACGTGAATCGTGAATGAGGGCTGAAATACAATTCAATGAACGAATTATTCAACGGCGCAAACAATTCCGACTCGGAGACGGAATTGAAGATAAATACGAGTTACGCGACAAACTATAACAGTTGGAGACAGAAAGAGGAATTCAATAAACGTGAGTCGTCTGCAAGCGTCTGTCGAGACTTCGGTTAACCTCAAAATAATCAGATATATCATTATTTTTCGAAACTACGAATATTTTACAGTGAAAACAAAGTATGGGGAGCACGTCAAGGACCTTCGTACTTCGGACGAGGATTCGAGCACCTCGGAGGAGGAGGACGAAGAGGGAAACGTGAGTTTGAACAGATTTTTGCAGGTTATGTTGAGAATGATTCTCGATCTGTTTGCGGGATGTGATTTTATTGAATCACATTTTATTCCCTCTTCGTTTGATCGCAGGAACTGACCGAAAAATTTGAGAAAAATTTTTACAAGACTTTGTCGCTTCTGAAGAACAAAGACCCCCGTATATACGACGAGAAAGTCACCTTTTTCGATGAATCTGAGAACACGATCGGCGATTCGTCGAGAACGGAAAGTGGAGGAAAAACCAAGGAAAAGCCTATGTTTTTGAGAGACTATGAGCGGAAGGTGATGATCGAGAGGGACGGCAAATTCAGCGACAGCGAAGACGAAGAAATACTCGAGAAAGAAAACGAGCAAACTCTCGCACCTACCTACGTCGAAGAACAGCGAAAGCTCAAGGAAAGCTTCAAGAAAATTATCGAGGAAGACGAAGACGACGACAAGCCTTTTCTACTGAAGCCAAAACCGAAAAGTGAAGAAGACGTAAAGAAGGTTCGCACATTTTTTGATAATCTGTTTTATGTTGACCAAATTTTCTGTGTTATTACTTTTTGTCTTCCATCGTTCAGGAGGAGGAGGCTTACAAGGTGTGGCTGAAGGGTCAGCAGACAGAGATTGATGGCGAGGCTAAAAAGGAGCTGAAACCGTTGCGAGATTTTTGGTCCGACCCAAAACTTGATCGGAACGAAAAATTCTTGAGGGATTATGTTCTGAATAAGAAATTTCTGGATAAGGAAACCGACGATTTTGACCCGGAATATGAGCTCGTGGCTCACGACAGCGACGCGAATTTGAGCGAGGATGAGAGGCAGATTGAAACGCAAGAAGAATTCGAGCACAAATATAATTTCCGGTTCGAAGAACCTGATCAGGAATTTATTAAGAGGTGAAAGCCGTTCCTCGTTTCAACGAAAGTATTTTTATTCGAAAGTTTCTAATCCGGTTGACATCGAATTCCAGATATCCCCGAACGCTTGAAAACTCTATGAGAAAAAAAGACACCAGGAGAGCGGAGAAGAGGGTCGAAGTGAAGAAGAGGAAGGAGGAGGAAGCGATTAGGAAACGAGAAGAGCTGAAGCAGTTGAAAGCTTTGAAGAGAAAAGAGATTGAGGAGAAAATAGAAAAATTGAAGGAAGTAACTGGTAAGTTGGTCTTCGATAATAGAAGTTTAGAATCTGAATAGACGAATGAATTGCATTTCATGTACCTCAGGTAACGACGATATTCGCTTCAACGAAATTGATCTGGATGAGGATTTCGACCCTGAGGAACATGACAGAAAGATGCAAGCGATGTTTAACGACGATTTTTACGCCGGACCGGAAGGAGATCAGAAACCTGAATTCCCAGACATCGATCAAGAGCTGGAAGTAGAGAGAACGTGGGACAAGTACGATCCGAAACGGGACGAGCTCGTAGCCGAAGACGAATATGACAACGGACCGCATGCCGAAGATCCAGATTTTAATGTAATCTCGAGTTTTGAGCTCGAAAACTTATGAGAACTGATGGAATAATTGGATGTAGAAACTTGAGAGGGTATGAGAAGGTAATAGAAATGCGTGATTTCAGATGGACGCCGATTACGACCCGTCGAAGAGTTTGCAAGAAGAATTGATAGATTCTTCACGAAAGAAGAAGAAGAGAAGACGAAATAAATTGGCGGTGGCAATAGCTAAGGAGAAACCAAAATTCGATCCGAGTGAAAATCCATCGTATCAGGCTTATCTGGATCAATACTATGCTCTGGATTATGAGGACATGATCGGCGATCAACCCTGCAGATTCAAGTACAGGAACGTTGTTCCAAACGATTATGGGCTGACTGTAGAGGAGGTGAATTTATTATTTCTTCTCAGTGTCTGAACTAAGATCTCATTTCCCATGAATCTTCACATTTGTCTCTATGTTTACAGATTATAATGGCTGACGATAAAGAATTGAACAAATGGTGCTCGCTGAAGAAAGCGCTTCAGCACAGACCCGAACATCTTGAATTGAATGACGTTAGAACGTATCAACAGAAAGCTACGAACGAAGCGTTGAAGAGGAAGATATTCAAAAGCATATACGAGTAAGTATTGATATTTTTAAACTGTTTTTGGACAATTGAGTTTAATTTTTCTTCACAATAACTCCTCAGGCCCAGAGAAGAAGTTGAAAGCCAAGAGCCAATTCCTGGTCCGAGTAATCAGCAGAGTCAGGAAGCTCCAAAGAAGAAGAGAAGACGGAGCAAGCGAAAGGCTGATTCTTCGGAAACCGCGGACGTAAAGGAGGAAAAACCATCCGTTGACAATGTCGAAGCAGATTCATCGGTGGATAATACGGTCAAATCTGATGTACCGAGCAATGAGACGGAAAGTCTTCCAAAAAAGAAGAAACGAAAGGGTAATGTTGGCCAGGCAGAAGTAGAGGTGAAGAAAGGAGAGACCAAGGGCGGTGAGCTTCGGAAGAAGAAGGTAAAGCAAGCGAAAGTTGAGGAAAATCAGTCACTGGTCGAGACAGCTGAAATTATTACCAGTAAAGAAGAAGTTACCGACCGAGTATCTAAGGAAGGGAATGCAGAGAAGAAATCTGTAAAGAAGAATGTGACTCCGAAAGGAAAACAGAACAAGAAGAATAAAATAACGAAGAATACAAAGAATGGAAAGAACAAAATGACTCATAACAAAGTGACGAAGGATAAAAATAATCTGGTTACCGACTTGAGCGCGGAGCGACTCAAAGCCTATGGAATTAATCCGAAAAAGTTTAAGAATAAATTTAAATATGGAAATAAAAAATGATCTTTCAAATCACGAATGTTTCAAACGATCGATGTATATATAAATCATTGTTAATTTGTTAATAATTACTGACGTTTTTATTCACCTCTTATTCCTCATTGATTGACGAATGCTTTTGCGAAACTATACAATCCCTCTTTTTATAATGTTTTAGTGTTTTGCGAACATTTTTGGAAGGATCTATACAGGAATGACTTTTATCTTCCAGAATTTTCCAGGTAAATGTAATTCAATATTTTTTCAAAATTCCAACGGGGGCTTCAAGAGTAGCCGATATGCGACAAATTCAGACTATGCCCATTAGATAAAACTGGTTATGGTGGTAGAACAGGGTGTCTACTCAAGTTGGGATCTATAGTATCAGTACGCAGTCAAAGTTCTTAAAAAATTCCAATACTTTGAATTCCCCGTCCGACGGAATTCCCTGAGCTTTTTCAGGGTTTCCCTGTCGCGGAACACCAAGAATTTGAATGCAAAATGCAAAACACAAAAATTCGCTAGATAGCAAATTTTAGTGAATGACAATAAACATGTATACGTTTTGTATATTAACTGATAGTTTTCTTTACTTTACAGTTATTGAGCTGATTTGTGGAAATTTATGTCTATTATTTTTCTTTTCTCAAAATGAAACTAAAGCTAATAAATGTTGCTGTGTAATTATTTTTCATTTATACATTTTCTTTTTGGTATATCCCAGTGATCGCGGGGAATTGCTAATTTCATACATTCCGTGCATGTTTCAACATCAAATTGTAGAAATAGAACCAATAGAACAATTTTTTGAAGTGAAAACTTTTTCCTGGGTAGTGAGACTGATCCGTCACGCTCGGCTATATGAAACGCTCATTCGGGTAAACTCGGCTCCAGTCGACTTTAGCCAAGCGAGAGTGAGAGAGAGATAGAGTTGATGCGTGGCTGCTCATGTGTCGTACAATTTTTCACTTCTGTTGCGTGTGTGTGTGTGTTTTTTTTTATTCAATGTGTGATACGATCCCTATATATAACGCATAACATTGGTTCGTGATGGTGTTTTTCCGGATCGCGGTGGACCGTTAAATTGTCAAATTTTGAAAAAACACTAATGGATTCGGGCAAATGGAAGAAATCATTAAGAATTCACCCTCCTCGTTCTCTGGCCAGTGCAGTAAAACAAGTTCCACGGATTCAGGGACTTATCGGTGACAGTCAAACAAGGGCGGAACGCTGTTGGGGAAACCGAGGGGCGGGCAGTTTTATGGGGGCAGTTATAGAATGATAAACGACCTTTGCGGATTATTTCAAACGTACTCCAAACATTTGTGTTTGCTTCTCTACAATCTGAGCGTAATCCCAGCCTGATGTTCTAGTACCAACAGATTTCTATTCCGTTCAGCGTCCTCCAGCATCGATCGCCACCTTCCCATCCTTCAAATACACCCAACATGTTCATCCACCCTGAATTATGTCGAATCTTGTTTGTTCGTTACACAACCTTGATCCGAACTTCCGACCGTCAAGGACCACTGGTTTCAAGAAACAAACAGGACGGTGGTCAATCGGACCGATCGCCAATCGATGGAGGATTTACAGGCATTCAGAACTGCGGTGGCTGCAGCACTTCGAGTATATCTCGAAGTTTGCAAGGATCTATAGTCTATGGATCTATCATCGTCTTCGAGATCCGGGCCCGATCCTCTCGGTGTCGTAAATTCCATATTTGGATTCTTCGAGGACGACGAATGAATCGTGGTCCCACTGTGAGGATCTGCTGCAGAGGCGGCCAAGCGTTGTAACAATATTTCCTGAAACTAAAATCTTGAAACAACCCAACCCGTCTCTTCAGATATTGTGAACCACCAAATCCATAGAATTCTTCGTTCAAATTCTGTCTCTATATGGAATTTCATAGAAATTTCTCACTAACATTCTTTGATTTGTAGAATAAAGAGAAAATCATATCCCTGCAACCAGCAACGATAAAAGGTAGATTAATAAATAATAGGAAGTAAAGTTAATTCTGGCGATTTGAGTCGGTAGGTGCTGATGTCCCGATATCTAAGCGGTCTGCGAGCACGCGTCGTTCGGCCCCCCGGGTGGCGGTGGGTGGTCTCCAGGGTGCGATAAATCAATCTGCAGAACCCGAGGGAGCAGGTGGCTCCTGGTGCGCCCACCCAACCCTGCCCACCCTCTAGTCTTTCTAATTCCCAATTAATACGAGCCAACCTGCAACAGCGACGGACCGTAGCTCACACTAACGTCTAATACACGTTGAAAAATTGTCAATGACATTATATATTTTCTGCATCCATAGTGGCACGAGTATTGCGCTTCGTTTTATCGTGCTGTACAGAAATCTTACAGAAATCAACACGATCAATAACAATATAAATCTAGGTTCAACAAGATGCAATAAATATTTAAAACAAAGGAACGGTACATACGGTACAAGCTTAGATTAACAAATTATATAATAAAGGAGAATACAAATTTTGCATAGGATATGAAGTAATAATTATCCAGATAAAAATACTGCAGGCTACGATATGAATAAAAATACAGAAAGTATCGATAAAAATAGCCATACAGAGTAGAGGATGGTTGATATGCAGGGTGATGATAGAAATCGCAAACTTTGAGACTAACTCTTAAAGACAAGTGTACATACTACGTCAGATACTTGTATTTGATTATAATAGTAAAGCGCGTTACGTGACACGTGAAGCAACCCTTAGGGACGAGAGTATCATCCCTTAATTGATAATTTCATGGACTCGCGCCTCTGCCCGTTGTGTCCGGGGTGGTTAATTGAGGGGCTCGACCGCTCGAGTAGAGTAGTGGTAATAGCCAGAAAATCGTTGATAGAAATTGGGCGTTAGGGACGGTAGCACGGTAGCACGGTACAGGTTTCAGGGTGAAAATCGCCAATTACCGTTGATCCTAACCATCGTCACGATATGAGTTGTCATTATTTGACAAAAATTCGATCAACGATACGTTTAGAATTAATCAATATCTCTATAAAAACTAGCGCATTATCTTGTAGGATAATGCTAATTATTACTGCCTGAGGGAATGACAAAAGTTCGAACTTCCTTGGAGAATCCCGTCGGATAATTTGCCTTGAACGATAACGACTTTCACTTGTTGACAAACTCGTTATGGCGGTAGCTGTACAAATTGCACGACATTTAAGTGGAATCAATCATTCGGCACGCGATGTTATATCCTCAGAAATATGATGAACGACTATATGGATGATAATATTATTGACACATGATGAAATCGGAGACGATGTTGAAACAACTTATTAGATTAAAAACCGATTTGTTAAAAAATTTCAATAATATTCGAATCAGTTCGAAAGTTCATTTCATTGCTGAAATTATTTGTTGTTTGAACCAATAGACATTTCTTATAATTTGTCTCAGTATCGTGATTATATTCGTCATATATCGGACAATATGCTATAGGATCATTCACACATCAAAAATAATTTACACCCCTAGGTAGAAGTTATTGACGACCTGCTTAAAGATAATTCGATCTTCAGTGAAATATCGACAACGACGACGAACAATATACTTTGATCGTATCTTGATCACATTTACATACTCATCCACTATCTTCCATTTATGCAATTGTCTTCTTTGAGGGTGCGTAGATCAAGTGGAGAATATAAAAACCAAGGATGAAAGAAGAACAACGTTTCGTTCAATACAGCTAACAATACTAAATCGGTGCTTTATTCCAAAATAAATAATGTACATATGTATAATACACAAGAAGCGATTCTTAAAATACTATATGGCGATGCCATTGATTTCATAATTACTATGCATGCAAGTGAGAAAGCATTGAGTAATTATTTCATTATAAATAGCCAAAAATCGGAGCACAATAACAACAATATCGTAACAATCTACTAGTACACTATACTATACATATATATATACGCAAGTGAGGATTTATTAAGAGTGAAATTAAAATTAAGGTAGTAGCAGAGTCCGCAGATCTATTGTTTACTTAGGTGGCAGGGTTGAATGCTTGGATCACGATGATTAAATAAGTTATTATAGTCCCGATCATCTGAAAAAAAATATTAACGTGATAAAGAAATATGAGAATACGTCACCTAATTACAACCGTGCAACGACATTACTGTATTAATTTACCCCGTAAATAATCGTGAAGTCTAGAGTAAAAAATCCGTAGGCCGTAAAACGCAGAGGATCCTCTATCAGCTGAAGCGAGAAGGCGTAGATCTGGCACAAAAATGACAGAATATACGTTAGTAATTCCGTACAAGAAGACAAGAGACAGGGGATTAGGAGAACGAACTTCTATTCAACCCTGGGCCTGTAACTTGAGGTGGGCCCGGATAAGGCATTGGCTGCCGCTTGGCGGCGCTGCTAATCGTAAGCGTACCGTGCTCACGCAATCGGACACTGCGCATCTGCACATTCATCTGATTGGTGGACTCGAGTTATCCGACTGCGCAGTCCTGCATTGCGCAAGTACACCAAGGTTAGCAGCGACCCCTGGCGGCTGCCATATACGGGTCGACCACCACCATCCGAGTTATCCGAGTTCATTCTCCTGTCTCTAGTCTTTTTGATGCCATAGCAGTCGAATAACTGTGTGATGAGGGTGATATCACTCATTTGTAGTGGTTAGTACAATTTGTGGTCCTGTACCTCCTCTCTTATCTCATTGCAAGTGGTCGGGGTGATCACTTCATAGATCAGTTCTCCTGTTGCCTGAGCCTGAAACAAAATTTTTTGATCAAACTTCCGCTTTTCGAACGCAGAGGGTTGGCTTGGCATACCTCGGTAGACGTGGTCGAACAGGTAGATAACGTGGTAAAGACTCTCAGCGTATAGAAGCAAATAAAGAGTACGTATTCGGCCATAACGAAAAACGGGACATCAGCAGTGTTTTCCGTAGACATGATGAGGCGAATGTAGACGTCGGCGAGAATAGCGATGACCATGCCGAAAGCAATGGCCACAGAAAACAGAATCTGGAGGCCAAATATGTCGTTCAGGTCCTCCGCTATGTTGCGTAGATCGGAATGTACTTTCCTGCGGAGAAGAGCCCCTAGCGGATTCGGTTACGCCAAAAATACACCGAAAATACACAGTTAAAGATGGTGTAAATTTGGTGATATTTCGGTAAAATACCATCTTGTGTCCAATATTACACCAAAATCGCACGGTGTGGTTTTGAATTTTTCACACTACTTTCACACCAATTTCACACCAACTAATTTTACACCGATTTTACACAGATTTTACGCCGATTTTACACTTGACTAATTTTACACCGATTTGACACTGATTTTACACTTCACTAATTTTATACCGATTTTACACCGATTTTGCACTTGACAAATTTTACACCGATTTTACATCCATTTCACACAAAACGGATATTCGAGAAAAAAAAACGGATACCTGAGTCGGGATCGAACCGCCATCGTTCGAATTTGCAAGCAGTGACGCTACCGTCTGAGCTACGGAACTTCATAGTGATATGACCAAGTTTTAGGTTCATAAGCTTTGATATGATTGTGATAGATTTTCCATTTTCAAAGAAGTTGGTACACTTCGATCTAAATAGATAAGGTGTGCAATTGGCGTAAAATCGGTGTAAAATGGGTGGGTGTAAAATCGGTCTAAAATCGGTCTAAAATGGGTGGGTGTAAAATCGGTGTAAACTCGGTGTAAAACCGGTGGGCTGAAAAATTAGTATAAAATCGGTGAAAAATTGGTCGGGTGTAAAACCAGTGTAAAATTAGTTGGTGTGAAATTGGTGTGAAAGTAGTGTGAAAAATTCAAAACCACACCGGGCAATTTTGGTGTAATTTTAGACGGATTGCAGTGTGTCACTGAAATATCACCTATATCACACCAAAATAACACCACGCCAAAAATACACCAGAATCACACCAGGAAAAGTGGTGTAAATGAATCTGCTAGGGGCGACGATTATTGTACAGTTACACAGGCATGTCATCTGTTCACGGTTAGACCTACCTGGCCATCATCCACTGATTATGTGCTATTGAAACGTATCTGAACCGCGGGTGAATGTCAACCACGGGCGGGAGAAGCCAGGGAATGTCGCAGTCTGCATTTTCTGAGTCGATGCCGGACTTGATGAGGAGTGCGTTCAGATGTCGATAACGCTCTCCGATGTATCTGTACAAACGAAAATGCAAATTGGATACAGGAATAAGGACGTGTCAATCAGTTTTGGACGTACCGAATGCAAGAGAGAAAGGTGTAATCCTCGAGAAAACTTGTCGCCACCTGATACACCGCTACGATAACATGACCAGCAAGCGCTGAATATAAAAAGGTGGCAGGGACGGGCCTATGGATGTACATGGGTATCATCATGAGCGCGAAAAGACAAATTCCAATCGCATGAACAACTTGTGATTTGAAGATAAACTCGTAGTCATCGGAAATCCCAAGCTTGTTCAGCGTTTTGTTAACCCTTTCGAGCTTGAACAGGCAATCCTGGAATTTCTGGAAATTTCAAACAAACTGACGAACATGTGTAAATGCTCAACTTTTATTGCTTCCCAATTTGACAATTGCAATGACTGACCTTTGACCTGGCGTACCCTCGGTATATAATCACGATATTACTCATCGACAAAATGGCCATGGTGATGTAATAATTGGTCCAAGAAACTGAAGACCCTTCCGAACTCCATATATTTTCAAGTACTGACATCCTAGCGGAAATCAACACAATGATGAGCCAAGCAAACGACCAGCACAAGGACAGAATGCGTCGCGGGTGGCCGGCGGGGTATTCCAAGATTCCTATTCCAAGAGCCCATCTAGCTAAAGTCGTCGGTGACACAGCACCCCGAAAAGTTTCCGGTATCGGGAATTTCATCTCCCCCTGCCAACGGGTCTCAATAATTCTCCGTAGTCACTTTTCCGATAATTTTGATGTAAACTATTTGCAATCCCTATGGTACACTTGTCAACAATCTCTTCTTATTCTCAACACTAAGTCTCGGTTAGCAGAAGATAGCAGTGAGCCTTCTGTACCCTAACCCGGTGCCTCGTCGTCTGCTGACGTGGTGTCGTCCTGCTGAGTATCTGCTTGCTAAGATAACGGTCGACAATCGATATTTTAACACCATTCTTTGAATATTGCAGTGGCGACCGCGATGTGTGGTAAAAAATATGAGGAACTTCATTCTGTCTTATTATTGGAGACTGTGGATAAATATGTGATTGAATTCGAATTAAAATATACGGTATTCATGATCCAGTAATAGATGATGAAGAACAAGAAGAAGGAGAAGAAGAAGAGAACCATTTGTTATTTTCGTTAACCCTCCCTGGTTACACTGGGTCAAAATGACCCCACGTTACAATGTGTTTCTTATGGGACAAAAAATAAGTTTGACCAGGGAGGATTAATACCGAAATTTTATCTTTATATGTACAGGTAGATGGGTTGTAGGGTTATTTGAATGACGAATAATTTTAGCAAATTTTTTAGTTTCCACTTACATGTGTATTTATTACTTATATATATAGTTAGAAGTACACTTTTCAAGAATGGTTTGAGAACGTTCGAACGTGCTTTCTTTCCATAGAAATTTGATCACTACGCCTCCAAGAAAAGGCCTCAATCTACCCTACTTACGCGTGCTTGGTCCGTTTCCTATCCTTATAACGTCTTCATTACTATCGATATTTCAAATCGTGATGCCCATGGCTGACGCCGTACTGTACCCTGAAGTAGTTGATGCTCCCTGGTTATTGAGGCGCATCTGGATCTGAATTCCTCTATATGCTATTAGCGTTCCAACCATCTGCAAACGAACGACGAACGGTTGTCTTATGAAGGCACGTTACTTTTTGACGATCTGTTAGGCAGACTGGTCGAAATGGTCAATACTTATACACATCCTACATTGCGGATCAGCGAATAGTCTAGAGCCATTAGTCCATGTGCCGTGAATTGAAGAGGATTATGCATGAGTTCCAGCGAGAGAACGTGATTCTAGTGAAAATAAATTATATGATCATAACCGCCATTGGATACCGAATCGCCCTTACCTCGTCTTGTACCTCGGTGATAGGAATTGCACCGAAAACTTCCTTCATTATACGTCGTGTTCGCTGCGCCTGAAACAACAATTGCAGAATGGTATTTGAATGATTTTTTCAAATCCAGCACTGACTTTTAAGCATTACTTCGGCAGATGTCGTCGAACAGCAATGGACGATGTACACGACCTTCATCACGTATAAAGCGACCAATATAGAACGAATCATCGTGTGGTAAAAGCCTAATTGTGGAGGCATCGTGGGTTCGGTTGATCCATCGGAGATATCGAGGACCAAATATACTACCGAAGAGACGGATATACCCAATGATAGGAAGATCTGGATTCCAAAGGCTTCATTCAGCTCTATGGCTGACTTACACAAGCAGCGGTGTATCTGCCTGCAACGCAGAGTCTCAATTAATACCGAAAGATTGCTAATCTGGTTCTGGAGAATGTTACCCGATTTCTCGTATCGAGTTCACCATACGCTGCTCGTTGATTGCTCTGACCGATCGTCTGTCTCGTTCAATGTTGCTGACTCGTGATAACCAAGAATCGCATTGGCCTCGTAACTCCGGGCATGGATTCAACTTGACGAGGTACGCATTCAGATGCTGAAATCGCTTACCGATGTATCTGTGTAAAATGGAATAGTGAATCTTCCTGTGAGCTGTGGCAGTAACAAGTGTTCACCAACGAAACAGAATTCTGGAATTTCACACACCTTGTCAAGGTAATCAAGCTGATATCGACGATAAAGCTAGTGATCTGAGAGTAGCAGAGATCGCCAATAGCGCTCCACAGTTGCAGTTTCTGGGAGATCCTATCGAAGTAGAGAATGTTCAAAAGCTCGAGGCCGCAGATCAATCCAGGAAACCCAAAGTGCTGGATGATTTGTTCCTTGAAGAGGTTTCCGTAATCAGAGGGGATATCAAGCTTCTTCAGCAATTTGTTCAATGTGTCCAGTTTTTTTAGGCAAGTCATTATGCACTGAAAGTATTATGAGAATGCCCTGACGTTTAATAGGTGCCAATCTGGGCTGCTTTTGTTCACCAAATTTAATCTTACCAAGGATTTTGCTTGACCACGGCACATGATTATGGCAACGTAGATTGTCTTTACCAGTATATATCGCAGAGTAGCGTCGGAAGATGCATGGTTCAGTGTAACATCGAAATTCGTAACGTATGACGAGTACCTTGAAGTCAATTGAATGGTGAAATTAATAACGAGACAAAAAATCGATACCCAGCGTCGGGGGTAAAAGTTGGGATACTCCATGACCCCCATGCCGAGGGTCCAGGTAGCGAGTAGTGTTGGTGACATGGCAGTTCGCAGACTCCTGGGTTCCGAAAACTTCATTTTCATTAACTTTCGCCCGAGTACCCTGAACTTCGATTCCCTTTGGTGATAAAAATACGCCATGTTATTTTGTTAAGGATATCTAAAGATTTTTCGAACTGACTATACCGGAAGACTCCGATAAATATCGACAGCCTATTTAATTCCTTATTGCAATGCGAAATTCACTACACCTTTACCTGTGACGAACATACGATTGGTGGAACTTTGTATTTGAAAGACCTAGGGTCGCAGGGTAAAAAGAATCGGCGAGGTTCTGCCACGCTTTTCTGCGTTGTATGGTCTTCCAACCCACTGAAGCGTAGGTGTCGAATCAATGCAGCGACTTGAAGATCCTGGATAATCGATATTTCTGCCTACCACCAAGCGTAATGTGCAAATAGGTACTGGTGTAAGTCTCACCCACTAAGCCAGCCGTTACAAGGATTCATGGAAGAGAGTACAATTAGGTCAGTAAAGCGCGCTTACGTAATGAATTCGAAATTCAGAGTACCTATACAAAGGTAAAAAATACGCTAACATCCAAACATAGTATGCCATCAAGGTTCTTGTACAGCGACCAAACCTTCGAGGGACGAAGAGAGTCCGACAAGAGATTACCGAAGGTAAAAAATCACTACCTATTTTTACGTATGCCCCTTGTGTAAACCGATTTACCGTGCGATGCAGTTTGCTGATAATTGTTACCTTTTCAGCGTATTTGCGTGCACGCCGCTTGTGCTACACCCGACAATTATAGAACCATAAAACCAGTGAGGACACATCGCTGAAGTATATCAACCCCTTCGAGCCCCACCTGCTCTATCGGGTAATCGTGACGTGGGTAAAGTTACATGTGCGAAATTCTGAAAGGTGTATATTGGTAATCGTAATTACTTGAAATGATATTATTGGAACCATGCGCACAAAGTTCGAGATGACAACCAATCTGTATTCTCTATACATTATAATACATAAAATCCGTGATTTATTATGTAACGCACATTTTACCAATCAGCATGTTTTAATGGCTCAAATTGGAAGGTTTGTACAGAGTAAGATCATATCAAATCGTCGAGTTTGCCAGAGAAGTTGTCATATTCGTAGTTTCTACGGTTTCAGCCGTGCCATATACGCTACGCATCTGGATCATGATAACGAAATATGTCGACACGGATCCAGCCAGCTGCGAGAAATGATATATTGAAAATATATATGAGATTTGTAAATTCAGAAAATCTCGGCTTTACGTGACTTACTCTACGAATCATCACGTAGTCAAGAGTGAATAATCCGTTTGCGGTGAACTCCAGAGGATTCTGGATCAGCTGCAGCGAGAAGATGGCGATCTGAAATATCGACATAAAATTACGGACGAGCCGACATAATTGCAGCTTTTCTGCGAATTTTACCTCAGCATGGACGTCACCGCTCATATTCGGCGTGACCAATTCGTGGATAATTTCACCAGTCTTCCGTGCTTGGCGAGAAACCTCGGAGGAACAACTTACGACGCAGTAGACTGCGATTACGTGAATAACTAGCCAAGAGGAACTGAATACAATGAATTTCGACAAGTGAGCGTTATGCGTCGGAATCGCGATCGTGTAGATTTCGTAGATATTGAAGAGCAGTGAAGTGATGGCGAGGAACGATATTGTCACGAGGAGGTTGATCTGGATACCAAACGCTTGGTTTAGCTCCTTAGCAGCGATGCACAGGTCATAATGTACGCGTCTGCGAAGCAAAGCAATTTTCTCCATAACAATTACCACACGATTATTATGATTATTTTTGGTTCTTGTAAATCGCTGAGTGAAGAGTACCTAGCTTCTCGCAATACTTCTGCCATCCACTGCTGGTCTGCAGCTTTGGCGACGCGCAGATCGCGATTGCCACAAAATTCCCGCGTAAACGGCAAATGCATCGACGTTGAGTAGTTCGAATATTTGCGTGAATGCCTCGGGTCCCGTATCTCGGAGCTTAATCGGATGAGATACGCGTTCAGATGCCGGAATCGATTATCAACGTACCTGCAAGAATCAACGAACTTCGGAAGCTGTCTCTACAGCTCTAAACAAAACAAAAAAAACTGGCTTCATTCACCGTACCAGAAGAAGCTGCAGTAAGTGCATCCGGTAACGAAGATGAGCATGTATCTGTACAGCACACTGATCCCAAAGCCGATGAAGCGCGAGTTTTTTGAATTCCAATTGACACCTAGAACAGCACCACTTACGCCCATAGCGACGATGAACAGTAGGAGGCCTACAACAAGCACCAATATCTGGTTCTTGTACATTTCTCCAAAGTCCTCGGCAATACTGAACCGATTCAAAGTTCTGTTCACCGAGCTGATTCGACGCTCACAGATACCGATTGTCTGAAACATTCGCGAGACAAATGTATCGGTCAATGAATGAATGACTTCGAATGCTACAGGGTGCAGCTCTGCTATTTTTTGCTCAAATTAAACGTGCGATTGAGCAGACCAAGGATATTGGGTTGGTGGCCCAATTTCGGAGCCCTTAGCGACGGACGTCGCTACTTTTCAATAAAGACTATTCTTTTATGTATCATAATATAGACGCTTTAGAGTTCGAAACTGTCTGAGACGCATGATCAAGAAGTGCGTGGTCCAATCTTGAAAGCCTCCATTTGACTCTTCATCTCTAGTCGTTCGATAAGCTCAAAATCAGCTCGAGGTGGGACTGACCTTTGCTCTTCTAGCGCCGATCATCGACGCGATGGCCAAGATAAAGCAGCAGCAGTTGGTTGTATAGTAGATACCGGCAATTGTGAGTGACCCATTTTTGGTGGCCATCCGCGGTACTTGAGCGAAATAACAGGAAAGCGAATACACGACGAGATGAGCGATCGACCAGCAATGAGACAGGACAGGGCGCGGACGACCGATTGGATATTCAAAGATTCCGATGCCGAAAATCCATGAAGCACGGATCGACGGGGATAAGGCGCCGCGAAAATCTTTTGGTTCCGGGAACTTCATTTTCTGATTGAGTTGACGGTAAAATAACTCTCCACGGGATTGATATAGGTATACTAATGAGTAATGACCACTTTCCGCGGTTTAGGAATGTCGCATTCGAAATTGTTCGGACCACACGAATTAGTAAAAGCCAATACCCAGCAAAACGTCGCGTCAGACTGCCAAGTAATCTCCAAATGCGTAGAATTTATTCGTTATTACCAACAAGAGAATAATCATTAGTCTAATAACTTCACGATAAGTATCGTTGGTGTGGGGACTAAAAATGTGGATATCGATCGCTCCCAAGAGTAAAACCCTGACTCGCGAGGTTCGCTAGTCTCGCCATAGTTGATTTTCATGTTATACCCCCGCGAATATGTGTGATAGATAACAAAAACATACCGACGACAATTATCCTCAAGTTCATTCTTTTACTTTGACTCAATCGATACTCGTAGTAAGGATATTTCGATTTCTGACTAGATGAATGATCGATCACAAATGCATTACTTATGTGGTATAATGATGCGATAAGTTATTGCGAAGAATAACACAGATACGGATTTTTCGGCATGGCATCTCCGTGTCTGGCACTGGCTTGCAGCAATATTAGGAATAGTATAAGTCCTCAGATGTTAAGTTCGAAGTTGATGACAGATGAAGTGATCAAAGGAGTTTAAGGTAGCCTCGACGATGCAGTAAATGATTTCGGACGAATTTTATTAGTCAACATTGAAGCGGTAATACATAACATACAAAGATTCATAGAGCGTACATTATATGTTGATTGACAGATTGCAATAGGGTAATTGGTAATTTCATGCAAAATTACATCAGCCATTAGTAGATCTTGCCATTAAACACGCACGATTAGATAAGTCTTCCAGTTACCATAGAATTGAGTTTCACGTGCCACACCTAAGTACCTAACATCATTTTGATCAGACTAATTGTTGCTTTTATAAGGAGCCTTTGATTATATTATTACAAAACATGAATGTAAATTATTAGATCAACATCAAAACAATTTTTTTCAAATCCGTCCCTCCGAGCCACGAAAATTGCGTTATGGATTCGTTGTTTGCACCAGAAAAACCAGGTACGTGGCCACAGTCCCGACGATCTGAAATGCAATTTTGATTATTCATCGTCATAAGTATTAGATTTCCAAACATACTCGTGAAAACATAAGCAAAATAGTTGCTATTTCTGTCTATTTTCATTCAGCAAGGCTTGCATGTTACCATTTGTATCAAGGTGTAATCCAAGTCGAATAATCCACGAACAGAGAGGCGAATCGGGTCCTGGATCAGATCCCATGAGAACTGGTTGACCTGTGGACAAGTCAATGCGCAGAACAGTGATCAGAGCTATACGTGTACTAATTGTGAGGTGAATTTGCGCAGGTATAGAAAGTATGTATACATGTACTGACCTCCGAACGAAGAAAGGCGATGGGCTGAAGATCATCCAACAAAATCCTGCGAGTTTTTCTAGCCTACAGTAAAGACCGCCAGTTATAATCAATGTGCAATTGGGAGTCAGAAAATTTGCGTTGCCTCAAAGCGATTACCTCGGCTGTTAACGCTGCGGCGGGACACACGATCATAAATAATTTCACAATATTGATAACGCAGGCATATAAGGAGTTTGTCAAGTGTGCAATATAGTTGCCCTGGTGTGGTTGTATATCGGGGGCCAAATATTCGCTGTAGATGATGTAGGCTCTTAATGTCAGCGCGTAAATTCCGAAGATGACGGTGTAGAGGATGTGCACTTCGTTCAACTTCGTCCAACGATTCGCCAGATTGTATAAACGAGTATAGATTTTCCTGTCGTACGTCAGAACCAAAATACTGCAGTTAATTTGCCAAAAATTCAAACATATCTTCTTCTCATTTCCGGATATTTGTTCGAGTATTACCTACCTGATAGATTGCAGCTTTTCGAGCTTTTTCTTGTCCTCGAGGATCGCCTCAACCCTGATCAAAGTACCCATCCTGGTATTGTAGTCGTCCTCATTTTGTATCCTCATTGATTTCAGCAAAGAGTTCAAATCTTCGAAACGTTCCGTCATCACCCTGCAATCAGTTGACGCAATTCATTCGTGGATCAATCGACATGAATTTGGTACAGCTTTGAACATTCACGAAGCTACCATTGATTTGCGTCCTAATGTTGACGTGTCGAAATGTTTGCTTTTCACTTGATTGGACTTATTACTTCAATTTATGCTACACCCTCGGGGACACGTCCCATGGGCGGATGAAACTTTGTACTATATATTCACCTGTTAAAGATGCAGAATGCATTGTCACCCAAAATTAATAGAACTGTTGAGTATCTCATGCTACACCGAGAAACAGACGCAATGAAATCGTGTGTATTGGAAACGTCTTGCCAAATGAACCTTGTGAATATGGTCAATATAGAGGCAGAAAGTTGTAACGTATGTTGCATTAAAAGTGGTCCATACGGGCGGGCAACGCCCATTTTTTTAATAGCCTCGTCAATGTCCACGAGTTCGGTGACACAGTCATCGTGATCCTGGAAATTTCGAAACTTTTGTTACCCCGGTATTGTGCGACTAATAACATCAACGACGATATTGAACTTTGTAGCTTACTTTATTGCGAAGAATGGCGACGACCACACAAGCGATGGCCAGATAACAGTTCACGGATGAAGATTTCCACAAAATAACAGTAGCCAAAGATTCGTGCGCGTGTCGTTCTACTTCCAATCGAAAATTATTAGCAAAGAAGGAAACAACTCCGTACGAGATGCATATCGTTGCAGAATACACAAGACCAAGTCTTCTTTTTGCCCGTCCAGCCGCGTGGTGGGTGATGCCCATCAGCAGAACCCGGTGGATAAATAATGTCGGTGCCAGGGTACTCGCCAGATTCTTTGGTTCAAAGAGTGCCATCCTATTTTCCGGTAATCAATGACCAACAACGACAGGTCTGTCTTTCGTGAGTTGCAGTCGAGTACTGTATGCCGATGTTGCAGTACTTGCTTACCCGAACGCCACCCCTCCCCTTACTACCCTTGCGATAGGTGCACTCAGTGTCTCTGCAGATATCCGATAAAGATAAGAGCCACGTTGTGCATGTGTTACGTGTTTCTAACATGGAACTGCAGGGACCCTATTTGAGACCATAAGTAATCCTGAATACAGTAAGTCAAATCTGACGTCAACACGAATTGCTTTTGGAAGAGTTTCAACGTAAATATGCAGATACATGAGATACTCGCTTGAGTGCGATAAATATCGACATTCTCAATTCGATGCACCGGTGGATGGTGAGACTGTTGGGTAATGGGTATCGGATTGGGAATATGAAGAATAACTTTGATTATAGATTCTATATCTATCAGACATATTATTCATGTTTCAGCTTACTATACATCAATTTCGAAATACCATTGACAATATAACATAATATAAGTATCGACATTTCTTCTTTATACTTCTTATTCTGAGTTCATTATATAGGTGTCAGTAAATTCAATTTTCGCAACATGTGTACGATGATAGTCATTTTGATACAGATATAATTCATTGTGATAATAAACAGGGTTTTGAGCTAAACGCTATTTTGTAGTAGGTATTAGATGGATAGATTCCCGAACTCCTTTCTCACCAAATTCAGAGCTTCCACTAGTTTTCGTTGATTTTCTACGGCCCCGACATTTGTATAATCACAACGACGTACGTGACTACAGACATGAAAATCTGGAAAAGAAAGAATACTATGACCTATGTATGACGTTATTGTGTCTAAAAATTCACCTCTAGGATAAGCGAGTAATCCAATGGGCGTAATCCAAGAACGGACAATCGGAGTGGATTGTGAATGAGCTGCATCGAGAACGTGCGAACCTGCAAATCACCAGTTTTTCAATTGTGAATTCAATCACAGTTCAGACGTCTCCCATGTTTCAATCGGAAATGGAAATGAGTCGATTATTGTCCCAATACACCGTACCTATGCGGTTTTCTGTCCAGATTCCAGCCAGATCGATTCAGGGGCTTGACTGGAGTCTGTTTTTTCATATGGTTGCAAATTTTTGCATGGGTGTGACAAAAAACAAGTGCGCAATATAATCGAGTAAAAGTACCTCTGATCGTAGAGAAGCGATAGGATGCAGATACTGCAAGACAATTTCACAGGTTCGGTTCACCTAGAATTAAGATCGAACATGACGATTCCTGAGTTGAACGGCCCAATCATTTCTAGGTAATTGTAAACCTATTGCTCACCTCAGACGTCAGGCATACCGTAGAGCGAACAACCATGACAAATTTTCCAACGCTGAAACACGATAGTAGAAGGGTGTTCGCGACAAACCAAAAATTAGCGGAACCAATTTCCATGCGTTCCTGCAGTCTGTTGTGTACAAAGTAGATGTTTTTTGCAAAATGGAATATCAAAAAGGTAGATTCGATGAGGATGAACACCCCGTTGAGACGGTTCCATTGCTTCGTTAGCCTGACCAATCGGCCGTAGATTTTTCTAGCAAACAAACGAGCCACAAACTGAGCGACTAATTGACTGGACTGAGAAGGTAAGTGCAAACAGGGCGTGGGTGCTAAGTAATAAGAGATTAAAAAATGGGAAACTTATGTGCACTCCAACAGTTTCAACGAATTTATAAAAGAAGTGACTGACCCGAGTTTCTTTTTCTACTTTAATTCGCACCCTTTTTGCACGAACATCCTCAATACTTGACTCCTTCATGTGAGGCTTTTTGTAATTTAGGGGCACAAAGATTTTTCTCGTCAATTTTCTTCAAGCTTAAAGCGTGAAAAATATCGTGTTTGAATTTTGAGTCGAAATTCGAAAAATTTCGGAAGTTATGCTCGATTAACCGGAAGGTGGCCGAACATCGCTCACCAGAAAACGAAATTTCATAGCAGTATTTGATCCGAGTGAGTTACCTGATGGAATACACCATTCTTAAACCCCGTTTCTGTCTGGAGACAACGTCGACCTCGACGGAATTGTTCCTCGTGTGTCGTGACTGGTCCGCAAGTTTGAACCTGAGTGATTCCAGCCGTGAATTTAAGTCTTTGAAAGCGCACGTTATCAACCTGTAACCAACAAATGATATCACACTGTGCACCGATCTCTGAGCCTGACTCAAGCCAGTAGCATAGAATTTTTTGATAATTTACTCACGCATCGAAACTACAGAACATGATCGCGTAACTGGTGGCGATGACAACTGGATACAGAATCGAGAAGCACATCAACGATATATTGACTGTTACACCACGTGAGACTAGATTGACGAACGCGAGAATGACAAACAAAATCGACACGAGGAGGAGGGTTCCAAACTGCCAGACCTGTGCCACCAAGACAGATTGGTACGAACGGACCATGCCCATTCGTTCCATGATTTCGATTACCTGCTCCAGATTCACTACACAGTCACTGCGTTTCTGGAAGTGTAAATATCCGTTAATATGCATTTTCACAAACATATTACCAAAACTTAACTAGGTCGAATCAAACCATCGACTTTTGAGCAAAATTTTCACGAATTGACATCATCACGATTATATTTTCATCCTGTTGTCCATCGATTTTCACCAACCGACTCTTGTTGCATATACTGTACAATATTCAAAGCATGTTCCGTAATTTTTTTTATCCATATCGGACGGATATTGATAAAAAAAAACGCAATGGTATATATGATGGAATATATCTAGCTACCTTGCTATAAATGATGCTGAAGAAGATGGTGCAGCAAACGAAGATGACGGTTGTAGTACAATCTATGATGCGAATTTTAATCCCAGAGGGAGGAATCACGGAATTAAATGAAAAATCAGTCTGATATGAGACGAAAAACATGTAAGTACATGTCAGAAATAAAATGAAGACCGCAATAGAATAAACGAAACTGAGGGTCCGCCTAGGATATCCAATGGGGTATTCTATCACGCCAATTCCGAGTAACCAACAAATCGAATTTATCGGTAGTAACGCACTCCTGACGTCTTGCGCCTGATAAAACACCATTCTTTGATTCGTGGTTTATTTTTTGTTTTTCCACAAACACGTCCCTGGTGAAGGGTAAGCAATGACTACAAGTTGAAGGCACGCTCCTCGAACTTTGTGATGATCACCCCTCTGCGCCCTACGGCCTCTATGGGCGGACTCGGGTTTATTTGCGTACAAGCAATCCGTGCTTCCAACGCCGTGCGTGGGCTGGACTACGGTCCAGGTAATTAGCAATCGAGCCAGTCTTGATTAACGTTGGGAGGGTTTGCGATAACTATATATTATAGGGATAAGAAAAATCGCGACCTTAGTGGATAAATATACTAAAGTTGTAAAGCCTTGACGACTTGATGACTAATTTCATACAGATTTCATTCGTTAACATTCAGTGGACAATACAAGTAGAATACAATCGCAGATTCTGTGGACAAACGCTGCAATCAACGATTCGAAAAGGTAACGTTCCATCGATATCAATCATGGATGCGACTGTTGGACGAATTGAAACTCTGCTGTGACAACCCCTCAAGGTTACGAGAGCGACGTAACTGGTTTTATCAACCTTTAATTTGCGCCAGCGTGACCACGGCGAAGATTTTGAAGACGACTTTCCTTTTATTCCTCGATGATAGCCTCGAGCCTGACCAGAGTGATTTTTCGCATTTTGTCGCCTCATTGACTTTAGCGACGAGTCCAAATCTTCCGTCATGTGGCCATGTTAATATCCGTAAGTTTCGTGGCATAGTCCAATTTCGCTGGAAATTTCGCTACTTTAGTACCGCGGTATCGTTTAACCGAGTTAGCAAACAGTGCCGCGCAAAAAGCAGGTTCGTCGAGGATTGAATTCTGCAACTCACCCTGTTACCGAAGATCCTGATGACAATTTCGGCGTTGAATACTACGGCGCTCAGGACTCGAAATATTCCGTGGGCGGATTTTTTTGTTTTTAGGGTCTGCAGCTAAGATGGAATTCAGAGCAATTGAGAGTGAACTAGACTATAAGAAGAAGGGTATCAAGCCTTCAGGTCACAGATTTTGATCGAACCCACAGGGTTGTATCGAAATTTCTTGGAGAGAAAATTCACTTTACTGGACGGAAAATGAACTCTTGCGATAACTGAAAACAGCGCAAATTCATGAGAGTGATTATTTGCTCCGAACGAGTGGGATGTCAATCTTCCTTCCAACGATTTGCTCACTCAAATCGCTCGGAGTGGAAGATTGCGCTGTTTTAACTCCAAAAGATTTAGAGTTGTTCATATGGCCCAAAATATGGAATCGCTGATGCGTTTTATCTGATAGGCGTTCCTTAATATTAGCAAGACTGCATACTTAGTTGACTATTTCTGTATAGAATGATCCGTTTACTCTCGGCTCTGTAAGACTTTATTCAAATACTCGAAGTGCATGAGACTACATACTGAAAAAAAAAAAAAATGGATATTTGCAGCACAATTACATCATAGATTGAGTTCGACATTCTGATCATTAAACTGCTGATGTGATCAATTCCGAATGGAGTGACCGAATGTCTATTAAATGGAACTCCGCATCGGGGTTTCATATTTTGGGTCAAAGAGACAACCCTGTAAGTTTACCAGAATCCATAATTTCGCGCTCTCCCAAGAATTCTTTTCGCACGTTCTGCTCTGTGGACGGATTAATATAAGTACCTGGTGTGGGAATAATGTTGAATCCAGGTTACTCCTGATCATTCTTGGATCGATTTCCAACTGCAGGTCTGTCTTTGGTGAATTGCAGCCACACTGTATGCCGCTATTAGGTCGACCCTCACCCTCTCGCCACCCTCCCCCCCCACTACCCTCATGATAATTGTGCGTTCAAAGACTGTCCGAGTGATCCAAATGAACCGAACGATGATCGTTCCTCAATTCAATATAGATCTGTCATCATGTATATCTTAGCAAGAATTTGAAATTGGTACTGGAAGACAGTTGTTTAAGTGCACTTACTTTATTTCAACAATCAGACGTACTTAAAGAAATTTTGTAAGCTTCTCAATGCGAAGTACCGCATGGTGATTAAAACTCTAATGTGATGATAGTAAGCTAGCGAACTATCAGCTGCAATTAAATATGATGTTATATTGAAAAAAATGGTTGTAAGAATTGGTGCTTCGATTCGGTTAAGCAGTTTGAGTGTCTGTTGCGTTGGCCGTAGGGGTTGGCGTAGGGGTTGGCGTAGGGGAGGGCGTACTCATCTGGATAAGAATCACCAGGTAGGTAGTTATCGAGCCAATTACCTGAAGAGTATGAAAGTAATCCCTATGGGTAAAACTACATGCGAGTAATTATTCATCGTCCCACATCGTACGTATAACGTATGGCCATGGACGTAGTATGGATTTTTTCACGTGAAATATGTTGCAAGAGAATAAATTTATACCTACCCCTTGAACGTAGGTGAGGTCCAAGGTGACAAATCCACAAGCAGTAAATCGTACCGGGTTTTGAATCATTTGTAAAGCGAATTCTTGAATCTGAGACCAAAATTGAATTACATAGAATGCAATGCACTAATTCCAAAAATTTATCTAATCAAATGAAGTGACGAACGTTGTACCTCTCTTTGGAACTCCCTGTCAGTGACCGATCCAAGAACCTCATATATGATCTGTCCCGATTTCTTTGCCTGCAAATGAGAACGTTTCTAATTGTAAGACTTTCTGCACTAGACAGAAATATTGAGTGAGAGAATCAGGCATACCTCGTCAGTGATACTGGCACAACGATAGCTGACCAGTACAATTTTGAAGCTATAAATAAGGCACCAAAACATTGGCGGCAGTGCTTCTGTCAGAAAATCTAAATGTTTATGTTTCCAGGAAAAAGCACTGTAAATTGTGTACAGAAGTCCGGTAGTCATGACCAAAGATACTGCCATCGACATCAGGTTTTGCAATCCAAAAACGGAGTTCAATCTTGCAGCAAGCTTCGAGAGCTCGAAATGAGTTTTTCTTAAAACGGACGAACGAACAATTTTATGGAAGAAAAAATCAATGAGTCTAATTTATTGTTAATCCATTGTTCGTTGAACCCTTACCGGATCGTCTGAAACACATCACGTTTGCTAGTCCAGTTCTTAGCTGGGGCGTTCACAATCCGATCGACCGAATAAACTGTCGTCGGTTTATATTCAGTGACAACCAGTCTTCTATTAAAAGGATACGAAGCAAAGTCTAGTACGGTTAAACCGTGCAGAGCTTTGTTCACATTCTCAAACCGTCTTTCGATGATCCTAAGTGATAGCAATAAGGAAGATTATCATTATCGATGACTCCGGAGCAAACGATGATAAATATTTTGCGCCGGTTGTACCTGATCGATCCACAAAAAGTGAAATCCGACACAAGCATGATCAGCATTGGATGATGAAGGGTCATCGTCATGGTTATATTTGTAACTAACGGAAGACCATCTTGAAACATTTGCGAGTCGATTATAGTTACCGTGGTAAGGATCAAACAAATCGTCAGGATGTGAGAAATTTGCGAAGCCACCATTTTTTTATAGTCCTTCTTAAAGCCTAATAATCTATCGCATGTATGATCCAATATCTCTATTCGGTCGATGAAATCGTTGAACCCCTGAAAGCATAGAAAAGTCCGATTGTGAGAAAGTCGTATATTACCTGCACAATTTTTACAAAGCCTCAATTAGGAACATTTATCCTTCGTTGTTTGGCTGATGAATGAACAAGAAAGAGAGGCTCAACCTCCTTCTCGATGTTGAGAAACACAAAATATACGTACTTTCAATCTCAGCCACGTAATAAACGGTATGATAAGTGAAACGACTGCATTTGCGAAGACCAGCACTTCGAACATCACGAGGGCCATGTGTGATCCCTGATACCTTGTAGAAGAAGACAAAGCAACACCGCCGGAGTAATATGCAGACAGCAAGGCGACCCATGTCCCGAAAGAGTACAGCGACATCATAACCCGGAGACGCGTGGAATGTGGTGGTCGAAATAAGCCCATGCCGATGAACCAGTTGAAGTAATTCATCAGTGATATGGCAGCAACCACATTCTTCGGTTCCGGGATTGCCATACTTGAATTACTCCGTTAACAAAACTTCCGAACCAGGTACTGTCACCACGGAGAAATGACGATTCACTTTTCACCGAGTCGCCTGCACGGGACATACTGGTGCGATGGAAATATTTCACCTGCAACTTGCGCTTGATTGTATCTCCCGAATGACGATATGTGGTGGATGTCCACAATTAAGGACGTTATGAATTAATGTAATTGACGCGGACGTCAAGCACGAAATGCCACCAACGATTGCTCGATAATGGTATGAGCGCGCGGACATTAGTGTTTTTTAATAACGCGATTAGGTCTAATGAGTAAACACGATGTTCATTATACGTGCAGTTCCATACGTGGTATTCAAATTTTGACACTTGCGATTAATAAATTACATCACCGAATCCGATTAGGTCATACTTTCTCTGTTGAGAGTTTGTTAGGAACAACGAATACCTCCAACATTTATTGAATTAAAATTATACCTATTTCAAGTAGCTACACAATCGTTGTTCCTCATCGATCGATGGACTACTGAAATTTTAATTTATGAGTAGTTCTTCTTTTTTTTCTCAATATTTACCGTTAGATAGTTAGAGCTCCACCCAGTTCTCTGTCTATAATTTTAAATTATGCCTGTACATGGGTCATTCCATGCCAATTTGACCAATGATGTTTCCTCACCATTTATTATCTGTTTCATAATTTTTTCTATGGTCGCCCTCACTTTCGAAAAGACTTTGGAATTTTCTCAGATTTTTTTTATTTTTTAACCGTTAGTTATTTACAAATCTTCGAAACTCCAAACAGATAGACATTCTTGAACATGCCGAGGGAATTGTCTAAAATCCTGTGTTCCGGCACGATCATTTTCGAAATACGAAAAATTCAAATGATTTAAAGACGCGAATGATAGAGTCACCACGATAATACTTGAATTGATTTTCCGAAACACTATTTTTTTCACCCTGTTTTGGCTTCTCGAATGCGAAGGTTCCACGAGGCTCATATCGAGGCTAACACTAATTTCACGTCGTTTGATAAAACGAGTGAAAAAATGGTAAGGGTAAGTGTAAGGGTTCACCCTGATATATCGATTTTCAACGAACGGTGACTGGCAGGTAATAAAAAGTTTGCAAGGCGCAAATAACAGGAATTGCATAATAGAACGCGCATGTAGCTTGCACCAGAGTACAATTTGCATTTGTCGCAGGGGTCCGGTGGGCGTAGGGGGCGTATGGATGGTCGGTAAAACGCACAACACGTGTAAGTAACAACTACGTTCGACGGGACAGGGGAGTCGAGGGCGAGACCGGGCGAGACCGGGCGAAATCGTATATTACAGGGCCTGTGTTATTTTGACATCGGGATTATCCGCTCATACGTGGAACCGGGGGGCCATCATTCAGCGTCGACTTAGGGCGCGTAAACTGATCCCAGTGATGCGCACAACTTTATTCAAAATCACCGATAATTTCGGACGAACCGACGACGAGTTCGAGTCCCTCTCAAACGGACGTTACGACGTGAACGTGAAACTCCTCGACTCGATGGGAATAGGGAGGTTTAATTCCTTTTTGGCGACAGTGATCAAGCAGAGAAAGGGCGGGGTGAGAATCGATTGGGAAAGGGCGTTGAGCCGTGAAGTTGGCTTCCAGTAATCTCATTCTTTTTCACTTAGTTTTAGTCCGAAGCTGCAGCGGATCTCTGGGGATCTACGCCCACCACCGGACCACTTCACCCCGGAAACCGTACCTACCCCGATCGTAAACGGCGGCCGACTGACACATGGTTCAAAATATCCGAGAGATTATATCAGTGACCCGATAACTGAACTTTCGTGAGCACGGAAGAGATCTTTGTTTCTGTTAATGCCAGTGTTATGTTCAGTATTCCATGGCGATGTGCTATGAAGTATAAGAAAACAACCGGGTTAGGGCTTACTATTGAGCCAGCCTTTGAACATTTCGTTATTCATTTATATCTTCATTATTGCACACCGCAAATTTGAAAGGAATCATTTATATTTAGGGGTTGTTCAATGATTCTTCTTTTGTTCATCAATGACACCTAAATGTGAATCGATTCCTTTCAAATTTTCACAATCAGTCTGCCCTGAGAGATGTAGAGTAGGAATGGATTTAGGGGATCAGGGATGGGATCTAAAGATCAATATTTTTTAGTGAAATTTTGAACACCTTCCCGAATTAGGACGATAGAGATATTGAAAGGGTGAGAGCACCGGAATGTAGAAGTTGAAAAGTCAGTTTTCGGGCGACAGCAAGATTTTCGACCCCATTGAGCGACTTTAAAAACTGCTCGATCACCTTCTTGGTTCTTCACCAAATCGCAAACTTAAAGGTAGAAATGTTGGCCCCCTAATACATGCACACAAGCACACACCCAGCCGTCAAACTCAAAATAGTTGGAGATGATTCTCTGTACCTCAAAACGTGTAGATTCAGTAAAATCTCAATTTTTCATTTTTGGGGTTTTCATTACAGTAACTTTTCCATTTCTCTGAAAACAGCGAAACGGGAAGTCAAAAAGTAAGAGGTTCGCCTCTCTTATGGTTTAATTATTTGTATATTTTATTCAGAGCGACGAAATACACGTATGCATGGTATACAGATGTACAGTATTTACAAAACCTAAATGAAATAATGACCTGAAATAGAGGTGAGTGTAGTCATAATAATATGATATGTACAGAAAATGTTACAGAGCCCCCCCGCAATGCGAAGATAAGATCGGTGCGATCAATCCCCAGGGACGAACTGAGTCATATAACTTGACTCCTATGACGGAGGTGACACATTTTATGTCGCAAAAGCGTATGAAGTCAAAGTATAGTATACAAGTGAGCAAGAAATCATGGCGATGAAAAATTACCATGCGTTTAAGAACCTTGTTCTTCATGAAGTGACCAAATGTTATAGATCGAAATTATTTCACAGTTCCGTCCTTCAACATCCGAGATTACGATTACGATATATTTATATATGCATATATACTTCTATATTTGTGTAGAATTACATATGGAAATATGTATAGAAAATTGGGAAATTTTTTATGATTATAGCTTCGTTGATATTAAGATGTGTATTAATTATTATGCTTCGAGGACGTGATTCAAGTAGGCGATATAGCAGATAGCTAATCGTAGAATTTCGATCTTTGACAATTTTTTATCGGGTGGTAATGTTGGCAGTAATTTTCTCAGCTCCGCAAAGGCCATATTGAAAGCTTCGACTCGCACACGTTCTCTGGAAAAAAAAGTAATCAACCGATAAAACGAATGGGAAGGAAGGAAGACTCTACTAGAAAACAACAAAAAATCTACACATACACTTGTGATGAAAACCAAACCAAACCAAAAAAAAACAAAAAAGTGGTTCCTCACCTTGTAGCGTGTGCCGTACGATACTTCTGCGTCGCTCGTCGACGACGTCGCCGTTCCTCTCGCGAAAGGGTTCCTGAACCCGGGCTCACACCATGCACAATTCCGGCGTGACCTCCGTGGCCTCCGTTCGCCATTCCGTTATCCCTGTCTCTGCAATTAAGGGAATTCTTCAGCCTTCCCCAATCCCACGAATTTTGATTGTTTTTTTTTTTTTACTGTTTCCGGAACCAAGATGCAATTCATTTGATATCGGGATTTTACGAACCTGCGTCTGGGCTGAAGACTGAGGTTACAACAAGCAGCAATGGGCAGCAGAGCCTCTCTGTCCATCGTCTTTGAAAGCTATAAAATTTTTCGATGAATTCATTACATTTGTCACATTGTCTGTCGGAAGACAGCTGCTTTTAGTTGGTAAAGTGTTCGGAAAGAATTGACCGGCTTCCCACGTCCCTGAAGACCAAATTTACCACCCTCGAAAACTGTTGCGTAAATATCGATGGCCTTACGGACAAATACAGAGTAATCCACTTGAGGCTTTGTCCTGCAAGAAACAGGGTTGAGAGAAGGGTTGCAGCAAATTCCATTCGACCATAACATACGGGGCAAATATTTGATAGCTACGTGCCATTAATGATTAATACGGAGTCTGAAATGTGCGTGAAATCTGCCTAATTTTTCATTCATTCGATATTTTCTCAATTTTCAAGCAGTCGGATCGCGATCTTCCTCGAAGATCTCTTTAACCCTTAGTAAAACACGACCCTGTTGTCAACCGGCCAGTTCAATAATGCATCCGAATTGGCCAGGAAACCCCATTCTAAATAATGCATTCGATGGGCTCATTACTTATGGATGAATACCCGGCCCATCCCCGTCTCATCTCACCAGATTTTTATGTTAAATCGACAGTTTGTATGTTGAATCCGTTCGATCGCCTTTTAATATTTCACGAATCGATGCTCTTTTATCGCTTGGACTCAGTCAATGCACTTGAATTTCTCCAAGCGTTGGTTTTACGAAAAAAAAACTTCGGGTCTGGAATCGAGACTAGGAATTAAACATGACCGCATTTCCGATAAACCTCTTCAATCATATCCGTCGTAATTATAACGTGAGGATAATCACTGACTCAATGAGCGAAAACGAAATTTCGAAATCAAATCACCACTTACCTAACGTTCAGAAAGTTACCACGTTGGTCGTATTCGGTTTATTACACTGTACAAAAAGATTCCTTGTCATAATAGATAATTGCGATGTAAAGTGTTCAACGATCACGATTTTATTTGGTCAATGTTTTATTCGTGGTCTCCGATATCAGGTACTAGTCACAATGTCAGTATCCATGTTCGGTATGTTTGATAAAATGGTCCAATTTTTAATCAGCCAACATCTTTGCTTTTTTATCACATATATGTCTTCACTGTTAATTAGGTTTTGGTAAACCGCTTGACTCAGAATTTCTCATTGCCAAACAGAACTTCACTTGTTCACTGGTGTTGATTAATCCGACGAAACGGGTTCCGGAGGACACTGACAACTGACACGAATCTCAATCTGATAAGATCTCTATCGGCCACAGCATCCGCAGCGGTCCAACGCGCCTCGGGGCTCTTGGGGTGGCTCGACGGTTGCGGGGAAAGCTCCGAAGCAGGTCCCGCCTCCTGTTGTAACTACCCTTACGGTAGCCAACCGGAAGCTTACATTTTCATCCCTTGGATCCGCCCAGATTCGATTCGCCATTCTGCTTTTTCAATTCATAATCGCGTAGCGGTATTGACGCTGCGCAAGAAATTTACCCTGCTTCACTAAATTCATAAAGTGCTTGCACCTTTCTTCGGGCAACTATGTAAATTATTATTTAATACACCAAATTAGTGCACAGGTGGATTAAACACACCTCGCTCACTTTTTCCGGAATACAATTTTTTTTTCCTATATATTGTTCAGGGATATTTTGCTCTGAATTTTTGCCAGCATTTACACTGACGGTATGCAATATCGAAAGACTGATTCATATAGGTATGAAAACAAGTCCGTTTAATCCAGATTTTCTGTATTGTTATAGAATATCGACAATTAGAAGTAAGTAATTGTGACGTACGATTGTACGAATTTATGAGCTGACCAATTGCTAATACATTCTAATCGTAACTATTATGGATTCTACTGAATCGATGATGCAAAAATTGTGGTACACATACGGAACAAAAGAGGGAAAAATTTGGGATGACAATACACTGTGCTAGGAGGTTTCGCGTTTTTTTTTTAATTTTTTGTCAAATTTACATAAAGTCTGGTAATTCTAGGTACGTGTTTTGTAAATTTTACAAAATTTTTTGAACCGATTACAGAAAAAAAAGAACGATGCAGGATATCGATCGACTATACGTAGCACCGTGCTCTGTAAACCAATAAGTTTTTCTGTGTGCGTGTAACCAAAGTTGATGAAGATTGACTTTCGATTTTGATACAAAATTTTCGATGCTTAATTTTAAAAAAACTCACACAAAAAGGCATTCGATAGGAGTCGCTCACGAACAATTTTTCACAGTGTCCCTGTCTCGGTCCTATGCTTTTGCCAGATTCAGAAATCTTCAATCCTTCTTGTTATTCAATTCTTGAATGCAAGAATTGCCACACTTGAATGCGCTCTGTTCACTCGATGGACATTTATTTAGCAGAAGCAGTTGATTCGAAGCTCAATCAGCAGCTACTGCTTGACCTTCAAAGCTTGAATTTCAAAATTTCAAAGCAGCAGCATCAACGACTCATATCCAGCCCTGAATTTTCGTACCAGACTGTGATTTCACGGACTCATATTTTGACAGACCGATCGTTCAAAAGACACCCTTGCAAATGTGCCATCCAAAGTCGTTGACTGACTTTTGCATCTATTCAATTCGGACATAAAAAATATTCTCTAAGGGTTACTGACGCTTGTCTTCTGAGTCTTATCTTTTTCGGAAAATTGACGTTCCGAGAATACCCACTTGCATGTTGCGTGAGCACAAGTCGTTCATGATCATATCATGATCGTTGAGGTAGGAAATGACAACGTGACTCCATTGAGTAGATAAAATATCTCCAGGTGAATTTCAGATCGTATGTAATGGAATCTTGGTATGATGTACCAAGAGAAGAATCTGCATACTTTTGAAGACGTTCGTCAATGTCGAACTCTTAAACGATTAAGAGTCTGAGGTACATCTCTGGATACAGCGGGGGAGTCAGTTTTATTGGAGCAGCGATGGCGCCGGCAGATGTGCCTCGGTAAACACCTGATCCTCGCAACCCCTAGCTAGACCCCCCGGCGAGAAATCCATACTTGAACCAACTCCATTGTTCGCCGCGGAATCCTTGTCCTCACATTTTACCTTGGGTTTCAAGAATGCTCGCACTGGTGCCGCAGTTTCCTCCGGTCATTTTAATTCATCATTGTAAAGGAATGGAAAAACTAAAAAATTATGACCGATAAATGATTGCCTGTGTGAGAATTTGCCAGGAATTTCATCAGTAAATTAGCTAAAGTTAATTCCCCTCTCGACTTCGAGTACATAAACGACGACGAAGCAACCCTCGTCACGTGTCGCCACGTGCACGCCTGTACTTCGACCACAATATGTAACACTCTCCGGAGAAATGTCACTATCCGAAACCATCTATTTTCAACGCCCTTATAATCTATGATTGTTTGGTATAAAGTCGTGGTGAATATTTCATGGGATAGTTCACACCTCGTTACTTTGTCACGCCTGCAAGATGCGAACCCCTCATCCGTGGGGAGTTTGAATTATAAAATCATCACAACCCTGAGTAATAATCAACGCCTTTCGACATTAAGGTTTCAGTCACGTGCCTCAAATTACTACGTGTACCTACTTTTTCCCTATGCTGGGGGAGCAGACACTCCAACGACGCATCATACTTGCATTTTATGTATGCGGTTTCTGGAGCAGTCCGCTGGAAAAAAAACTCTTGAGAGACGTTGAGAATATGAAATTCAACCGTGTCGAATGACATAAGGTCGTATATATACGCATCAAAAACTTGATTTTAGTGTCATGAGGTCGTATCATCTTCTTTGTATTATGTCCTTCGCTATCGAAATGAAGAATACAGATACATAATTTGGTTTTAGAAATTCGAAGTCTCTAGGCTGTATGTAGATATGCTGGCAAATACGACCATCTACGCTTTTACGTTCTCATTACAGAACTGGAAATCAATTCTTGAGGCGTATTCATCGATCTTAGTAAAATTTAGTTCTTCATCATTTCGAGTTGCTTTAAACGTTTTCGCGATTGTCAATAAATTCAAGGGTGGTTACGACCTTATGCCTTTTAATTTTTGTTCGTTTCACTTGAATTTTCTTCAATAATATATTCCTCACAACTTTGCGGAATCAGTTGACATTTCTTTGAGCAATTTCAAATTTTAGAGTTTTCGAACGTATTCCAAGGTCTTTTGCCCGATTGTAAGTACCTACATGTACAAAAAATTCACAATGATCGTACAGTGGCACTTGAGACTTTATGTCATGAAACGCAGCGCTGATGAAACGGGGCATGTAGCTTCTGAAGGTCTGCAAAGGTCGTGATCCAATCGTGAAAAAAATAATTGTCCACGATGTTAACGGAAAAGTGAAGGAAATGGGAAAAGCAAGAATAAGGGTAGTTCATCAGATGGCAGCACCAAATACAAAGCTTCGGAAGTCTATTTCATCCTGTATTCGTATCTTGGTAAGGATGGAAATCCACCCCTGGCAATGGGGGTTATCGACTGTGGCAAAATTTACACTGATTCGCACCCCTAGTTTGCTGGTGCGTGTGCAAAGCTCTTTCCAGAGATGGCACTGAAACTCGGTGGTATCAATCAATGAATTCTCAGTAAAAAAAAAAAAAAAAATCAATGAATCCATAGCCACTGATCCCAAGGCACTGCGTTAGCGAACCAATAACGTGCTTATGATTAGATTCATTTATTCAAACGTGGGCGCATTTCTTATTATTTGTTTGGCATTTTTTCCAAGTTGAAGCCGAATGTTGTAAAATTAGATTTAAAATGAATTAGTGAACAGGAGGATGGGGTGGTATCCATAATTTATATTAAACATTACATTGTTCGTTGAAGCGTGAAGGTAAATACACAGAATTTTAATAACATCGATATGTTCACATTTTTGTTTCAAGTCCTCGAGGTAGTTAAATAGTTTGGGGTGGATATCCGATATTATAAGTAGCAGGTAGCACCATGTGACGACGGTCGTTAACTAAATTACTTGTAATAGGTACGTTCAATATTGACAAGGTAAACTTGAGATATCTGATATTCCAAAGCTCGTCCACCTGACGACACAACCTTCGTGTTATACGTAACAAATAAAAGTACAAGACGATTATCTCATGTGGTCTGAACTTTAAACTGTGACGACCCCCCGCTGCGGCTACCGTACAGAAATATTGAGGGGTGAGTCTGCGTTGTGGTCAATTTTGTTTATCTGGTGATGACGAAGACTAGCCCTAGGATTCATACTTCTCGGCAATTCTCGTTGTGCCAAACTCAGGGAATCACCGCCCCGTCGTGATCTTCGAGCTTTCAAAGTTCTTCTGACTTCCGCACGTACTTCGCCGTTCAAGAGACAGTACAGCAGTGCCACGAAACAACCCTGGAAAATATTCGGAGTTTGATTATACTTTACGGAGGTTTCAGACTGCAATATTAGCATTGAAGATGCACCACTAGATGTCCGAATGTAGCGAATTCAAAAGAAAAGATCTTGATCAAAACACACTGCACAAAAAAAGCAAGAACAGGGGACATTTTCAATTACTCGGATGCTTGTGTTGGGTCTGTAGATTTTATTTTACCTGAAAAGAGGCGAATAGCTGATCACAGAAAAGCCAGAGCAATTCGATCCTGTTATCCCTGTGATATGAGAGTCCCAAGAAGATGGTGTAATGTGCTCCAAAAAGTGGCACCAGAACGAGGGTCGACTTTGCCCATCGTCTGTAATGGCGGGACATTTATATACAACACTTTTCGGGACGGTCAAGCCCTTTTTTTAACGACCTGGATAGGTATTAATCGACGACGAAATTGGGGCGGAAGAGCTACGGTTTATTGCTGAAACTGATAGGCGCTCACCTGTATCTCATTTTTTTCCTTTGCAGGTAGACCGAGGTTTTCAATTTAACTAGGAGAACTCTGACAATATTTACGAAGAGCACAAAGTTGAACTAGAAAATATAGATACATCGTTAAACACGATTCAATTAAATAATCATCACGAGTAAAGGAACAAATAACTGAGTGGTTTCGTACCAAAATGGATATCATTATCGGTATACGGATGATCAGGAATAGAGATGGATTGTTATGGGTTGTCCAACACAACGTGTCCTCTATCGTAGCCCGAACCGCTATCCAAGGTATGACCACCATGCACGGAAGACCTGATGAAGATTTTAGGAAAGTATAACGATCAACCGACGCCTCGAAAGTTCTTAATGACCTGCTGCGTCATAATTGACCAAACTATCGAACACTCACCCCAGCCAAGACATATGTACAAAGTAATGGCCGTCGTGTCGGTGCAAAGTGCCAAAAATACCAGATTGTGAAGATAGAGGCCTTCCATTAGAATCCACGCGTAGTTTGCCACGATGAAGTACTGCCATGCGCTGGTTATGGTCTTGCAAATCCATGTCTGAAAAAGAAAAAAGGTTGATTTGAAAGTTAGGTGAAAAACATTTAGGCGTTGGTACCGGTTGATGAGTCTCTTTCTTTTCACTATCTACTCACGTTGTGTTCTTTGATGAAAGCATTTTTTCCATCAACTAAAATCACGTCCCAGGCTAGGCCAAGTCCGTCCACGAAAAGCCAGTCCTTTAGTAATGCCATAAATGCGCGCATGATGAAAGAGATGAAGAGATGCATATGTAGGCGGTTTCTAGGGTTCCGTAGTTTCCTGTGGATGTCGAATCACAAATCATTCATGTCCATTCTGAGAGGCACTTTGTTGCGAAAGAAGTAACAGCTGTTTAATCATTCACAAAATCCTTGCACCTGAGTAACGAGAATATCACGAAAGCGATGACAAGGGTCGTGAAGGAGGACGCGTATCCCACTTGTGAAACTGTCTTGATGATCGGCAACCATTTCTGCGGATAATTGATCACAGTCGTATAAATATATAGAAGCCGGGTGTAACATCAGAAAATTGATACAATTCATATGATATGATACGATATTCGTCTTTCAGGTACCGAACTCACTTTCAAAAGAGTAGAATTTCCACTTCCGTCGTAATTGGAGAGCTCCCGATCTATATTCGTGTCCGCAGTAACATCCTTCGAACGTATTGTAGTGCATAGTGTGTAATTGCTCCATCTTATTTTCTCCTCGTTAGTGTACCATTCACCAGAGTCGAGACAGAGCTTCGTGACGACGCTGCTTATCGAATGATTGTAACCGATTACAGACGGCGGTGGACAGGGTGCAGTCGCTGTAGACGAGGCTGCGGTGCTCGGCCAGCAAAGGAGGCCGTCAAAAACAGTGGGGCAAAATGTTTTCCCGAAGATTTGACGATCTGCGAATGAAACGATAAAAAAAAAACTATCTTGAAGATCGAAAGCATATTTATAGCATCGAATTTGTTACTTTAATCTCCAACTGAGCCCATAAATACTCCCAAAGGCAAGTGACACTCGAGTGTTATCCGATAAAATCTGTACCTGGCTATAGGCTGTAATCTTGACACCCGATCTGATTAGGTACGAAAATTGGTCGTCGATCAAATTTTACTCTTGGTTCGCTGCCAGAATAGCCGCCCATTTAGATTATTAAGGCATTGTAGTTCGAGCGGATCGATATGATAGAATGAAACGATAAAACTTCATGGAGTGTGCATTGGTTTCCGATTCATTGTTTCTTCCAGGGCAATCAGAGTATCTATAGGACTCCATTGGAGCCTGCACCGATCAGATGGACACCTGTTGGAATGCGTCTTAACTGCAACAGAGACTCTAAGCTCTGCTATCTGATTCAGAGATCTAGATAAGTTCAGAATACACTCTGAAGGATATCCATTCAAAGGCCGTTTGAAGGGGATGGAGCAAAAAGCTCCGACGAAATAAAAAGAATTCGGGCGAAGTCCTTTCTTCTGCTGAAACTGAGAATAATCTGATCGAATCGATGAACGAATGGCCCAAAAAGTAATGTTCTGCGATGAGTGATTGCTTTGACATAAACCAAATCAACGAACGTCTCCACTTGGCCACTTTATCGTCCGCTCGAGTCTGGCCGACATAATTTTATTTCCAAAAAAAAAAAAAAACGATCGGAGACCAGCATGTGAGCAGTGTCGTTCTCTCCTAATATTTGTTTTTCATATTTTATTCCGTAAATTCGCGTTCATTGATCAGAGATTTTCCTGCAGAAACTGGGATCGGTTCTTTTTATTAATTATGAATTACATCTTGTGAAACCTTTGGTGTCTACTTTTTTCCTGTTGCTTTATCTCTCTGACGAGACTCTGGTTGTTTATTTTTACGTTTCAACGGATTCGAAAATATTCGGTAGCCAATTAGCTATGCGGCGCAGGAATCCTCAGCGATCGTATCGAATACGCGTTTGAAAGGTTCGTGGAATTTCATAACATGATTTCGCTCCGTTGAGTCTCTGGGGAGTTTGAAAGGTCTTCGGGGTGGTAACCATTTTATTACGATTTTTTCTCTCGAACGCTTCCTTTTCTCACACTGCTTTACGTTAACATCACGGATTTTTTTGTGTGCAAATTTAAGAAAAAAACATTGAACGTCAAAAAGCTTTGGCATTGTAGGTTTGGCGAATGAACTCGAAGGGATCGATCGTCTCTGATCGTTGATATAGAAAAAAAGATAACTCGCGTCCATGATGGAGATTCATTTTGAAAATTGATGAGACGAATTCTGAAGGCGATGGCGATCTTCTGGGACACTTCATTCTCTATATTCTGCATTTTTTTCCTACAGAAAACGTTGAAAGCACCATCTCTTACGAAGGCTGATACCAAAAGTGGATCAGCTTTTGGATCGAGCACCCAAATCGAGTATCTGTGATGAATCTTCGACAAAAAGCTTTGAATAGCTCGACATTTTCTCACAGCGTATTACTCAGCATAGCCCGCAAAAAGTAAGCCGTGCTAATTGTGGGCCTTGGAGATTGTGTGATTCCGCAAGACAACACCTGTCTGATCTCATCGTCAGCTTGGATCTGTGAAGTACCCAGAAGTGAGATTAAACTTTCAGACACATTCAAAATCGAATCCGGCAGGCAGCCGTGGCTACGACACATCGAACATGTGAGAAATTTGGCTCTTCTCGATGACGTGGAACGGAAATGGAAAAAATTTATACGAAGATGGGGTAATACTGACAAGCAAGTGACGTGAGAATCCTCCAAATCGCAGGCTACGCGATTTCTGGGTGCGTGTGTAATCGAGCAACCGGAGTAACGCGAATCTCTCCATAATTTTTCACGTCGAGTTTCTGTATTTACATTTTACATTCAACGGGTGGAACCTGACGAATACATATGTTGAGAATTGGGGTGTGGGTCGGAGGACGTCGAATTACTGCAGGGTTTGGTACAACGCTCAAGAATCAATTTCTCTAATTCCGGGTGAATCCTCGCCACGAATGAACCATAACCGCTTTTCACCACCGCTTGTCGAATTTACATCGTGCAAACGAAACTGAATGAAAAATTAATTTATGGATCTTAAGGGACATTCCAAGAAGTCAGTTTGACCTGGTCCAATGGACATACGAAACTCGAATTCCCGAGCTACGCCAGGGATTCAAAAGGATTGAAGTATTGTTTGAGACGACTCAAAAGAAGGCAACGGATAACTATTCAATTGCGAGAGAACAATGAAATTGCCACTTTCCAACTGAGCCTTCATATTGCCAGAGGCGTGAAATAAACAGTGTAAAGAATAAACTGTATATTTGCAGATGGTGATGGTATTTTCATAAATAAGAGAGCCTGAGAACATCCCGGATAATTGAATATCCAGTTGAATAATAACGCAGAAGTCACATTAGACCACACGGTGGGTATCAATTGATTACGAAGAAAAACTAATTAATTATTTGTTCGACATTAAACTTTTTGGCGCCATCCGGATTATCAATAATCGCAATTTTCAACTCACCGATTTTTCGGGCAAGCAGGTCATCGCATTGTTTTTTCTGCTCTGTAATAAATTCATCTTGGTCTGATTCCCCCATTCTGCAAGAAAAATTAATAAACATGTGTTAATATCATTGAGTCAATTAACACCGTACTATCTTGCTAAATTACTAAAAATGACCGTGGAAAGAATTCATAATATTTGTGGTTTCAAGATTCATCGCAGGTATGAATTACATTGGCGACAACAATTAAGCTGAACTTGTAACCAGAAACAAGAGAATATTTCAATTTTAATTAAAGCACACAAGAATTTATGAAATTTCGAGACGACAGTTTCGAAAGCAAAACTTTTCAAAAGCTCATTGTTAGAGTCTCTGTATCCACAGTTCAAAGCTAGTTTATTTACGATTCTTGAACACCTAAAGGGATTTTACTCCTACTTACTACAAAATCTCATGGGAAAATTCTTGCCAAAATCATCTGTTCCGCAAGGGCGTCTTATAAATTAGAATAGTGATTAAAATTTGAATAAATATCAAGATATTCCATTACACGTCTTTCTCGGTTTTTCGCGATATAGGTCAACGAAGTTATCGATCTATCGAATATTTTTGATTCATGAATGCCATCAGGTAATCTATAATGTCTGAAATTCACCCCTCGTCGCTGTTTCTGACTGCCCACGTCCTGCAAGCGATCTACTATGTAACTTTGTTCTAACATGATCCGCATGATACTAAGTCCAACTTAAATTAGCCGTCGACTGATGGGTCGGACGGTGACTCACTCAACCCTCCTATCTTCGGGACTGTCAGCCGACCCTCGAAGTTCGTATACCTTGTCAGTCTATACCTAACATTCGGACAGATTTTTGGTGATCTTGACAAAAATGTATAGGATCATAATTAAGAAGTCTGAGGTTCGTGTATTTTGGTATTTTCTACTACCAAGTCATATATTGCTTGAAAATTCTAACGAGACGATTCAGCGCTGTGTGGAAACCTACGACGTTTACACATCAAAGTTTGACCAAAGGGAGGAAAAAATTCATGATTCACGACCCTGCTAAAGCTTGGATCCATGAAAGTCTCACGCCCGCAGAGCCCTGGAGCGGTAGCAAACGGTGTGGCTAAAGGTGAACGGTCCTCAAAGTTTTAGCTGGTCCCTAAACCAATAAAACGAATATTGGGCTCGATATAAAAAGAAATCTAAAAGCTTTTCGAGCTTCGAAAAATCATGTGACAGTGAATAATAATTCGCTATTAATATTCGTCACGATTTCGTTACTCAAACACCGATATATAATCGTCAATTCCTTGATACTCAGTGGCGAGTTTCGAACCCCACGAACCAGCAGGGAAGTGCAGTCACATTATTTTCTCACACCTGGTTGCAAAATGCCACTTTTCATACCTCTTGAGCGGGCGCAAAACAGATCTTTTCGGCCCTCGGGCGGAAATGTGCTTTGCGCCCGCCTAAAGCGGGCGCAAAGTTCCGTTTTGCGCCCGCTCACTCGGTCTCAAAAGAGGCATTTTTGCAGACCAGGTGTTGAGAAAAAAATCGTGTGCAACACGGGCGCAAGGCTATTTTGGCGAGTGTGATTGCAGTACACTCGCCTTCGGCTCGTACTGCAAATTTCACACTCGAAAAATAGTGTTTTGCGCCCTTGATACATAATGTACTATTTACGTGACTCGCAGAATTTTGTCGTCTCTTTTTCGGAATTCTTCGACCGGACATCAGGCTTGTCCCAGATGTCATGCCTGAAGATGCGTGAAGCACGAGGATCCTGTCATCGCGAGCATATATTATACTGGACAGTCGTCCCCAGCTACGATTTGCACACCTGATTTTAATTGGCTCCACACTATTGGAAAAGTTTGACTAGAAAAAATGTCCCAGCAGGTCCACTCTACATTTGTGTTATATTTACACATTTTTTAGTCGATATAACACAAATGTATGTCATTTTAACATCAAATATGTTTTTCCGACATTTTTTTATTCACTTGAACAATAAAAAGTGTCAAAATTAACATAAAATTTTGGGTGGACCTGCTTTGACATTTTATTTCTAGCCGTGCAGAAGCCCAGCCTTGACCCCCATCCTTCGGAGCGTGCATCAAGTTGGATCCTTGACGATCTTGGATGTTTATTCTTTCTTTGGATATTTTTTCTGATGATTATCGAAGATATCTCTAACCGTCGGAATTCACTGTGGCGGTGATGTCGCAAGGTCAGGGTCGAGAGACCCGAGGATCAAATCCAGAGATCAAGAATAATCTAGTGCGGGTTTAGCGCGCCTGATGTGAATTCCAATTTCAAATACCCTGTCTTGGAATCAGGCAGGTATTAGCTTTCACAGTTTGATGGATAAAAAAATCACGGGGACCAACCGAAATTAGGACATGTGTGAAACGATTGGATTCAGCTGCTCGAGTTCAAAGCACAATTTTGTTGCAATGATTCGCTCGTGACGGATTCAGTAGGTCAGTATTTCAGCAGTATACCGAGAAGAGCAATTTGACAAGTTGCAATAGAACAGCTTTTTCCGTATCAATGTGAACCAATCGTCACTCCATCCGCGAAACTGAACTTTTCCATTTGACAATGGACGATGCTGTATAATGTAGGAAGCCGAGCTTGTGCAAATGCATTACTCTCCATGTCGCAGCATTGATGTATCATTCATGTATATGCGAGCCGGTGGGACGATGTTTCGAATAATTTAAAACCATCGTTCTCCTTTTCCCCTCTGTGTCTTCTGCTCGCTCGGTTCCTTATTTTTCAGATTCCATCACAGGTCCCAAGCGGTTCACCTCGTCAGACGTTCACTCGTAATTTGTAGAATAATGAGCCCCTAAATACTCGTCCGAGAGTAGCGAGATATGCCTCGCTAATTAATCACATTCGAAACTTGAGAATAAAAATTGTAGGTAGATAAAGGCGCGGATGTTAACAGTCCTCGACATCTCGAGCACATGCTGCCTCGTTCCCAGGGGCAAATTAACACTTGGCTGACATGAGTTGGCTGCAGTCCGGTTATTATTTTACACGGTATTTCGTTAGAACTCTTCAATGACCTCTGTTCTTCTATTGCCTTAACTAGAACCTTATCAATTCATTCAATACATTAATTAGCGATAGACATTAAAATGCCATTAAAAAAATTTGAAAATTCCTCCGAGGCCATGACTTCGTGTTATTCGTCGCCACACTTTAAACAAAATGTTACATATTGGGTGTGTCCGTCAATTTCAAACTGCTGATAAAATTCAGGGCATAGACGCGTTGACTTCTCTATAATTTTTTCCTCTCATAACGCACTAAAAAACAGTTTTCGTGAATTTGCTCTCAAATGAAAGTAAATGGTCTAAAACTCCACGAGTTTTTAATAGTGTTGAAGAATCGAGATTTTTTTTAGTTGTTACGATAAGATTGATAGATTTTTTTACAGGATTCTTATTTCATCTCACATATTCAGGCTCAAGGATTAAAATGAGTAGATTCTGTGACAAGTACGAAAAATAAACAATCTTCAATTATTCAGCTAAGCTAATTCAGAAAAGCTTCTTTACTCACTGATACCTACTTACATATTTGATTATATTCGAATGTAGAGAATTCGTTGGTACAAGGAACTCAAATTTATAGATCATAATACACAGAAGAACCGTTCGTATAACCAATATTCGATTCGCTAAAAGTAAAATTGGATACCAGATCAGAAATCGTCATCCTGATCGTGTCTGTGAGTCCTAGTTGCATTACACGGCATTGAGTTTTTGTGCCCTTACGTTGTGTGTCCTTGCCGCAGTCGTTCCACAGAGTGTAATGAAAACACTTTCCCTTTCTTTGAGATATCTTTTGCAGTCTACCCGCTATAGGAACAGATTTCCATAACACTGATGCCGGTAATTGGCTCGTTATCCTATCGTGTCCTACCCCGTCTCACGATGTGGTCCAGGGTGCCTTAATTCAATCTCATTTCTCATCACAACGTTATCCTTATAGTAGTTAGATAAAAAAGCTTATGAAGCAAATTGAGTTAGGAAAAGTGATATTGCAGGAGTGAAGAAGTTGCAAAGAACGCTCTTGTACTCACGATATACCGTATAGTAAATTTTATACAGCAGGTACGCACAGACTACCGGGAACGACCATCGGAGATTTTCATCCTCCCACTAATCTGGTTCAGATTTAATTACAGTTATTCCATTACTCTAATCGCCACTTAAATGTATCAGTAGCGCGTTAAAAAAAGCTTCTTTCATTGCAGACGTAAAACTTTGTGCTCCGTGATAAGTTAATTAATTGTTGGATCATCGGAAAGATAATGTATCAGTTAATCCCAAAGCTCGAGATACAAAGGAATAGACAGTATCAGCAACCGTCTGGCTGGAGCAGACAAATCAACACTTTACGTTTGCTGACAGCAGCAACATTTCTAAAGTAGAAACTTTCACTGCACTCTGCAGGTAACTCAAGATGTATGCGAAGAATTAGACTTTCAATGAGCTATGAATTCTGATCGAAAGATGCGTTTCGCATATTTTCCTATTTTTCTCTCATTTTACTGAGGATAAGATAGAATGAGTTGGTCTCTTCGTTAATTGAACAATATTTAGGATCGATACAACAGATTGAGGATTACAACTGTACGTATGACATACAACTGACGTTCAACCTGCCTGTAACATTCGGAATCATCATTTTTTAATAATTTCAAAAGTATACTAATGGATTATCTCTAGTCACTTCACTTCATAGATGGCCGAATCCGCGTGGATTCACCCAGATTTTCCAGCCATGTTTTTTGTGGAGGCTGAAACTTTTTTTAGGGGTTTTTTGGCGTATTTTAAGAGACCCGTGTCCGAGGGTTTTGCCCGCAAAATTTTTTAAGGACCGTATTTATTAATTTTAAATTTGGCGAGAAAATCAGTCTTTTTAAAACGAATTTAAAAAAAAAAACTGCTGTAAAATTGAGCGAAATGGACTGATTTTGACGATTTCTTTTCAAAATGTTCAGAATTTCCTCACCTTTCAGGTCACACCTATAGTTTTTGATTTTATTGCGATGCGAGTCCACAATTTTGAAAAAACTGAAAAGATTCGAAAATTTTCAAGTTAAAATATCTCAAAACGCCACATCTTTTTTTTCGCCCGTTTTATTATATGTTTTTGTACATGAACAGTACTAACTTCTCCCAAAGCGGCATCCCCAGTACTTTTTTTAAACGCAAGATATAGCCAATTTTCGAAAATAAATTTTTTTTTTTGCGTTTTTAGCCGTTTTCACGTGTTGTATCGAGTTTGAATATTGAATACGCTTTGAAATTCATAGCTGTGATACCTACATTACATTTTAACATTTTATAAATATGAATCACGAATTTTAATTAACAACAACCCACCACCAGAGTCCTAGTTGAATGAAAAACGTTTCAAAATAAACATTTCAGATACCTTCGAAATCTCGAAAACGAGAGATCTCTGTTTCGCTTGCTCTCGCTTGAAGCATAGAACCGACGAGATCCTTTTAATTAACCACTTCAGTAACTCCGAGCAGACTTCGGTTGATCTCGCTAGATTATTCTCTCAGCGGGAAATGAGTCAGGGGCAAATACATCACAAATTCGTGAGAGTGTATACCTATATGATTATGAAGAAAAAGTTCTAGAAAGATGAAAAATAATTGTGGTTTTTATTGAAAAATTAACGTCTCTGAAATGTTTATTTTGAAACGGTTTTCGTTCAACTAGGACTCTGGTAGTGGGTTGTGGTTAATTAAAATTCGTGTTTCATATTTATGAAATGTTAAAATGTAATAAAAAAAAGTACTGGGGATTCCGCTTTGGGAGAAGTTAGTACTGTTCATGTACAAAAACATATAAAAAAACGAGGGAAAAAAAAGATGTGATGTTTTGAGATATTTTGACTTGAAAATTTTCGAATCTTTTCAGTTTTCTCAAAATTGTGGACTCGCATTGCAATATAATCAAAAACTATAGGCGCGACCTGAAAGGTGAGGAAATTATGAACATTTTGAAAAAAAAATCGTCAAAATCAGTCCATTTGGCTCAATTTTACAGCAGTTTTTCTGAAATTCGTTTTAAAGAGACTGATTTTCTCGCCAAATTTAAAATTAATAAATACGGTCCTTAAAAAAATTTGCGGGCAAAACCCTCGGACATAGGTCTCTTAAAATAGGCCAAAGAACCCCTTAAAAAAAGTTTCAGCCTCCACAAAAACCATGGCTGGAAAATCTGGGTGAATCCACGCGGATTCGGCCAGATACAAATTTGAAAGAAAATGTAACAAACTCCAAATTCAAGTTTGAAAATCGTCGGTTAATTTAATCCTACGATCAGTTTGAATTTCGACAAGCCTTCTCGCTCGACAAAAATTCGAAACTGACGAAACACACGCGGATGGAAAAAAATTTGTTGAAAACCTCGTAGAAAGTAGTGGAATAATTTAGCGTACGATTTTCATTATATAGTTATAGGAAACTCGTAGCGGTTGAAAGCAAAGGATTCAAAAGCAGGTGACGTATTCAACAAGTTGGCTGAACGACTCACCTTCTGCTGACGGTCCCAAGATACGTCCAATTACTTCGCGACGTCAATTTGTAGAAATGTCACGATCACACGAATCCAAAGTCACGACGAGATACGATACAGGAACACGTAACGGTTGAACAAAGTTTTACACGATGAAGAACGTCCAGATGTAGTAGAGGGTGTCGAATTCTGGAAGGATGGTGAGGAGAGAGGTGGCAAAACTGGACGGAAACGGAGATGAATCTTTTTGTGTCCTCTTTGTCACAGGTTTCCGAAGAGTATGTTGCTCCGATGGGATGACTTCTGAGGAGGAAAAGCACATTCCCCGCGCTTCTTCCAACCCCAACACTGCACAAAGCCGCGCAAGCGTGATCTTCGTCCTCCCTGGTCCACCCTGGTCTTGATAGACTCGAGAGACGCGTGTCTCTGTTTATTCGGGTCACTACTAATATACAACATCGTATTTGGGTCCATTCGATCAATCGATCGAGATCTATCAATGCGAAGATTCTTTGTGAACGAATAGCTCTGTTCTTTAAATTCTTTGGAGTGACTTTTCACTTGAGAAAGGCCCAAGATAACGGATTTTCCAAAAACTTTTTATTGCGGATTTCTGTACTAAATACATTCACCTATCAATATCTGCAAAGATCCAATCCGAATCTGATTTTTAAAGTGTTCTAATCCGGGCCCAACAGTGATAATCTGAAGAAATGATCCAATTGCACAGCTCAGAATGAGAGTGACACATGTAACAAAAAGTCAAGAGTGATGAGAAACTTGGACTTGTCATCGGACCAAATATAAAACAATATGAGTATACTTGGACTAGTCTTTTTCTGGAGTCCTCAATTGAAATACAGCCTTTTACAAATGTTGGATTATCTCAAAAACTAATTTTCACCTACTTTTCAGATTTCAAAATGTAACTGGCGATGAAATATTTATCGAATCCACTTCTAGTTTCACAGATATCTTCTTTGATATATTATGAACAATTCCACGTGACGTTTTTTAGGTCTGGTCACTGAATCCAGGTAAATTACTTTCATATTTCTGAAAAAAATAACAAAAACCCGTTGTCTGCTCGTTCCGATCGAGAGGTTAATTAATCGTAGTCAGAATCAAACTGATAACAACATATTTACATCAACCCAAAATCAACCCGAAAGCGGATTAGAATTGTTAGGGTGGTGATAAGCAGCGGGTTGTTGATGGTAGCGTGGTGACTGAGAAAATTTCTTCAGAAATTTCCCATGAGACTAGTGCGAGTTGGTGTGTACCGAATAAAATTCGGCAACCAGACCTCCCTGCCACTCTTATTTGTAGTTTTATTGTTAGTTTCCTAGAATTTCGTCGTCCAAATCGTCTTGTAGGAATGAACAAGTGGAGCAGTGTGACATTTATGAAATTATATTTCTCCCGTATTAATTCTACTCGGATATTTTCACAGCCAATCGAAAAAGATTCCCCGGAGCGATTCCCAGGACACTGCAAATAAACCAAGATGACGCTTCGCTTCGTTGACCACGTGTCTAGATTTTTTCGTGTCACTGCGCCTATACCCACCCTGTCATTATAAGGAAGTGGACACGGCCAAATATCTTCTCAGATGCATTCGTAGTACTTGGATTCACGAAAAATATGTAAAGAGTGATACTCACTTGTGATGGACATAATTTTCTCCTTCAGCCTGCGAATGCACACAGAATTTAAGTCAGTTCGCCCTATAGTTTGTCCGCAGTAGATTCACTCCGTCTCTAGTCAGCCGTCCGATAAGTAGCGAGACTTGATACGGGTCGAACACTGCTTGTTGTCTGAATGAAATGACTGAAGTGAGATGAAAGATGGCAGACATTATAATTATGGTGATTGTTTCATGCCATTGACCCTCCTCATCCGGTATGATTGTGACAAGATAATCTCAAAGGGGAAGAGGGGGGGAAGACTTATATCTTACATTTAAAAATCTCATTCATCAAGGAGATGATAATATTATTATGGCCAAGACTGCTCGACCTACTTTAAATTTACGTACGTACATAATTACGTAATTTATGAACTTGAAACAGTTCAGCAGCAAATTAATTAATAAACAGCCGTCACAAACCCGCAGCTGTTACGGAGGTATTAAACCCATAAGGATTTTTGTTCCGAATGTGCTGTGAATGGCAGGCTTCTCGGTATTAAAATACGCGTGCAATTAATTTCTGTTATTAACACCTACCACGAATTCATTTAGCGTAATGATTTCTCACTCTCCAAACAGGCACTGCTGGCGTAAAAATAATAATCCTGAAATTCACAGGACTGTTCAATCACCGTTCAATACCGCGCTCAGATAAAAAAAACGCCGAAGTTACAGCTTATCACACACGTGATATACATACTGCTTACATTATGCCAGATCTCAGAATCTACGTCACTAACACGTTATCAATACAAGACGTTACAGCTTCTTTTTTTCAGAAGTCTCGAAAATTAGGCAGCGCTAAAGACTCACATTGGACATGATAAAGTGTATTCGACCAATTTTTTTCCCCTATTCCTTTGGTCTTGTTCGGTGAGAGGGGCCGACGGCGACGTTTTTACAAGCCTCGATCTATCGCTTCTTTCTGATACACAGGCACCGAAAACTAGTTGAAAAAACTAGTTCTCAAAACTAATTTTACCGCAGGCTAAAGATTCTTTTCTGGGTCAAAATTATAAATTTGCGTGAAAGCCAGTGGCGAAATCGAGCGAAATCCACTATTGGACAATTTTTTCATCACGTCTTCATCGACCAAGAATTGTTATAGGTAGAAGAACAGAAGAACAAATGGAAATAAATCATTCATATCGCAGATAAATCTCGTCAGAAAAAAGAATCCAGGATCACTAAAATATACCGATGAAGGAATTTAGTGAGTCACCTTCGGCACCATCAGCTCATTACGGTTACCCCCGCTAATTTTGTTGAGTAGCACAGATATAGATCAAGAGTGGTTTCATGATACCTCAAATATTGAGACTGGGTTATACTGTATGCTCAGACGGTCAATATTGTCAGTATAAGAGCGTCATTTCTCGATCGTCTAAATACATACTGTGACAATTTATGGTTAATTTTTTTTTTTTCTTAACTAAGATCTGACTATGAATTTGATTAAAGAAGAAACAAGAAAACAAGGGTCAAGTAAATAAATAAGACATCACAATTCAACTCCAAGATTCGATCATCGAAATAAATTCTTTTATTCGGTATTTCAATCAAATTATCGTTTCAATTTCAATCCTTCATAACAAAGACCGTTTTAATATTCCAAATTTCATTCATTCGTTCATTCACGCAATCACAAAATTGAAAATTCTTTATTAAATCAGAATAGTAATGCAATAGAAATACGCCTTTTCTTTGATCAATTTCCAAATTATTATTTTCTTCAAAATAAATTCAACTTTATATTTTTCTCTCCATACCTTATTCTGTTTACGTAGTCGTATTATACTTATTTTGAATTTCCTAGTATAAAGTTAGGCGCGGTAATATTTAAACCTCACAACACCTATGTTCGTCAGAAAGTAAAATCGATGGGCAAACCGGAACAGAGCCAGAGGCCAGTGCAAGATTATATTTTTATTCAGGTTAAAGCCTGATGGTATCATCCACGCATGGTTCTTTTACTACGTGAGATTAATTTTCAAAAGTCATAGTATACGGTTTCGTTGAATCGAAGCAACCCACCGATGATAACCATCAATGATGGAAATTTCCGATAAGACTAGAGTAGAATGAAATAGAAAATACAAAGCAACTACATAATTTATACATGAAGAAATCATAGAAAATTGGTAGATATTATAACTAGTTAAAATTAAGGATAATATCATATAAGACGACCCGGATAAGTCAATATAATGACAGTATGAAATAGGCTGGCCTCCGATGCAACGAAAGACTGCATGCAGCGTTTCATTTGTATATCATTACAACAGTCGAGTACCGCGTCCTTCAATCATCATCACGCTGGAAGTCCATTACATCGCATTCAGTATTTTTTCTACCACTAAATTGGTGGATGGGACTATAGAATGTGTAAAATAGTTATCGCTATAATATGTGTACTTTAGATTGATCGGAGAACCGTCACGCCAGAAAATGGCGAAAAATTATCTTTTAATATATGGAGAAATTATCTTCGAATAATGGGATTCGTGTCAGCCTTATAGGATAAATAAAATTAGTTTCATGAATATTCACAGTATTTTCCACTTCGACTCACAATCTTCTCCTAACAGTTCATCAATAGACACGTTCTGTGCCTCTGTAAAGCGGTGTAAATGCGTGTTACCGTGTTATTGCTGTTTTCAAACGGTATATAGGTGCATCGACGTCTGTTCAATCGATGGACTACTGATCCCATTATTCTCTTAACGACATTCGTAATTGCTTTGCAGAATTATTCATCGATCACCTGAGATTGAATAAACTTGGGATTTTTTTGTATCATATTTTATTTTACCACAAACTTAAAACCCTCACCTCATGTCGGAGTCTCAATTTACTCGTTCCACTTAAGTTAATTACTTTGGAACTGAATATTGAAAAGTTTAGTGAAATTGAACCAATCAAATCCCGAAACTCTCGTCGTCTGCATATTTCAACGGTCAGATATATTTATTTCGTATCAACCGAATTGCCATCCATCACATTACAACTTCTGAATTCATCATGAGAATTCGTGTCGAACGATCTAGTAGTTATACCTGTCTTTCAGTACCTGATCGTGAACGAAGCTCTACTCGATAGACAGCAAGGAGTCAGGATCGAAAACAGGCGTCAAACGGTAATTAAAAATCTCTGCTATCCCGGACTGTATCTTTCACTCATCAAGCTGCAGACTGCAGCGAGCAATCAAACGCGGTTGGATGAATATTGGAATGACTGCGCATCAGAGCAGAACACCGATTTATTTCCCTTCAGATTTATCCTTGTAGAAAGGCGAAAATGTACACTTTCTAGTCACGTGCTACATACAATTAGTTGTACTTCCTGCAATTCTCGAAGCTTGTTTTCACGTACCCTGGCCTCTTTGACGGTGGAATGGAGGAAGAGGGAAAAGATCAAAGGGTATGTGTCTCACTCAGAGAGCTATCAAATGTCGCATCTAACAAGATGTACGAGCGGGTAAATAATATAAAGGAGTGAAAGATGGTCAATCAATCACAGGTCAGACTATTGCGATGCCAAACTATGATATCTGTGTCAGAGCTGTAAGGCATGGCTTGCGACCTTGCCCCCGTCTGCCTTACTGATTATAAAAAATATGTCTACTTACGTAACGGTCAAGGAGATTATCCCGATAATTTTTGTCACACGAGTATAAATTGCCGACGTGTGCTGGATGCGTCTTCGTTCGAAATGGAATAATGCCATAATTATTTGCAGATATCAGATACTGTTGGTCGCACGCAAGGGACACGCAGACACCAGTTAGGTACATTTTATAGTTTTACATGTGACCACAACTGGTCAGTTGATTACAAAATATTATCGACGCGGTACGTAATGCTCTGGGAAAATAGAAGCTAGGGAATTTTCTGGGATCCTGTTGAGTGTATTAGAATCTGTGGTGTGTAACTTTTATTAAATTTGAGAAACTGGTTTCTTAGTGGAAAAAATTGTCCATTTGCAAGAATACGGTCTTAGCCAGTTTACCGTGATTTTGAATTTTTAGTCTGCGTTCTAGAGGACAAATTCTCATTTCTTTTACGTAACCAATATAAGAAAATATAGATATATTAGTCTTGAGTTTTCTTTTACAGGGACCAGAACGATATTTTGGATTTTGAGTCACTTTCGCATTCAATTGTAAGTCACTTTAATTCAAAAATAATAATTCATGACACAGTTCGATTTGTTAGTTATTTTTTTTTTTTAGTTTCTCTATCAGTACATAATTTTTGATTCGATTTTCAAAGCAAACTTTATGAGGAAAAAATGAATATTTTGGTTATTTTCGCTGTATGGAATCAAAATTTATGTACTGAAATAGAAACTAGAAAGAAAATACATTTTTTCTTGTTGACCTGTGTAATCACTAACTACGATTCCAGATTATAATAGAATTGTGAAATGGAACCGGTTTTAGCCAGAAATCAGCATAGCTGGCCGAAACAAAAGGGTAAGAAGCGAGAAGTTCTCTCCTTTGCCACAATAAAACTTTTTCAACTATGAATACGATTCAAATCTGAAAAAATGACGGAGATTTTCTTCCATTAATTTTTTTTATCAGTTTGGCGTCGACCCAGATCTTCAACAAAGATTCGCCTCCGTCGAGCCCTTCGGGCTTTTCGACAAGAAACACACGAGTATTTTCGAGATACCAGCCTCCACGGTTTCAAGTACATTACTTCCCCGGACTCGACGATCTTCGAAAGGTCTATATGGACTCTGGTATGAATGGAGCATCTTATTGTCCGATAAGAAAAATTGCGTGACAAACTGAGGGGTCAATATTTTCTGTTGACTGGAAGGAAGTTGCGTTCACAGTTCTGTATATCGACCCGCATGTTGAATCCACTGATCTGTAATAATCGGATACATTGTAGGTTTGCGTGACGGGAATCGTATTCAGCGTGATCTTGATGTGGCTGGTTTGGCTCCGTTTTCAACAAAACCCGACCGTCACGACGATAGACACGACCTCGCACCCGATATGGGAGCTGCCCTTCCCAGCAGTCAGCATTTGCAATTTCAACAAAATCTATCAACCGAATGTTGACCGGTTGAGCAAAGATTTGTAAGTATCTTCAATCGCAACATTCCCGCAGTGGTAAAATTTGATAAAGCATTCTCAATGGTTAAACAAAGCCGAAGGATGGGATTGGACGATGCTGAGATCGCAGACTTCTTCCAGTCGTTGCCAAAGTTGATACGACCAGAGTATATAAACGTCAACATCACTCCAGGCATGC